>DF239478.1:66755-125055 GCA_000507305.1 Breviolum minutum Mf 1.05b.01 | reverse complement strand
TTTTCAAATATATAATCTTTAATTTATTTTCTAATTATATATTAAAATAATAAATATATAAATTTATGTTTTCATTTAGATATATTCAGATATCAAGGAGCTGTACATGGCCGGAATTTCACGCCATTGGAATTTGAATTCCACAGAATCAAATTTATACGAAAATTCTGATTGGTTCAGTGGATCATTGGTGCTAACGGAGGTAGTGAGTCATCTATTTCAAAGCCAAGTTAGGGTGAGTCATTGACCAGTTCATTAATCACTTACTAGCTGGGGATGATATTCAACCACTAGCCGCGAGCACCCGATGATAAGTTCATAGATTTCAACATCATTAAAAAAGATCCATGCGATACTTGAGTTAGGCCTGGGAAGCACATGATCAGAGATGTGTTTATGAAATATCCTCCCAAATCTGGTTGAGATCCGCAAGATTTCGTGATATGCACAGGATAGATGAGAGACAGAATGCCTGCTGTCTGCCGTGAAACCCGGCTTTTCCATTTAACTGGCTATCGTGTCAAGATCATCCTGAAATCTACCGTGGCAGAAGGTATCAGAACTGAAAATTGAATGGTTTCAAAAAGCCGTAACGAAATTCACATAGGGAAAACTTTTGCTACAAAAAAACTGGATTTGGGGATGTGGTCATTTGAGATTGGTTTCAAAAAAATCTAGCACTAGTTCGAGAAAATCATGGAACTGTAAAACGTCTTATGTTTACACAAAGTTTTGCAATGCTCATCCATTCGGCAAAAGACCAAGTCTCCAAACAACACGTCTGTTGCTTTGACAAATTGATAAAGTACTTAGGTAAGGAAACACTCGGACACAACAAGGGATGTTGACTAAGCCCATGCAACAAAATCACTAAATTCTAACAGTAAGAAGGCCTATACTCGGGTTGTGGGTTGTTACTAGTTGATGGACAAAATCCTGCACCACCAAAGATGATGATTATCGGGTTTTAACCATCCCAGGTGGTGCAGGATTTCTTCCATCAACAGTACCAGTACTGTTTTGCAGGGGTGTAGCTACCCAACAACTGGACCCATGTTTTGATAATTCCAGGGGCGCGTTTTTGAGGCCTCTCCACATTCTGCGACTAAGCTTTGTAGTCGCAGAAATCTACAAAAACTGTTGGATCTATATACTGTTTGTTGGGTTTCATGGGCACCCAACAAAAAAGGGAACAGCTGACCATGGAGGGAGTGACTCATCATATCATCAGCTTCCTCGCTGCATCTTTTATGCCCTGCAATTGTGTATATTTAGTACATCTCCCCATAACAATAAAGCATGGCTGACAGGTTCCTATCACACATTTCACTTCTTTACAAGATTATTACTACCTATATCGCTTGGAACTACTCAGACGTACATATTATGTATGTGGTATCTACATGTACCCTACATCTGTACACATTTATCCCCCACCCTTCAATTTTTAACCTAAGCCCCTCAACTTCTTTTGAACATTTTGGTCTCCATGGGCAGCGGCTAGCGAATCTTCACTGCGTCATTAGACCGGTGCGACTGTCACGTCCGAAAGGACGGTTTCCACGGGTTTGGGATTGGCATAGCAATAAAGACACGAATGCGGACATTGAAGCCTCGGGATTCCACCGGAGGCTGAAAAGAAACAACCCGGACCGATGTGGGGCTTGAAACACCTGGTTGAATTCCAGAAGTTTCTATGGGGAAATTTTCCTGGGGTTATATATATATATATATTTATATATTTCACCCTAGTTATTTCGGAGTCCAAAAAATCCCATTTGAGTAACGATAATAATACTTGGATGTCCCGGGAAGTTAGGATCAATGGTTAGGATCAATGGTTTATAACCTACTTCTAAATGGGGTATATTGGGGTTATAACCCACTTACTAACCATTTACTAACTTCCTGGGACATCCAAGTAGGGGGCCCATCTTGTAACATCAAACATTTCGGGATTTCGACTTTTCCAGATTCCCCAGGACCTATCTCCAAAAAGGCCAATCTATTCCCAAAGATAAATCGAAAGCTGAAATAGGTCATATTTTTTTGGCGAAACCGCAAAAAAAAGAGGGAGCATTGGAAAATTGGGTAAACACTGTTTATATGTATATCATATCTATATTCTATACATATATGTATATTTAATATAGCTATATCTATCTGTTTTATGAATCTGTTGAACAAATCTAAAACAAGTACAGATATATTTATGTAATCCATATACATCTGTCCTGAACAATTTCATGCTTTAGTTTATTTCGAAATGTATTTAGCAAAACTTACTTCAGCTACACTTTCGTCTTTTTCAAACCAGAAATATTTGAACAATCCTCCAAGCACCAGTATCACCCATATGCAGTTTGAAAGGTTTGAATGTTTCATCTTGGATTGGATTGCATCTATGTACCCTTCTGACAAGATGCTCGTATTGTCCAATCTCTCTGGAAGCAGTGCAGTTACATTGTTCCCGTTGCCCACGATCTTTCTGATGAGGAAAGGTGATTGATAAGCCTTTCTCCTGGCCATGTGATTGGGCAAGGTTAAGGGTATACGTAGTATACCAGGCTGGAGCCCTACCAACTTTGCAATATATGCATAGACTGTGGGCGTGAAACGTGAAAAACCAAATCATCCAAATCTGAAAAACAAACATTCATCTAGTTGGTGGTTGAACCAACCCCTTTCCAAAAATATGAGTCAAAAATGTTTATCTTCCCCAATTTTCGGGGTGAAATTTTTGAAACCACCAACCAGTCATCCCATGGAAGGCACAATTCACATAGCGTCACCAGATTTCCTTCTGGCAAATTCATTGGTCTCAAATTTCCACCTCCAACTTCTGTCAGTGCAAGGATTCATTTCCAAAAAGTCAACTGTTGATAGGTTGATAGCCGAAAAAGAAAACTGTAAACAGTCATGTATATACCATTACCCATAGGATCCATGGGACTGGTAGATTTACCTACATTTACCTTGCAAATCAGCATCAAATCAGCCATTCATGTAGCTAAATGTACCGGTCCCATGGATCCATCGTGGGTTATAAACTACCAATCATCCCCGCAACAATGGCACTACTGATAGCTGTCATGAAGTCCTATCATGGTGCAGGAAATCCGTGCAAAAACCGCCTGAAAAAGATTATGCACCATTGTGTGCTCTGGACACTCCAAGGCACTCCACTCCACTACATCAAATCAAATCACCAACGAAGATTCACACGGGGAAGTTGAAAAATCCAACCGGAAATATATATATATATATATGTCCGAACACAAAAACAAAACAACACTGCTTTTTTCCAAACCCCTAGTTGATGGTTTCAACCTCTTTGAACAAATATTAGTCAACATGGGAATCTTCCCTAGGGATCGGGGTGAAACTAAAACATATTTATTTCAAACCACCACCTAGCTTCAATTTGTTGAGGGGTTCTAGGATTCCATCGTCATTTCTTTTGGTTGAAAAAATCTGGCCAAATTAAAATTTTTCACCAACCTAGGTTTCCCTGAAATAAAGGGGATTTCCCTTACTAAACCACCATTTGGGGTGAAGTTGTTTGAGGTCCCTATAATTTGACCAGAAAAATTCTGATGAATTGCTGAAAGAACTTCACCGGTTGATTTCGGGACCTTGGCCAAACGATCTGCCAAACGTGCATCCAAACATCTGGATTCCTTGACGGTGATGTAATCCTTAGAGGGTGCAGCTTGGATGATGTGAACACCGGGTCACGGGTCCTGCTGTGTATCATCAAGGATTAAAGCCTCTCCCATACAATCCAAGGGACGAAAGGATATGAAAGGCATATTTACCTATCCATGAATGGTTGATAATGCTTGATTCTTTTGTGGTAAGTGCAGGGTAAATATACCATGCATTGATGGTATGGGGTATGCAGAAAATATAAGCTTCATGGATAGAAAAAAACACTTTACACAAGGTATGCGAAGAAAAATCAAGAAACCGGGTTGTTGGACACGGACAAAAATCAGTTTATAGGTACGCTTCATGTGTCCCCAAACATATCCGCAGGCTTTCATCTATTAGG
This sequence comes from Breviolum minutum Mf 1.05b.01, assembly GCA_000507305.1. Classification (NCBI taxonomy): domain Eukaryota; class Dinophyceae; order Suessiales; family Symbiodiniaceae; genus Breviolum; species Breviolum minutum. The sequence continues at coordinate 121,001 of DF239478.1, read as the reverse complement.
AAACATGAAGAAGAACGCTTACACTGCATCGGGTGAAACCACATCAATCCTTACAGGTTGAACACATGGAAAATTCCACCAAGCATAAGCATCCAGAAAAATCAAGTAAAAATGTGAAACACTCCTAGGCTTCCAAGTACTTTCTAAACAAGAGAACCATCTGGTTTCTTGGCTAACCAACTCAGCTCAAAAACAAATGACTTTGTGACATTTTGCAAGGTCGAATTTCACCAACTTGGAATATTATTGTCAGATTCTGAGTCATTTCCCGGATCACTGCTTGCAAATTCCTAGATTCCCTGCTTCTACAGCACTTCAAGTGTGACATTTGGGTGTAACTTTCTGAAAGTTTCACCCAAATTTGGGTCGTAGAATCTCTGACCCCAAAAATGAAAAGTTCCCCAAAAAGGAACGACCTCAATCCTGTTACACACCACTTAGGTGGCACCAAAACCACTCATGTCAAGGCGCTGGATCTTTGGAGAGGATGATGTTCTCTTTGTCCTAGCAACTGTTGTGGGTTTCAATGACCAAAATGATTGAAAAAAGGGACAATAAACAAAGTAAATTGGTTGCTCCAAGAACCATGGTTCAGTGGAAAATCATGCATTTTGATTAGCCAGGTACCTGGGGCAACTCGCTCCAACAATCATGGTTTTTTGGTAAACATTAAAAATTCTGAAAGGAAGGGCAACACAAACATTTGCAAAAGCTGCAACAAATAAGCAATGCAAAAAAAACTGGTTGTTTAGGGTATACAGGGGATTATACTACCTAATTGAAATGAGGATTATAATATTTATAATAAACCAGTCGTATAAGTACTACTCTTAAACAACCAGTATAATGGAAAGTAAGAGGGTTTTTTCGTGGCTCAAATGTTCTTGATTGGTAAATCAAATAAAATACGCCTGACTCCATGAATACTGTTGGGAGGTCGCACAAAAAGGTGGCACATGTTTGGGTAGCAAAGGTATAAGCTGAGCTTTGCATTGACACGCACTTAATGAAATGAAATCATATTGACTTTTCAATCAAACAACCTAACAAAAAACCCGGATTTCATCCGCATTTCACCCCATCAATCCATAGAAAAAAAACATCTGCTTTCCATACAAAATCACTAATAACACACCTCAAAAACTGTCCCGCTTCCAATTTTTGCACTCAACCGTGCCCCTTCCCTTCGTATAAACACAACTCCCATGACCACGCCTTCCCCACAGCACCCCAACGTCGAACCTTTCGAACCTCCACCTTTGGGCGTTCACAGTGCAATGGCTGGGATGATTTTACTACCCTCCAGGGAACGATCACATATCCTATGAAAAAAGGTAGCTGGGTCCTGATGATTTTCCCTTTTCCCATGGTGGGATATGTTAGTTCTCAGGAGGGTATTCTTTTTGGGAACTTTGAATCTTTTTTTTGGGGGTAATTTAGGCAATACTGGCTGCTTTGTTGGTAGAGCTGACTGAAACATATGGGCGCCATTTCGGCACCACAAAGAGTCGGACCATACTTGGTATTGGTTTTTTCGCCCGCGGGCCGATAATTTTTGGGGCACCACAGCACCAATTTCAAGAAAACTCCAAACATACCCTGGAAGGAACATATCCCGAGATATTCCAGCGGTATACATATAATAAGGATTCACAACCCCCACAGAGAATCATAATCCCTACCCCATAGGATCCATGTATGGTATATTTACCTACATTTACCATATTTTACCAGTAAAGACAAGCAAATGTAGCTAAATATACCATACATGGATCCTTTGGGTACCAGTAGTTTGCTGACAAGCCAGGGAGGGAAGTCACCTGGAAGTCCACAAAAATGCTTAGGCTTAGACGCACAGTACCTTTTCTTTCCGCCAAAACCACCTTTCACCCCACTCTCTCCATCTCTCCCTTTCTTTTTTTTTCTGTGAGTTACCCTTTCTAAGCGTCATGAATATTAAAATTTCTGTAACTCGGAAGTTTCTCAACAAGACTTCCTTCCGTCAAAACAGGGTATTGTAGCAGTATGATTGTAGTATGACTGTGACTGTCTCTATGTTTTGAGTTCATGCCCGCTATTAGTCGACTACGACTACAACCCATTTTTTGCCATGACTTATTTGAGCAGCCCCCAAGATTATGCCATAGTCCCTATCGTATGGAATCATGAATTACCCCATCCAATCTGGGGATGCCATTCAACTACTGCATCTACCTAGCTCATTCCAAAGGCAGGCGACTCCCTTTTTCAAAGGCCACACACACACAAAACAACAATGGACCCAAATATTGGATAGGCCAACTTCATCTTCGTCAGAACCAACCCTAGAAAACACAACAAACATGAAGAACTGTTTAGATTCTCATTGAGATGATTGAAACTATCGGCTGTCCCCCAAAAAAATCCCACCAATGAAAATGGAATCGATAATACCATATGTTACAGTGGTGAGCATCATATTTAAGCCACATGCAACCGAGTATTGGGAATATGATTACTGCATATAAAGCTTCCTGTGAAGCACGTCAACCACTAGGCCCGGCCCCGGGCCTTAGCTTCGGAAGAGCAACGATGGCCAAACAAGGTGCTATCACAACAACACCGCATCTCCACGTGATGCTGGTGGGCCACACGGAGCAAACCATCTAACCTGAGTGAAACTCATTGGAATTTTTAGGCCGCAAGGTTGGGTTGTTTTGTTTTTGTTTGGGGATGGGTTGTTTTTTTTCAACAATGGTTGATGATTTGCAACAAATATCTAATCTGTAGGAAAAACAAGAAATATCAACAAATCTAATCATAAATATCTTATCATTTTGGATTTCCGTGAGGAATGGGGGGGATTTCCTTATTAGTCACTACCTTTTGGAGGGTATCCCGGCTCCTGTGTTAAACACCAAGTGGTTTTCTATGATTTCATGGCAGCTGAATTGATTGGAGGCCTTTTCGACAATGAGATGGGCGAGCTACTCCGATGTTCTCTTGGGAGTTTGACAAAAGAGAACTGGGGACACAAAAAATGGATCGAACATGCTCAGTGAATCACGTGAAACATCTATTGTTTTCAGGTGCTGCAACACAATTAAACAAAAACGGAAATTGTTCAAATCTCGTGACACCTCCATTGTTGGGAGACAAGTACCTTCAGCAAGACTCGCCGGGGGGGGGTTTTAACTTTTAGTGTCAGGAACCGCCTTGCGAGCAAATCATCGAGGCGAGAAACTTCTAGACTCTAGAGCCTTTTGTCCATCATCTTCTGAAACTCTCCAAAAATGATTGCACCATTTTGGGACTTCTTTCAATGTTATCTGACTAGAGGATTCTAGAGGTATCTAGCGAAGACTTTTCAAGATATTCGTATTGTCCCCGGCATGTCAGTGCTGAGTCTCGAGTACAAGTCTCATTTTTTGGCAAGTGACACTCTGGTAAACATTGCTTGATTCTGCTACTTGCGATATGCCTAAGCAATCCTAAGCAAAAAGATTGACAAATCCCTCATTTCTTTCATACTATTCCCTCAAAAAAAACACAAGGAGAAGTCTCCCCCAATTTCACGGCTTTGCCGAGAAAGCCGTTTACTTGTGAACAAGTTACCCGGAAACTCATATACAGTGGCCCTTTCAACAAGTCGTGCGGTGTATATGTTTAGATCGACTTTGGAGATGAACACACACAGAATTCCATGCACCAACCCTGTAAAACTGATCCTTAAACATCACAACTTGACCCAAATCTACAAGTACTCCCAAGCTGCATCCCAAAGTCCTCAAAGTTTACCCTCCAACCAGAACCTCAAACCTTTTGCAACGATCCCCACTGTGTTGATTTTTTATTAAACAATTTCGATAAACCAACATTTGATTCCTTGACAACTTTGTATCATCTTCAAACCAATGCTGGGAACCAAAAATAACTTCATTAAAGTTCATCCTGGACCTTTTTAATCTCTTTTGTAAGGGAAGGGAAAATTCATCCTCCCTGAAAAAACCGCATCTCCCATCATGATTTGGAAGATTCTGGGGTTATTTATATAGCTCCCCAACTAGTTGGGAAATCGATCCAAATCGCTCCAAATGGCTCCCCCCAAAAAACCACAGCCTAGGCCTTCGCCTCCGGGGCCGTTGTTTTTTTTCGACGTCGAAGCCACACCTTTCGTTGTTGCGCATCAGACAGGGCCACCAACTCCACACCCGCCATGTGCATGTTGCGCACCTTAGGGCACTGACGACACAAGAAACGGCGGTGAAACTTGATGCTACTGTAAACCCAAACCGACAGATCCATGGGACGAAAGGTATATTTACGAACCTAAAAATTCAACCAAAATGGGAAATAATGATAAATAATGACCCCCAATTTTCTGGAGATAGAGTTTTCCACATTGGGTTCCCCAATCTAGGAAAAATGACATGATTCACACATTCGAAAGATCTGTTCCGCTGTTTCAATGGCACTAGTGCGCTGTGACTTATGACTGACAAATGATTGCTGAAATGCCAAATTCTACCAGAACACCAAGATTGTCCGTAGGATTAAGGTACCACGCATGAATGCTTTCCAAAGATATCTAGTTGGCCATTCAACATTAAAAATCTGTATATGATAATTGGCACTATCATTTGAATTAAATTTCGACATAGATCTAGCCAGATCATCTTTTTACTGCCGCCCTCCATGGGCCCCGTGAGATACCCTTCAATGAATTCAAGGTTTGAAATCCATTCCCCCAAAAATATCCCAAAAAATCTGATGTTGCAATTTGCCTGGAAATATTCCTATAAATGGCTGTTTCCAAAAATAATGGTACCCCCAAATCATCCATTTTAATAGGGTTTTCCATTATAAACCATCCATTATTTTGGGGTACCCCTATTTTTGGAAACATCCAAATCAAAAAAACGAAACTCCTCAGGATATTTTTTTCGGGCCGGCTTTCACCTTGAAATTTCCATGTTTTTCCCAAACAAAAACCTAATGGAAGTTCCTGGATTTAGAAAACATGAGTTGGGCATACCCTCCAGGAAATTAACATATCCCACCTGGGGAAAAGGAAAATCATCTTAAAATATGCCTTATCAGGGGGATATGTTAATTCCCTGGAGGGTATTTCAGATCTCTTGCATTCAGACATCCAGTTCCTAAACGCACCACCGCACCACCTATTTTTTTCTTTCACATTACTTTGAAGGGGGTCTGTGAATTTAAAACATTGCGTGTGAAGGATTGCAGGTTGAATACTAGTTGCACCCGTAAATGACATACTGTAACTACTACATTTTGAGAAGTGGACATGTGAAACGAGATATTAAAAAAACACGCCTCTTTTTTTGAAGTGCCCTCTCTGTTTTTTTTTGGCCAACTTTCATTAGACCGGAAAGAACGTAGAAAACGGTGGTACTATTGAACCGATTGAAATGATGTGGTATTGACGGAAACTGGTCGCCCAACTGAGCACTGTTCCACTAATTATTTACTGCCCATGTAAATCAACTTTTCCAAAATTGAAAGCACACTAGAGTAGACGGCATGACAATGTGGGCAATGTTAGTATCTTTCAACAAGGCATCAGCGGCATCAGCGGTCATCGGTGAATGAGTTTGGTAATTGGCTTATAGACAATAGACTCTTCTGGGCCATTGACATTGAATGTAAAAGGTTTAATAGCCAAACTTACAGATATATCTAGATACACATCTTTGCTTCTTATAAACATATTTCACGGGAATTTCAGTAGTATGTCCTTTGAATAACCAAACCATTTCCAGCATGGCCACCCACTGTTGCCAGAATATTCAGCGACCAAAGCACGGATTGCTTGTAAGGCTTGCAAAAGCTGAAAGTGATGTGATCAATGCCCAGTTTGCCCAAGTGAGTCACTATCTCCTGTGGTAACTGTGGTACTGTTGATGGAAGAAATCCTGCACCACCTGCGCTGTATAAAACCTGGCAGGTACTTTGGAGAAATTACAATTAAAACATATTGAACTTGTGCAATATTTCTTCCATCAACAGTATGAGTCGTTTTATTGTTCCACCAATAAACCCGTTTAAAAACAAATCGTGTCAACGCCATGATCAAGGCGCCATCCAACCTTTCAACGCCAACCATTCAACCAAAACAACTTGCGACGAAGAACTGGAGATAACTGGACCTGTTGTCAGTTTGGAAACTGATCTTTGGATCATATCAAACTAATGGATTTTTTAATTAAAAAACATCAGGAACTTGTCATATTGTGAATTTTTGCTGACCAAATACTGTATCTTGAAATAAAAAAAACGTGAAATTCCAAAAACCATCTTTACTAAAACGATTCCGGGGGGTCAAATTCATCATGTGGAACGGTTGAGTGGCGTTTGTTTTTCACCCGCTTTGAGAACGGAATCATATTATGGAACAGGACATGTGGGGAGTTTGATTGGAATAGCAAAATATATCAAAATATAGAAAATGGCTTCTACTAGCAGCAGGGATATATCATGTTTCCAGGCAGGTTGACAGGCTACAATATCATTCTGACTAAGTTGTCTTTGAATATTTCCAAGCCATTTCCTAGTAATACTGCTTAACAATTCCCTACAGCCCATCGAATCATAAATGCAGGAAGTAAGGAACCATCCCCCAGAGTTTCTATTCGCTCCTCAAAATCCTGAAGGTTGTCATGCACTCTGCCGTCATCACCTCAACTGTGGTCATTGACAGGTGATACTTCCAGAAACGAGTCCAAAGCACCCATGTTTCATTCTACCAGTAGTGAAATACCGCTGATCAACGTGCCGTGTTCATGGCTGCAAGAATATGCTGAGTGTAATGCTTGAGATACTTTGTCACACGGTAAAAAAACCATTGATATATTGTACAACAGTTTCGCAGGAGGTCCCTTGTAGCACCCGTTTGTGTATTCACCCTTTTTGGTGGGCGTTCTCATAGCATGGTGCGCCATTTGCCCTTACAAAATGCTTAAAACACAACGTTTCTATAGAGTCTTCCTCCAACAAACAACTTAAAAAAAGGGGGCCTAACATATCCCGTGAAAGGGGAATAGGACCATCCAGGGAGTGGATATGGCCAAAAAAAGTGACGACCATAGAAATTCCACTGCACCTGATTCCTGTACATTGGATTCCCAATCATCCCCAACTACCAAATATTAAACCCCAAACCATTTCACTTAGGGTTTACCACCTCTTAACGGACTGACTTCTTGGAATATTTCCATATTTTCCGTACTTCTGACCTCATTTCTGTAGAATGCTTCGTTTGATCGCAAACAGTACCATGGTACCTTTCAGCATTCGGTAATGGACAATCGGATCGAAGCGGACATTCACCGCATGTGCGCCAAACTGCTGCGCCAGCCAGGACACCTGTCCTTGGCACTGAACGTGCCCTTTCGAAGTTGGGACAAAAACATCATTTTTGTACTGAGATCGGGGATTGGTTTGGTGAACACCTCACATAACATACTGTAGATAGAGTAAAAATACATATATACTGATACTATCAGATATCAATATCCTATCCGAAGTTATTTTTTTTAGTTAGCCATCCAAACTGTTTAGCTAAATGAGTCCACAATTTTGCGGGTGAGATCCTAAAAGCGTTTGCCAACATCAATTTTCAATGACACGAAGCACCTGCCACCTCAAGAGCTACTGTTAGATGAACAACTGCACCTTCAGGTCATTTTGTAGTTGGGTCGTGCTCAACCCCCTGGAAAAACTCATCCACCCACACCCAGATGCTCAGCCATGCGCAAAACCAAGCATCACTGAATACTTTTGACATATAAAAAGAAAATGCACAACAACCATTTAGGATCCATTAAGCAATATGTATCTTTTTCAGTATCAACAAATGTTTGGTTGGTGGTTATGTAATGTTGACTGTAATGTTGGTGGTTTGTTTTCCTGGATTGCTATTCTATGAAAGGGGAAAAAGTTCGAGGTATTCTTGGATCCGTTTTTTTGATGGAATAAGATCGAAGGAAAGGAATCGCTGATGTACGCATATGACTTCACCAGTTTCGTGGTTTCAACCCATCTGAAAAATATGCTCATCAAATTGGACATCTTGTCGAAGGATCGGGGTGAAAATAAAAAATATTTGACACCACCACCTAGTTCATGTGTACATTGAAACATGCGTACAGGGTTTGACCTCCATCTAAAAATATATAGTATATCTAAAAAAACAAATGCACAAGTCAACTCAAACATTATCTCTATAGTCCATATACATGAAAGTAATCATACACCTGTCATGCAAATGCATGTATTTGTACAACTCATTACATCACGTTGAATTTCCATACACCTGCGCAAAAAATAATTGTATGTAAAAATCACATCAACAAATTCATATAGAACCACTATTCCTCTATACATCACCTACCGACGTGGAGACTTCCGGGGTGGATTCCTCAGCTGCAGCCAATGACTCCACGACGTTCCTTCAAAGTGGATGAAAGGCCAGGTTCCAACACTTTATCATCGGAATTCACCTCAGCAGCGGGAAGGGGTTTCGACCAATGTTGGGGGGTCCCCCCGATTTGGCCCCCCGAGCGATAAGTGTAAAACCCAGGAAAAAATGGGACAAATTATTCCAGGATCCCGGAATGAACCAACAAAGTAGGTCAAAAACAGGGTTCTAGATTCTAGATGGTTCATGTGGTTTTTCATATCATTCGATGACTCAACTGCCTTTTCACTGTATGGCTGATTGCCTCAACATGAATCAGTAAGTTTCACGGTACAAATGTGTTGATGAGTCTTGATGCGAGCATGGGTAATCAAGCTGGCCAAGGGTCATTCACGAAATATCCGTCGACTATTTTTTCTTTACTAGGGAAACATATCCCAGCTCCCAAACATCAATTTCACATAATTTCACTGGATGGTAAGACTTTCGTTGTTCTTTTGTTTTGTTGTCATAGAGGGCCAAGGTACAGTGTAGTTGAACATGTGCACTGGATAGCGATGGAGAATGCCTCAGGGGCACTCAGAAGAGGGGCAACAACCAAAATGTGAAAGTAAAATGAGCAGCGTCATCAATATTCAAAATGGTTGCAAGTGTGGAGATAGTAATCATGCCAACTAATGAATGCTGAATCCACTTTCGCTGGTTACATTAGCCGTCCTCCCTTTTGAAAAAAAAACAAACTACGACAATCCTCACATGGTTTGAAGCGCAGCACAAGGTCGCGAGGCTGTATGGTGAGGGTAGCCCCTACGTACGTCTTTTGCTTCAATACACTACAGACTTCTGCAGGGACGCGGCATCACAAAAAAATAGGCTTCCAAACCCAAACTATTCCATCTACATTTAGGCCATCGTTTTTGAAAAAAAACGCTGCGCATGGATGGATTATTTTTCTTGGAATGTCCGTGGTTGGAATCATTTTGTTGATGGCAACAGGCAACTCAAAAACAAAAAACTCACCAAAGAAATCGCCACCATGGTACTGTCCTCCTTCTGGAACTCCTCAAGTGTTTTTTCTGTGATGAAGGGTCAAGAGTTGGTGGAAATTTCAAAAAGACAGGTGAAACAAGGCAGGTCAGTCGTGACTGTTGTTAACTGCAATGTGGGTATACCCAAAGGATCCATGGGACGAAAGGTATATGAACACCTACTAAATTACCATACGAACCAACTATTCATGTAGGTGATGATAACAGTCACATGAATCCTATGGAATGGGAACATCTTGTTGAACCCAGGTTGAATTCGGGTCATTTTGGTGTAAGTTCTACACCTATCGAGTTCAACTTGTGCATATGGTTATGCATACGAGCGCTTTGCTGTAGATTCATTTTGACATCAATTCGATTAGGAACCCACCCCCAATTTGGAAAACCGCCATTTTCAAATATTTCGCAAAGGTGGATGCTTCCAACCCTGGATTCTCCTGGAAAACAATTTACTGCCTTTTGGGCTGGGATCAATCTCGGTGGTGGTTAAACCATTCCCAATGTTCCAAAATATGCCCAAATTTTGGGGGTTTCCAAAAATAGGGAAACACCCCAAAATGGATGGTGAAAATAATGGAAAACCCTATTAAAATGGATGATTTGGGGGTACCACTATTTTCGGAAACACCCAAGTAGGGATGAAAATAAAGATTCCGTTTGAAAAGAACAACTCCGGCCCCAATCTTATTACACGGACCATGAAACTAACAGCAAAAGCCTTGGAAACAAGGCTTTTAGGCCCCAAATGGAAATTTATGAAATTTCATCTTCCAGCGAGCTGTTAGTTTTCAGGGGCGAGCTGTTAGTTTCAGGGTAGCGAACAAGAAGGGATTTGCTAATCTTAGGCGGATTCTAAAAAGCATCTGATGCCCTCTTACACATGGTATGGATGCATCATTGAACAAATTCCTATGAGCCATGTCATGTCAAACCCTTGGACCCATAGGATCCATGGGAATTGAATATTTAAATTAATACATTTAGTATAAAATCAACTAAATGTAGGTATAGTAAAAATACCAGTCCCATGGATCCTATGGGAAGGCATGAGGGCGCGTGGCGTCGTCCCTTTTAGCATTTGTCGGTCCTGTATCCACTTGGAGTAGTTTTTGGACCACCAGCTGATGCAAAGCACGCCTTTGCCCGTGCTGGGATCGTATGGAAGCAAACCTCGGCCGAATGTTCGACAAAATGCTGGACTCAACATGGAAATTTAAACCCCTACTAAGAGATATACCAAACGGGCAAGAATAAGAAAAGACTATGCTGCCCACCCCCAGCTAGATATACTATATATATATATGTGTGATATATGCACATGTCTTAAATCTATGACATTTTTCCACCTCCGGGCCTACTGAAACAACCGAATCATGCCCAGTTGAACCGGTGACCTGACTCTACAGTGACCCTAAAACTAACCGTTCAGACTCCAGACCTACCAATTGAACCGCCCCGGCCCTTCCCCCAAAAAAAGGATCGTTCGTCATGGTCCTTTCCCATCAAATTTCTAGTCGTTTTTGGCCGTTGAGTTAAAGGAAAAAAACGATTGCACCCTCTTTTTTGGGGGGTTCCAACCTCGATTTGAAACGTCCAAACAGCTGAGAGATCGTACATCCTACTGAGTTCCCTATACTTTTTCCAACCGCAGTCTTATAGTAGTTTTGAGATCTGAATCAAAGGCAAACCGCAAGCAAACAAGATTTTCTGTGTTTGGGTTATGTATTTTTGTTTCCGAAGGATTTGTTTTGGGAAACGAATCTGCAAACAGCATCTACTGTATATGTCTTTCGCCACGTCACATACTGGATCCATCTCGCCACTCACAGGGGAGCGGACGTAGAGGAAGCCCTCGCGGAAGGCTTTCCTGTCGCATGGTTCACGTCAATCCAAGCGCTTATCAATCTTATCAGCTAACTGATTTCTCATTTCATGTGCAGGATATCGCAACTTCGGGACGATTTTCAAGCATTGATATCATGGATTGTAATTACATTTCATGTTGTAGGCGCATCTTTTGAGAATATCAATGACTTTTAAATGTATGACATTAATGAGCTGGATCCGTGTTGGTCCAAAAAGTGAGTATGATGGATGATACCCGATATCTTCACTTTCCACGGTCCTAAAATAGAACATAGTCATCGTCATTGCCTGCGAAAAATAACCTTTCTGTTGAACTGCCAAGATACGGATGCACGGCCACACAAAAACACCTCATTCCTCTTGGACAATACTACGTATGAATAAACCAACGTTACCCATTGTACTATCAAAACAAAATGCATAATATCACCAAATCAAACCGAGGTACTCACCTAAGAAGCTGTATAGATGCTGCTTATGAAATGGAAAACCCACCCCCAAAAAAAGCCGAATATAAGGTTCAGGATTCCTCCGTTTTAGGTACCTGAAATTCTTGGTGATACTAGTACAAGTATCCCAGAAAAAAACCTGTAGCTTGTTGTCATCAAATCCCAGTTGACTTAAACCTGGGTTTCCATCATCAACTTTGACAATTACATATTACAAAATGGCGTGGCAAAAAATCCCTCACATGTATATAATACATAGATCAACCAAAACAGTGTTTTTTTCTTTGCAGCTAAGGTAAAAAAAACACAATCCGTTTGAACCCACTCTAGGGTTAAGTGGATAAATTTTGGATAAACAGGTTCAGAAAAAAGGCCTAATGAAGCTGATCTTCTTGGCAAGTCTGACTTTCTTTAGAAGGGACTGTCCCAATAATTCAAAATATGGGGGCTTCCTAAAATGGTGGGTTTCCCCAACAACCATGGGTTTTCCTACTAAAAATGATCATTTTGGGGTGTTTTGGGGGTACCACCATTTAAAGAAACACCCATATATACCCTCCGGTAAACTAACGTGGCAATGGAACATCCGCCTTTTGTGTAGGAAATATATCTTCAAATGCTCCATTTCCCATTGCTATGTTACTTTGCCGGAGTGTAACTAACATTTAGTCGGAAACCCGGTGGTAAGTCCCTATTATGCTCAAAGATTTGCATTGCATACCTCAACAACACCTGAGTTCGACAAACTTACAACTACAACCCTCAACAGGCTACCAAAAAAAATCACGAAAAATAGTACCCTCCCAACAACCACCCAAGACGACCCTGTAAACCAAACATTGGACGACTTTTTGATGTTTTCTTTGGGGATGGCATGTTTTTTTCAGGTGCTAAATTCATCTAGTTGGTGGTTTCAACCCATCTGAAAAATATGCTCGTCAAATTGAATCATTTCCCCACTTTTAGGGATGAACATTCCAAACATCTTTGAAACCACCGCCTTGAAATGTAATGAACCTGGTGGTTTTTTAAAGGGATTCCCAAACCTGTCATGTCATCCCATTTGGTGCTGCATACATCGTCATTCATTGTCCATGTTCCAGCCATGTTGGTTACTACCTCGATTTCACCCCTTAGAAAGCTTTCAGCCAAGCTGCAAATATTGCCGTAGAAAAGCCCACGGCCTTGGTTGCTTGTCTGTAAAACTGTTTCTTTTGGAAATAAATTGAGTCATACATCAATAAATCCCATAGGATCCATGTATACTACATTTACCATACAAATCAACTGAATGTAGGTAAATATACCATACATGGATCCTATGGGAATAAAAGAACAAAGAAAAAGAAAACATATCAACAAATTCAAATTCAATAAATACATGTAGATACATGTCTATAACACTCTACAAAGGTATGCATGCGTATCTTGCATCCTCTAGGGCGTCATCTCGGCGAGAACAGCAATGCAAATCCATGAAGTATGAACAGTAGATGGGCTGTGCTCCACCTTCCTGCACCAAAATTTCACAGGACGAAGAAGCGGCCTCCAGTGCTGAGGTGATGAAAACACAAATTGTCCAAAAACATCAAAGTTCCCCAGTTCTTAGTTTGCATGACCTTGCATGACCCTTTCAGCTGGACAAATGGAGTCAACTTTCACCGACCCAATCATCATGGATGAAGAAGCTCAAACCAGCTCCTTGCCGTAGTCTGTGGATGTCTCAATGACAGGAATGCAATGCGACCCTCGACATGCAGATTGCATTGAATATTGCGGGAAGAGAAGCACCACTCTGCATGCCCTGCATCAATGAGCAGCTCATAACCCGTTTGAGAGTCCCTCATGTAGGCGGTCTCAATTCCCCCCTTGGGAACTGGCAGGCTTCGGGAGATGAATTTCATCCCGACTCTCCAGTAATCCCAGAAGGCAACAGAAAATCCGTAGTTTTTATAGAAGACAGCATGAACACAATTGCTAATCTTCCAGCTCATCACGTTTGCCAGAGAAGAAACCAAAATCTTCGCGGTTTTGTGTCCCTTGAATGTTTCTGGGGTTTGTGCTGTTTTGCCCGCATTTCAAGACTCAAGTTGAATTGTTGATGCTTCACTTTTGTTGGAACCCAAAATACTGTTTATGTCAACATGTTCAAAAGAACATGATTCCTGCATGTCCGTCTTTCTGCAAACCCAAGCTATTTTCATGTGGTACAGTATACTCCTGAGGAATAAATTTGTGTGTGTGTTTTTCTTTTTTTACGGAGATTCTAGGGCTTGAAAACCACCACGAATAATCACCAACCAGGTGTTGGTTGAATCTATGCATGTATGTATCTCTATATGTCATAAAAACATAATATAGACATCCATATGCTTCTACACCAAATATGAAACGCTTCAAGGAAACTGATCAATGTAGACATTCAAAATTTGCAAACAAAAAAGGCCTCCAGGAGGATGGTAGTCAAACAAATGCAACATCAACTGGAAAAAGGAATTGGCTTCCAAACATCAACATTCCTAGCAAATAATATTGGGGCTGTGGTCATGGATGGCCCGTGAACTTCTATTATAAACCACCCCTGTAATGAACCACCGAAGGTTATGGTGAACTAGGAGTTGCCAAGAGATCACCATGTTGAAACTCTATAGCTGCGCAGGGTAGTATAATCCAACACCACCTTTTGCACACAAATCGCCTTCGATCGAACAAACAAAAACACATCAAAACATCCCTATTCCCAGATTCGCCTCAAAAGATACCCATTGGACAAAAGGCTTAGGAACCTAACCATTGTCCTTTAACAACGCCAATGTGCTTCTGGGCCCGTTAAAACAAACAGGGACTTTTCCTCATGAGATTTCGGGGACTGGTGATACTCGGATGAACAAGGGAGCTATAATTCCAACAAAAATCAACAGAAGAACTTGTATTACAATCAACCTCGAAAGAATCCACGACAAACAGTAAACATGTATAGAACTCTGGACGTTTATGATCGGCATTTGGCGAACACGCAAGGTACTCTAGTTGCTTTCCACCCACAGCAAGTGAACAACAAAAAAACAAAAATACGGATACGTGTTTGCAGAGAAGTTACATCCCTCGATGGAGCTGAAATATCATTCATGCATTTAGAAACGACATGGCAATGAGCTGACACAAAACCCAGGCTATTCCTTCAGGAGTAAATCATTTAGAGATTCCATCCCCATAGGATCCATGGGACGAAAGGTATATGAACACCAACTAATTTACCATACAGATCAACCATTCATGTATAGGTAAATATACCGTTCGTTTTATGGGATCCTCTGAAATCTCAAGTGTCCTTCTCAACCCTCCAAATCCCCGCCTTTTCCCCACCATTTCTTCCCAGACACACATCGGTACGTCGGGAGCAGGAAAGAATGGATGGTGTGCGAGCTTGTGCTTTTATCCTTAAGGTGGTGTCGTGGTGGGTCAGTGGTCATCCTTCTTGGTGAAACAAAATATCTTCGAGATTTCTGAAAAAGTCCAAGTTACTTAAGGAGCAAATACGTGTTTTTGTTTGACACACACAGAAACTGTGCAACTTTTTTTGCTCATTTTCGTGTTTCAATTCAACTTCCAGACGTTCACTTAATATAAGCAGCAGGGAACTGGTCTGATGACTTGCCACATGTGCAGCCGGTTGAGGTATCATCTGTTCTGTTGGTGCAAGCAACATGGGCATGTGTCTACTACATGTGATCTTGCCTAGACGTCCTCAACAAACAGTTTTCTATTACATTTCATTCTTCAGGTAGGAGGTATTTTCACACAAATCCAATGGCTTCATGACCCGGCACCTTTATTTGACTAACAGTTCGCTGGAAATTCCCCTTCCCTTCCATACAAGGAACAACATAGAAAAACGCGCCACACATTTTTGGGCATCCAAAAAAAATCCGTTGGTTTCCAATATCAAGGATTTCTAGATGATTGGGTGATTGAAGGGTCCTTAATTCCAACCCCGAAGTGCCCAATCCATCTCCAAGTCTCCTGTCCATTTCGGTTACCTTGGAGAAGAGACGCCTGCCACAATTGATCCAGGTCGTTTTTGTACAAGTTGTTTTTTCTTACGCAAAAAAAACGGAACATGTGATTGAGCTTCTCAACAAAATAATGAAGAAAATTTGAGAAACAAAACATGGCCAAACACTGAAAATACATTAGGTGAACAAAAATTTGGACACCTTTTGAAAAATTGCAAGCTCGATCATCAGATTGAAACGAAGCACTCAGCAAATGAAAAGATAATATGCAAATCAAAACGATATGTATTTTTTGAAACAAACAACCATACTATATATATATATACATCAGTATGCATGTAAATGTACATGTCTATGAAAACAATGTGACTGTCTGAATGTATGACATGATTGTAAATGTATATGCATGTGCAGTTGTAAACGTACCTGTATATATGTATGAAAATATAAGAATGTAAATGCGAAACAAATAAACATGTAACATCTATCTATGCACATATACATCCATAATATGCAAAAGAAAAATACAGGTCCGGAATCTGGGACCCATTCAACCCCCCCCCGGGGCCATCGGGAGGAACTTCCACTTTCCGGTTTCCAGGTGCCATTGCCGACATCTTCCTCCACATGGCAGGGGCCTTTGCGGGTCCAAAAGGTTGAGTCCAAATCGGAAGACGCAACGGGAAAAAACAAGGGACCAATGACAATATGCTAAGGTGGTTGAACCAACCTGAAAAATGCTACTTCGTCAAAATGGGAATCTTCAAGCTTTTTTGGGGGGTGAAACTTAAAAAACAAATGTTTGAAACCACCACCTAGCAATATGATAACATTAACCTTAGTCAAGTTTGTTGAGATGATGCTTGCTGTCCTTACCTTGTAAAGTGGCTTCATTCATATGATTTGTTTGACCGTGTCACATTTCATGTAAGCAAATGATGTCAATTCCCAAACACGAATTGTTGAAATATTTCCCGAAGAGCCCTTGGTCCTAAAGCTACCTTTTGGGGTTATTAAGTCGCTGGTTTGTAAGCATGGTTGTTGTCATCCATGATGGGCGGTTGGGGGCCTGGCGGCTTGGAATTTTGGGTATTTGGATTCCGAAGAAAAGGATGATTTCAAATATCTCCATCGATCTCCAAAACCACAGAAGTCCACAGAACCCCCAAAACTACAAAATGAAGTACTAGTTACTTCACATAGCCTCCATGAGACAGAATGTCTACTGTTAGTTGGTGGTTTCAACCCATCCGAAAAATATGATTCAACAATTGTATCATTTCCCCTAAGTATATAGAGGTAAAAAATAAATATTGAAACCACCACCAGGGCTCGTAAGTGCTTAGGAATGCTTAGGATCACCCCAGTTTTCTTTGGCCATTTTTGTTGGTGATTTGGAAGGGGGTCCCTTCCAACCCCAGGTGTTCATCACTCAAACGAAGGCAGGACTCCAAAGGGGCCATTCCTCTACAGGTGCAAAATACGTGTTTTTGGAAGCAGAATCCTTGCCAAATTGTCCATCATGGGTTCCCGTAACAGTTTAAGTAGTAAATTACCATTTTTTTTCAAAATGTCACGTTTTTTTTTGACAAATCGGGAAGAAGTATGATGCTTCGTGCCATTACTTTAGTGACTGTGTGTGTGTGTGTGACCCCCCCACTACTCTGGTTGCATGTTAAGCGCAAGTTGCCAAACCATTCCCAGGTTTTCCCATCACCCATCTGCCTCCTCCATCAGGGACTGATGCCAAACAAGCCAAGTGCAAATCTTCGATATCCATCGTTACCGTCGCACAGAAAACAACGCCACGTGGAGTTTCATGGGGTCACTTGGTTGGATGGCGCTTTTAGAGCTTGAGCACGTCTCGGCTGAAATGAGGTTTGCTATTTGGAAGCTTGGCATGTCAAGAGTTGACATACTCAACCAGCATGAGGGTAGAAGCAATGAAGGGGGAATGTGGGGTGGAAAAGGTACCTGTGAATTTGCAGCTACTGGCAAGAATATGTCCCTTGCGCCCCTTCCGTATACATGTAAATATGTATGCATACAATATATTCAAAGAGCTGCTTAAAAAATAAAACACATCAATCAAGAAGAAATGAATCAAAATCACATCTGGAAATTTGGTCTATTTGGTGGCTTCAGCGAGCATTTGGCCAAATTCATCATTGATGCAAAAAAAAACAGAACCACTGCAACCATTGACATCAAATCTGCCTGCATCTTGTAAGGGAAGTCAGTCTTTTTTAGTTGAAACCTAACATCTGGTGAGTTCCCACCGAACAAGGATTTTCAAAAGCGCCTATGTTCTTTTGGGACGTAAGGATCCCGCAGAACCTTTGATGGGTTCACTCTTCTTGCTGAGTTGGGCTGCCATTTTTTCGAGAAAAACAAACTGGTCAAGACGGTCAAGATACTGTTGATAAAAGAAATCCCCAACAACCACCTGGGATGGTGCTAAACCTTGTAAATAATGGGATAAAAGTTACCAACCTCAACTGGTTATATAGCCGGATTTTGGAAGCCATCAACAGTACCAGGGCCATGAATTCAGTCGTATGTCCTCCCTTGTCGCCGAATTGACGATGCTTCCAACAACAAAATATACAAACATATTCAAAGAAAGAAAACGTTTTGATATATAAGAATACATGTATCTCAAAACATCTCAAAACTAGTGACTAGTGGCCCTAAACTTCAAAGATTTTAAAGTGTGTCCTTTCTGAATTTCAAAAAATCCATATTTTTGAAATTCCTCACTTTGGATTTGACACCTCCCACCCTTTTGACCGCGAGATGTTTCAAGTTTCATACTCGGATGATCCACTTCCCCTACTGACTATTGTTGATGGTTCAAAACTTGAGCAAATCCTCCCGAAGAACATGGAGAATCTCAGAATCTCACATGTTTTGCTAAGGTTATGTATATTTCAAGATTTTCAAGTGACACTTGTTGGCCAAGGATTCACATTTTGTCAACATGAGAGACCACCCCTGGCTACTGCCAATTCATTTCTTCTTATCTCTTACCATTCAGTGGCCTTTTCAGCTAGTTATAACAAGATGATCCAGGTCAAAACCATGAGAAATTGCGACCCCCGAACTTTCCGGAAAAACTGGAAAACCCTCCCTGAAACTAACATAGCTGGCTGGAAAAATGCACCCGTATTGAAGATGTATTTCCTATTGAAAAGGGTGAATTTCCATTTGCTACGCTAGGTTTCAGGGAGGGTAAGCGTGAACCTTTCTTTTTGGCGCCCATCTTTTGTCCCATCTCTTCTCCGCTGCACCGCAGCGCCCAGCGCTTGGTGCAAGACGATGCCGACGGACACGCCCACATTCAGCGAGTCCACTCCGGGCACCATGGGAATGCGCAAACGCCTGTGGTTTGGAAGTTGTTTCCCATACCATCCATGGGACTGGTGGGTTTACCTACACTTGGTGGATTTTTATGGTAAATCTATAGGTAAATATACCATACATGGATGCTATGGATTTGACATGGTGGATCTATTGTTGGTCAAAAGACATTAAACCCGTAAACGGAGAGCCATGTCATACTCCACGTTGATAATTTATCAAAAGTTGCTTGAGGGTCAAAGGTTTTTGAGACTGCTTGAAAGAAGGGTCACCTCCAAGTACAGGAGTATCAAAAATAGATGGTGAGTGGTTCCCATATATCAAGATGTATTGGTCGCTGCGTCCGAAATTTGTATCCCTTCCCCTTCAACCAAGCGAAGATGTGACTTGTTATGTCCCATAGCATCCATCTATGGTGTATATGTACCTACATTTACCATAAAAATCCACTAAATGTAGGTCGTAAATGTACCATACATGAGTCCCATGGATGGTATGGACCGGTACTGTAATGGAAACTCACCCAATTGGTCAACTGGGGAAACCTCTTGAGATTCAACCAAGATGAGCATCGAAACATGGACCGACAAAAATCACCGTTTTCAACTTCAGAACTGCCCAAAGACACCAACTTCACCACTTTTGGTCCGCTAAAAAACGGGAAGTTGGTTGATTCAAGCTGCAAAGTATGTTTGCTAGCTGCAAGCCCGCCCCCCCCCCCCCGTACATATACATGTATATATATGTATATATATTTCTATACCGATTCATCTGATCCTACAGGGTCAGTGAGCTTTCTCACAAGTTCTTTGGTTTACCATACATCGTTATATACGAGGCTTTGGTTCTTGATTGGTTCATCCCTCCAACCTTGGAAAGTCCCAAATCCTATCCTCAGTTTGGGGTGTCGGAGAGATACAAGAGATTAAATCAACCTCATGTAACGTTTATGTAAGCTAAAAGACCAAGTCTTTTACGGGCAAAAACTACATCCATCCATATCTTCTCAAGAGATAGACTCAAGGCCTAAGACAAAGAAACCAAAACATAATTTTTTGGTCAACCTGATGTAACTAAGCCAAAAGACCAAGTCGCCTAAAACAAAAAAGAAACCCCACTTTTTCGAAACCACTTGGAGGATCATCCCAGGACTCGTAAGTGATTAGGATCACCCCAATTTATAAGCCATTGTTGGTTGGTGATTTGGAAGGGGCTCCCACAACCCCATGGGTCTTGGGAACTGCCCAATCACCCATGGTTCTTAACCACGAATCTTACGTCCGTCCTGGGAGGCCCATCCTCCAAAGCACTTCACCTGATAAAGCCAAGTCACTCCTGTGCCAAGGCCACTAGCTCTTCTGACACTCCTCGTGCCTCGTTGCCAAACCTCGTGTTCACGGAGGTTGCCAAGGTGTGGGGGTGGGGTTTTGTAACGATGGCAGGACCCGTGCAGTCGTTGTAACGGCTGCCATACTTATAACTATTGATGGGACTGGTGTATTTACCTACATGAATGGTGGATTTTTATGGTAAATGTGGGTAAATATACCATGCATGGATGCTATGGGATACAAAAGTTTTTTGTGGGTCCTCTTGTTGCATAACTCCAAGCGTCAAGCAGTGGTTGCCATGAAAACTGACGAGTTGGATTGTGGTTGCAATAAGATGCCTTTGTTGAATTGCCACGAGTACTTGAACATTTTATTGGTGTAATCCGTGAACATATTCTAGTGGTTGCATGATTCATATGCAAAACAGATGGCAGTAAAATCATGCCCAAGTAAATGTTTAGTTTAATTGCAGTGGGGAGTAACCCCGAAATAAGAACTGAATCACCTGTCGTGTTCAGGTAATGCATCTTCTAATTGTGGTAGTGAAATCATGCCTTATTGGATTTTTTTGTCCTTGTTTTGATGGGGGTTGAATAATGCACTAGCAGCTGAGCAAATAATCCGATCCTTAGCATTGTCATAAGCTATGATTGAACAAGGATGACAACACGCCCGCCTTATGCCAAAAAAGACTTCAAGAGTCCGCTGAAAAATCATGTTGATGTTGACCCTCGTTCAACATGGTTACCGGAGGTAACAAAGTGTGTGTATATAAATATATATATATATATACAAATATATCATATATACATATAGTCAAGCAATAGTTATATAATATAAATCACAGGTGTCATGTGTCTTACTTCAATGAGCCACCACCATATTTCCGCACAAAATGACCTTCCTTTAAAAAAATAGAACTATATAACACTCCCTTTCATGATCTCAAATGATCAAATGCAATGAAAGTTGAAAACGAAGTGTATTTGTTTGGAAAACAACTACCTTCAATGATGTGCAGCAAACTCACTATACACATACAATACACATGTAAATCAACTGAATAAACGCAACATAACTTAACCATTTCCATCTATTTCCACTATTTTCTACTGTCGCATATTGGACAATAGTCTTCAGCTTCATCCTACCGAAATCCCACAGGGAAGACACTGTCCGACGCTGGATGTTGCTGAGCCGAAGCACACAAAGGCATCTCTACCGCTCAGGTAGTCGCCGAGTTGCCAGGAAGGCACTGCCGGACGTTGAAACTTCGCATCATCACCCAAATGGGTAGCGAAAAACCTTGGAAAAAAAACATCCAAAAACGATTCTTTTCCCTAAGGATCCAATCACCTTCTCACATGGTGATTGGGGTGTATAATCACCTCCTTAGAAAGGTATTTAGGTTCCATTACCATTCTCAGAAGGTGATTGGATCCCTAGGGTTTAAGGTGTGGCGACTCTCAATTTTGTCCAGTCCACACTACACTTTTGAAATTCCACGACGAGATTTTCCAGCTTCGGCCGGTTGGGTTGGAGGTTGACCCGTGAAGTGACAAGACATGGTGAAACGTCTTTCCACGGCTATCACTGGAATTCAGCAAATCACCCATAACTGGTCATGATGGATCCCACTTGTTTTGAAAGGGTTGGGCTATCGTGGTTTATGTAAAACTTATATACACATCTTTCATGTAAAATGCTTACACGCGTACAAAAACAAAATATGATAAATCTACTTTCCTGGTCTCCAAGTGGAGCACTACATGCCATAGATTTGCCAATTTCAAAACCATTGGGGACCCCAGGTTTTTAGCTAAATGTCAAATATCTTAAAAAGGTACCCAAATAATCCCAAATAAATATGGAAATCAAATCTTCAAATTTAGGCAAAACAATTTCCCTCGATGGGGCTGTAGCGTGACGTGGTGGTAGTTGCGGTTACAGTGTGTCGCCAAGTAAACTTGCACAACAAAGTTTAATCCTGGATTCCAAACTTGTAAGACAAATAATTACGTGTGATTTATGGTAATAGTACCAACTTCCCAAATCATCCCAAATCAACAAGGAGCAACGCATGTACACTGTCTTTTGGATGGTGGATAATTTCTATGAAAAGAAAAAACGATCCCGCGAATCAACACAGGATAACACGGGTAAAACTCCGCCAAAAAAAATCATTTACAAGAACAACTTTGCAATATCAACTATGGAATTCAACAGAAAACACAATGATTTTTTGACACAATACTTTGATAATCAACTCGTGTCAACGAAATATGTATGGGGACGGACCCCATTTCCAAACCAATTCAATCATGCGGAAAATCCCACAGATTACGGACCAAAAAAAATCATTGATGTCCAAACCAAACCTCTGGGTTGGAAGGGTCTGCAACTTGGACACACACCCACAATCTTCCAAGTCCATGCAATCTCCCCAAAAGGAGCTATGTAACGCAAAAATCTATGCTGGCAAACCAAACTATAACCAACTGCATTTTGAACCTTGAAGAGCAAACATAATTTCAATCTGAACCCTTCAAACCGCCATCTCACCTTCCAACCACAACCTTTCATTTTCCAAGGTTTCTGGGGGTAGGAATGTACAACCGCCAAATCTTCTTGACCTTCTGGCTACACCAAACGCGAGTGCTCACTGCAACATTCCGTTTTGCCGCTGAGCAACCGATAGTTGGGCAGCAATGTTTTGAGGTCTTGCGCCAACACCTGACGGCAAATGTTGGCCGAAACTCCAGCTCCAACAAAATGATGCTAAAAAAATCCGAAGAAACGGCGAAATTGCACAAGATTGCGATGTTGCCAGATCCAAAACAACATGGAAAGTGGTGGAAAGAATCCAAGAGTTCAGGAACTCCACCATTCCAGCTGCACCTCATGCGTCCGCACCTGTTGCCGCACAGTGGCGCCCATGGAACAGCGCACCACCTGCGAAAGCGTATGTCAGAGATCGTGGCCAGGCAGCGGGATGAGCTCAGCCCCCCACAAAAAAATCAGCCCCGGCCGGCCATGTTTCGCGGCACGAAGCATGTTGAAACAAAGCACTTTTGGCAGACCCTTGCCGCATGCCACTGGCTGCTGACGTCAAGTCTTTTGGGGTCCGTCTTGCAGATGCGGTTGCCGCACAACAGTGATGCTGTCGTCTCGTGCGCGTACATGACTGCATGTTATCGCAAGGCCAGGCGTGGATTGTTGGTTTTGAAGAACCCGGTTCTTCTTCCAAAACTCCGGTTTTTTTCACTGGGCCTACTTTTTTTGAGGTTCTTGAAGCTCTAGGTAGTGCATGGTGTGTTGCACAATAATGGCTAGTTACAGGCCAGGTTTTCATTTTAACCAACCCTATACCGTTATAACCCCAAGTTGTGCAGTTAAACCTTTGCCACATGGATGGATGCATCAACTGGACTCCTGGACTCTGAAGAGGTCAATAGCTTCGAACAATGCAGGGGCTTTAAATCTATTGGAAAAGCTAAGATGATGTCTGAGACCATAGGCAAATCATCTCAGGTCACTAATATTTAAAGAGATTGCCACATTTCTGGGCTTATTCTAAATCCTTAACCTGATTTAAGGCCATTTTTGAGGGGATTCCCTTTCTAAACCACCATTTGGGGTGTTCTTGGCTGAGGTCGCTATAAATTGCCCAATCAAAATCTGGTTGGATTTTTCAAATTTCACCAACCTCCCATTCCTGCATTGCAGAGTTTTCCCATATTTGTTGGAAGATAGTCTCCAGTAAACCGAAGAAAAACAAACAGACATGGGACATCCCTACCTTTCCCCATCAAAGATGTCGCTGGAGAGGCTATGTCACTTTTCTTGGAACTCTTCTCGCGGTCTCATGGGAGGTGTTTTTTTTGAGAACGTAAATCTTCAGGACCCAAGAGCTGCTACTTGAATGTAGCTGTGATGATGAAATAGACATGTATATTAATATTTGATGTTTGAAATGTGATACTGATGTATGATAACCGATATGTCATGTAGGATATAATGTATTTGATGTATCATGTTATGATATATAACACAAAGCGCGATATATCAGAACATACCAAGTCAAACATGCATGAAGAAAAAGGCCTCACACATGTTATTGTAAGATCTATCTAGGAAATGTCACATGTGAACCACAAGAATACCTGGATTTTTCTTACGGGACCTAATTTGGAGGTACGATTTCGTACCTTATAACACAGTTTTTGGCGACCGGGATTCCCTTACATGACGGCCGTATCCATACTGCGTATCCATAGGTGAGTAAGCTATCTATATTAGGTACCTGTTCACATGTTGGGACCTCATGAAACTGAACCACGCAGATTTTGAAAAGTTTTCACCTCGTAAGGGGGGGCATTTTTCATATTCTTTCTAGAAGGTTCCCCGAGAAATCTGTTTTATTTTCGACCATTGGAAGGTTGATCCCAAAAAAATGGGGAGTTGCTTAGCTTGTTGCAGTGTTTTTTTTTGGGTGAGTCTTACCATCAAATAAGGCCATGGGGCCATGAATTCCCATGGCTAAACTATGGTGGTCGGATTTTTCCTCACGCAGATGAACCGTTCGCTCAATTTGAAGCAATGGTTCATTCTGGAAGGGGTTTATTACTTCTGAGGGAATCCCGGTTGAGATTCCAGACCAAAAATAAACAAAACACGTCAATTGAATCTTCAAAAACATGTCAGATTCCCTTAAACAATTCTGCTTGATTCATAGGGATTCCTCTCAAATAAACGAATGATTCCTACTGAACTGGGTTGTATAATCCCTCAAACACAAAAACACGAACAAAAAACCGATCAATGCACCATTGCATGACCCTTCGCGCAACGGTCAAATCCGTCAAGACAAGGTGACGCCGTAGTCTTCGCTCCCAGAAAAGGAACCAAGGAAATACCCGAAGGATCCATGTGTGATTTGGGTATGGCCCGTTCCCAGTAACAGTGACCACCAGGATTATTACATTTTTAGTAGGGAATCCCTATAAACCTTTATTTGCCGCTGTTACTGGGAAGGGGCCACACCCAATGTATGATGTATTTACCTACATTTGGTTGATTTGCATGGTAAATGAACCCACAGGCGCCTTCGTTTGCCCAAGGTCCCACAATTTAGGGATTGGTTTTGGGGTTTCATGGTTCCAGTGCACCTTCAAACACATACTACACTCCACGTTTAGGGTTTTAAATTTAGGGATTGGTTTGGGGTTTCATGGTTCCACTGCACCTGAGAACACATACGACACGCCCGGTTTAGTGTGTCAAATTTTAGGGATTGGTTTGAGGTTTCATGTTTGTGCTGCACCCTTCAAAGCACGCTAGAGACCACGTTTAGGTTTTAAATTTTAGGATATTTGAGGGATTGGTTTGGGGTTTCATGGTTCCACTGCCCCCTTCAAAGCACCCTAATTAGAGACCACACTTAGGGTTCTTAATTTAGGGGTTACTCATCTACGCCGGTTACCGAGCCATTTCGGAGCCGGGGCAAACCATTTCGGAGCCTGGCCGTAAATGTAGGGATCGATATACCATACATGGATCCTATAGGATACACAACCGCGCATCTCTGCAATCCTATTGAAAACACCATGCTCATCAGGGATCACCAGCTCATCAGGGATCACCAGCTCATCACGGATCACCAGCTCATCAGGGATCATGTATAATCAACTTACATAAGCAGTGTTCAAAACCCTTAGCTGACATTCCATCATACGTAGATTGGTTTTTTAGGGATCCTTATAATATCTAGTTGGTGGTTTCAACCCATCTGAAAAATATGAGTCAAAATGGGAATCTTCCCCAAATAGGGGTGAACATAAAAAATATTTGAAACCAGCACCTAGTTATGCTTACTATAATCGCTATATAACTGGGTATTATTATTTCACCCCAAAATAAACCAACCAAACCGGGGTTTTGATCACTGCTCATCTGGCTACGCTGCCGCAAGCAAAGCTTACCCTCCCTGAAACTCACAGTTTAAGCACGTGAAAATAGACGAAAAAAAAACCCAAAAGGAAACTAGTACTAGTATTCCAACCATGCATTTTCAGGTGCGAGCTGTTTCAGGGAGGGCATATGGTGGTGTATGTATATTAACCAAAAAATTCATATCAAAGTATATCAAAGTGGTATACACATGCAATGGGTGATGATATGCTGCCTATAGCCAAGTGGAAAGGTTTCCATGCAGTCGGAAACCAAGACTTAGGGCAAAACTCATCTCCCACTGAAGGAGGAATCATATATAGCTCATATTTACATACCTGGAGACACAATAATTCACCAACGTAAATTAAGATCATTTTGGGAGGATTCCTTTGCACAGCCAAGATAACTGTTGTGAGGTCGGTACTCAGCTCGCAGGCTCGCGTACCAAAACATATCTTCTATGTAGTACATATTTCCAAAACTCCGGAGCGATGTTCTGTTCGGAACAGATATGATTCATCGCCTGGACCAAAAAATACGCTCCCGGGCTACAAAAAAAACAACCACAGTAGGAACAGGAACAAGATTTTCACCCAAGGAACAGCCACATGTTTCGCACTTTTCATCGCTGAGATACAAAAGTTTCCACCGGCCACCTTGGCATTGTAAACATCAACGGTGCCCTTGGTGACCAGGAGTGTCCTGGTAACCGATTTGCATCCCAACAACATGATTCAACAAGTCTTGTAGGCTGCACTGTGCAGTATGCAAATGAAATGTAAGCAAACATTCACACAAAAGAACACCTCACAAACAGGTAAAACCGCATCAAGCCGCCCTGAGGTTTTTCGTAGCAAGTCACGGGATGATTTGTATTTAATATTGGATGGGTGACTCATGTCATTCTTAGTTCGGTTGTTCACCAAGCTCATATGGACCCGGTTATTTTGAGGCCCAGGGAATTGTTCAAAAACATACCCTCCAGGGAACTAACTCTGGGGAAAAGGAAAAGGACAGGTTAGTTTCCGGGAGGGTAATGAAATCTACTTACCTCCAAGCAGTGTTCCAAACGTGCCAAAGGGGTCATTCCGTCCTACTCAGACTTGGTTCATGACTATCCTTACAAGCCAAATTGTAGAATTTAATTGGGCAGTAGAACCCCTATTCCTATAGGATCCATGTATGGTATATTTAATGTATATTTACCTACATTTGCTTGATTTTTACGGTAAATGTAGGCATATATATGTCAAGGGACAACGGGACACTGATGATGATCACTTCGTTGGGAACCATCTTTTAGGTCACTTGAGGTTGAGCATCATGGTGTTTACCACCACCATTGATGGTTTTTTACCACCATCATTCAATTGGTAAGCCAAACTAGCCAAACCTTATTCTTTTGGTAGTACATAGTACTCAAAGTCAGATTTATCTAAAAACACTGCTGGTAACGACCGTTCTAGCACATGTTTTGACAATGTTTTATTTCTTCGAAAAGCTTGCTTTTCTACAATCAACAAAGCTCAAAGCACCAATGAAACCGGGAGAGACAAGACATATTTCGCACTAACCTTCGAATTCCAGAAACATTGAATAATTTTGGATCATGTTGGGATGTTTTTTTTCCTAAAATAACACTCAACTATATATGATATACATATTTCGAAAACCGAACATCCATCATAGCATCAAGTCACACCGAGTCACACCTAGATCCAAAACGTTTTTTTTTGCCAACTTCGTTGAATCAACGACCGGGTCGATCCTTGAACCAAAGGCCTCCATAGTTCGCAGGATGACGCCCAAATTGTTGGGATCTTCAACCTGTGTGGGTAACACCCGTACAAAACGCCACATTTGTCTGGTTGCTCCGTTGGTGGTTTCTACAAAATATGACTCAAATTGAGTCAAGCTTTTCCCAATTTTTTTGGGGTGAACAAAACTGAACATTTATATTGTATTTATATATGTTTGAAACCACCAGCAAACTACTATAATACTATACTATAAATATATAATGTATATACGAACGTGTTTTTTTTGGTCCGCCTATAAAAATCGCGTTTCCAAATCGCAAAGCATCTCATCCGAGCAGCTCCATCCAAGATCACCACTCGCGCTTCGCTGGTCACAGGTACGGTTCCTTGGCAAGCCACCTGCGACCAGCGTTTTTTTAGCCGTTGAACGGTGGTTAAACTCTTTGAGAGGTCCGGAGTCGCTGCAGAAAATGTGTAACAACTGTATGAAAAACAAAGGATTGGTGGAATGATATCTTAAGAATCATAGGCAATCATAGGTTGGTAGAAACCCGATATTTACAAGGAATCCCTAAAACACACCTTAGTGGTAAATTTGCTGATGGCAGTCTTGCACAAAAAAAAACATCGATTTTGATAGGCTGTTAGTTTGGACTTGCAATGAATGTCCTCCCTTCAAAAAAACATCAGACACTTAGAAAAAAAACTGGTGGGAATTTCCATCATATTCCCATCATTGCCATGTGCCTTGGGGGGGGTGATGTTAAAAAATCTCTACTCTTCCTCCAAGGTGGACGGACGATCCTCCTGAAAGGAAACAATCCCATGATTCACTGTACCTTGAATATCCCATGACGGATTCATGACGGATTCATGGGATTCTCAAGGTATACTAAGTTTACCATTAAAAAAACCAAACCATTCATGAAGATATGGATGGTATGGTGCCCTAGATTTGGATGTGGATCACTTTTTCAGGATCCAACTTGGGTCCCCCAAAGCGGATCCCGGCCGTGGCTTTCAGGGTGTTTGGGGGTCGCATTTCAGTGATATACTTGGAGGATGGGCTCCCCGGACTTGTAAGTGGAGACCGGATCACCCCCAATTTTTTGGCCATTTATATCATTTACAGGTGATTTGGAAGGGGAAGGAGTTACAATCACCATGGTTCTTAACCACGAATCCGTCCGCACTGGGAGCCCATCCTCGATATGATCAGCGCGATTTCAAACCATCGGGCTGTTGTTTCTCGAACATTGATCGTTTTTAAACAAAAAAATAGTATAGCCATAATTTGAGGGGGCCCAAAAAATGACTGACTAGTTGGTGGTTGAACCAACCCCTTTGAAACATATTATATAGTCAAAATGGGAATTCATCTTCCCCAATTTTTGGGGTGAAAATTCCAAAAATATTTGAAACCACCGCCTAGATGAGAATTATTTTGAAGCAAACCCAGCTGGAAGCCGGGAACCCGACAAAAGTAGCTATAACTCCATGCCCAGTCCAGGCCGGTCACATAATCCGTGGTTTGTGCAAAATGATCTTGCAAATTTGCTCACTTGAACCATGAAAAAACAAAAACGGCTTTACTTTCCAGTATACTGGTTTGCTAGTAGGGATCCATATATATATATAGATAATCGTTTAGTTTATTACAATCCCTGTATAACTGGGTAGTACAATCCCCCTTTTTCGCACCTGCATATCTTGTGGCAACCCGAAGATGCAAAGAACACCTTGGGATTTCTCCTGCCGCTGCTTGCGCAACTCTTCCACTGCTGGATTGGGAATGGGGATGGGTCACCAAACATGGAGGATTGGTACCAAAAATGGAGGAATCCTCACCTATATAAGCTGTATATAAGGGCTATGTAAGGAAACCCCACCCCCAAAATAGCCTTATAAGGTTCAGGATTCCTCAATTTTAGGTACCTGAAACTTTTGTTGAATGGGCCAGGCTATTTTTCTCCGTTAGCAGTGGTGGTGATGATGAGGACAAGGGGCCACGTGTGACCATGACATCATGATGGCTTTATCTAGGTGAAGCTCGAAGCGCATGCATTGAAATCCATCTGGAAAAGGTTCATCCAAAACTTTCCATATGTAAAATGGATCATGAATGTAAATCTGAATACTCTAGTTCATCAGTAAGAAATCCATCTGGTAAGATTCAAACTATATAAAATCAAACCAAACAACCTCCAAATACAAAAGTGGCACAAGATATTCTGAATATCTGGCAATTCCCTCGAAATTACATGGAGAGTGAATTAGCACCGCAACTACGGCTGTGTGTTTTTTTTGAGCTGTCTTTGTTTCTCTTTCAATGCCGGGCTGAGGTCAATCCCTACATTTCTTACCCATGTCCAAAGAAAGAGGTACTCAACTTGTCGCCACCGGACTTCTGTCCCAACTCCATGCCCCCGCGCCCTCAGCTCCCTTCCTGTGAAGAAATCTCATCAAACAAATCATTCTTCAGCACTGCCACAGGAGCAGCCCCAACGTCAGCATCACCCAAATCAAAGCCCATACCGCCGCCCCAATTCAAGGGCCTTAGATGGAGCGACCAAGAAAAAACAATGTGTTTGTTGATGTTTCTTGAACGTTTTTGAAAAACAAATAAGTTGTGAGTTAATGATCATACATAATGAGTGGCAGAATTCTTCTGGGCAGGATATCAACTGTGCGACATGTTTTAATGAAATCTGATGATGGGGCACCAGGCAGGAGACGTTCTTGTGGAAAAAAATGGGATGATCAAATGGCCTATGAAACGATGCAGTATTAAAGCTCATCAACAATTCCAGCAGTATTTGTATAACTGGAGATACTTCTTTAGACACTCACAAGATCTTACAACAAATCTCGTCACAGTTTCAACCTTGATCTTTCAAATGGACGTATGTGGTGATCATTTAAAGTTACCCTCTGGTAAACAATCACGGCTAGCAGTTTCAGTTCCCATGCTACAAGAAAGTGATCTTCGCAAAAAAACCTCGACACCTCGCCCTGACAAAGTGATTGCAGGTGATCCACAGCTAGACCCAAATCCGTTTGGGTAATTATATAAATTTAAACTCAAAACTAAATTCTGGTTGGTGGTTGCACCACCCATCTGAAAAATATGAGTCAACATGGGAATCTTCCCCAATTTTTGGGATGAAAATAAAAAATGTTTGAAACCGCCACCTAGAAATTTGTTGGATTATTTTGGGAAGCTTTCAGGTTGCTCGTGTGTAGTGTTTTGGGTACCCATTCTCCACTGAACCGCACCAATGTTGGAGCAATGTTGTCTCAAGGCCAAACATTTTCCGCTGAAGGACTTCGAAAGAAGTCCACAACAAGGGCAAGAGCTCATCTAGCGTTCAACAATGATCAACAAAAAAGAGGTTCTCAAGGATGGCAAAAAGTAACCCTTCATTGGGCCTTTTTGTCAGAAATCTTACCAACTAAGCCCGGACATCTCCAAAAAAGAGGCAATCAAAAAAAGCACTATGGTTCTGTCTTAAAAAATCACAAAGGAGCCTTGCAATCACATGCAAATTTGAGGAGTTTGGGGAATTCACCTAGTTTGGGTTGACACACATCTTGACCAACAACTTCTTTGTACCAAGTTCACTCCTCCCAAAACTGGTACCCCATCCTTTTGAAACAGGTCAATGGCACATGGCTGGCTGTGGTGCTGCAGCTTCTTCATCGCTGGGTTTGAGGCCATCAAGACCAACCTGGGAAAAAAAACATCCCATGGTTCAGAAATTCTGGCGATCACCACCTGTGATGGTGCTGAACCCTTGTAAATAATGAGATGTTCACTACCAACCTCAACTGGTGATATAGCCGGATTTCCGAACCATCAACAGATTTTCATCACTCCAAGGAAGGGTTGAATGAAGGATGATATATTTGATGGGGATTTGATTTGAAATCGTCAAGGACTCTCTTATCCCTAAATGACTTTTTTCGCCGGACCCATAGGATCCATGTATGGGATATTTCCTTACAAACATGAAGGTATATAACGGTATATATACCATACGTGGATCCTATGGGGTATTGAACATGAACATTTGATTTTTCTTTCAAACATGTTTTAGAGGCTTTCATAGTGAGGGCCTGTTGGGCGTATCAGGACAATTCAACGGCAGGCTAAAACATAACACCTCTTGGCTTTACATCAGGCGAGCTTCACTCACTGTTAAGCGGTTCATCCATGGTTGGAAATCCTGGTTTGCAATCCACCAGAAAAAACACATCCAAAGGAAAAAAAATACTACCATCAGGCTGAATCACCTACCATCAGGCTGAATCACCCACCATCAGGCTGAATCACCCACCATCAGGTTGAATCACCTACAATCAGGCTGAATCACCTACCATCAGGCTGAATCACCTACCATCAGGCTGAATCACCTACCATCAGGCTGAATCACCTACAACCAGGTTGAATCACCTACCATCAGGCTGAATCACCTACCATCAGGCTAAATCACCTACCATCAGGCTGAATCACCTACCCCTGAACATCCCTGAACTAAAAAGAAAC
The DNA here is from genome assembly GCA_000507305.1 of Breviolum minutum Mf 1.05b.01. Classification (NCBI taxonomy): domain Eukaryota; class Dinophyceae; order Suessiales; family Symbiodiniaceae; genus Breviolum; species Breviolum minutum. The sequence goes on along the minus strand of DF239478.1, from coordinate 88,250 downwards.
CCATTTCCAAGATCAAACTTGAGAGAACTTAAGCCACAAAAAAAACACACCCGGGAGAGATGATGGGATCAAAAATGTTGAATGAGTGATCCTTGGACCGTGAACTTCAATGCAGAGACTCGACAAAATCCCCTGATTTCCCCTGAGTGACACAGCAAACTTGAGCTAATATAATACTTTAGCATGTTTTTTTTAGTACAATACATCTATCCTCGCATACTTTACTTGATATTATGAAAAAAACATGAAACAAAATTCCAATACATAATGTGTAATGAAACTCTTCTTCCGATCTTTCTTCCCTTATCTTTAACTAGTTGGTGGTTTTTCACCAACCCATTTGAAAAAAAATATGTTCGTCAAATTGAATCATTTCCCCAAAAATCCGCTTAAAAGATTCTAACAAAATCTTTGGTTCGCCACCACCAGCTATATCCAGCTATACTTCACCACCTTGTCCCCCATTGAAATCGCCGCAAATCCGCCGCCTCGTCAAATCGACTTTGCCTCACAAAAATGCTCCTTGGCCTCATCCGCAGAAAGGTTTCACCTTCAGCAACAAAGCGACCCAGCTTGCCTCGGGGATGAAAGGCACTAAGGTGCCCAAGGAGGATATGACTGACTCTCCTCCCATCCGAAATTCCTTGGCCTCAGCCTTTGGGGGCCATGAAATAAAAGTTTACCCTCCAGGGAATCAACATATCTCACCTTGGGAAAAGGAAAATCATCTTCAAATGCAATTTTTTGGGGATACGTCAGTTCCCTGGAGGGTAAACTTCATTTTTCCTACTAAATATAAAATCCCCAAAAGTTTGAAGGTTAGCCAATGGCTGAGGAATCGGAAATGATACATCCTTCCAAAACTAACGGAAAACAATGGACAAAAACAACCATGTTGAAGATGTGTTTCCCATGAAGAAATTTCTGATGTTCCATTTGTTAATGTTAGTTAGTTTTCGGAGGGGTGTAACCAAAAGGGGATCTGAAGTTCCTGAAATTCGTTTCTTACTGTCAATTTCCCGCACCATGAATGCCCCCCTGAACTTTTTACATCTGTACAATCCCGAGTTTCACCCCACAAAAAAAAAGAAAACAAACAGGATGACAGTAAGTGAACTTCATTGATCAATCATATCCGAAAAATCTAACATGTTTTCCACATGGTTTACTGGAAAATCAACCCATCTTACTCCACAACTCCACAACTCCCGGTAGATTTGATAAACACATCTGAAGTCCCGTGTTCAACTGGCAACAAATCAATATGTTTACATATCAAGAACCGTAATTATCGTGAGGTGACGTGATTTCAACTTCAACCGGAAAAGAAACAAGAACACATCTTTAAGTGTCATCTTTGTGCGAGCATCACGGAAGGGATTACATGACACCTTTGACATTCTTAAATGAAAATCATCTCTGTATTTAAATAAATGTGTATATATAAATTACATAAATACATATTTACACGTATCATATACCTCAACTGCATCTGTATTGTTACATTCAACAAAAAATGTCATCAGTACACAATCAAAACATCTATGGCTTCGTCATGTTTGTTCTTCATGTCATGTAAATATTCTCATTCTGGCCAAATTATAATGTTTCACCAACCTAGATTTCCCTGAAATAGAGGATTTCCATTACAATCACCACCATTTGGGGTGAGGTCGTGTGAGGTCGCTGTAATTTGACCAGCTTACTATTTCAAAATACCAGTATAGCGGGCAGCATGTTTTCATCTTCCTTCAGTTGAAACAAAGCAACTGCGTTTTTGTTTTCCTGGCTCTTCTACCATGGCTGAGTGCACCCTGTTAAGAAAAAAACAGTTTAGACTTGACCAGCTTCTTTTTCTTATTTAGTGTTTTCTCTTTCTGCTAATATTTAGAGGGGATTTCCATTCCAATAGAAAGTTTAAAGCTGAACCATTTCAGCAAATGAGCTAAAAAAACTCTTACTTCCATGAAATCCTGGTTGTTTAATAGGGATCCTTATAATTGCTAATCAACATCCCCACATAACTGGGTAGTATTTCATCCATTATAATAGTTAACCTAAAACATCCAGGTTTTTCTCTTCATTGCTCAGGTGACCGGTAAGCTGAAATCCAAGAGACGTCGTCCCTTGCGACTGCCCAACTTTTTGAGCACTTTGAAGGCGTTGTTACCTGATGGGCGACCCAAACAATTCGACCAGGGACCCAAAATGGAGGTACCCTGCCTGAAACTAACATAGAAACTCAGAAAATGGATGGTTGGAATACTAGTTTCCTTTTTGGATGGCCTATATGTTAGTTTGAGGGAGTTTACTCACCTACATATATGGATACGGCTTCTGTAGGGGAAGTTTCCCCACCCCCCCAAAATAGCCGAACATAAGGTTCAGGATTCCTCCATTTTAGGTACCTGAAACTTTTGGTGATGGATGGGATACAAATACACCGTTACATCGGTGAAGCGGTCCGAACAAAATTCCATGAAGTAGAAGTTGAACAATGGGAAACTGAACCCGTTCAATAAAGGTTCCTCTGCACCCCTGGTGAATTGCGTGAACAACATGTGTGAATCGTGTGAAAAATTGTACTCGATAAAGGTTCCTTTTCACATCATCTTTCCCGGGGGAAAGTATTAATATATGCTCTCCACATGGAATTCTTTGAACTCTGAACTACTCTCCCTAAAACTAACATAGGCCCTGAAAATGGATGGTATACTAGTTTCCCTTTGGGAAGGCCAATTTTCAGGTGCTATGTTAGTTTCAGGGAGGGTGCGTTGCCTTCTTTTGAATTTCAAACATGGATCATTCAATGAGGTCACATGAGTCACAATCATCTAGTTGGTGGTTTTTCACCAACCCCTTTGAAAAATATGCTCATCAAATTGGATGATTTCCCCAATTTTCGGGATGGAAAAAAAAGGAAACCACCACCCATGGCCAGTAATTCACTGATTTATCCCCTCCAAGGGACGCTTGGAATCAATGGATACCACCGGCACAGTGACACAAAGATGGCCTTCTCCTTGGGTGTTGCAATTTCAATCATGCTGTTGATGGTTTAGAAATCCGGAAAAAAACAGTTGAGGTTGGTAGTAAATATCCCATTATTTACGAGGTTTTAGCACCATCACTGGTGGTTCGCCACATATCTGAAACATCAACAGTATCTCATGGTTCAGAAATCCGGCTATATAACCAGTTGAGGTTGTTCCCTTCATCTTCATCGAAACTCGATCCTTATGTGGTTTCTTTCGCTGGATAAAATGAATATACCTGGATCTTCCAAGGGGTGCTGAATGGATGATAAGGGGTGCCTATACACCATCTTTTAGGGTTCAAACAGCACCCTTTGGAAGATGTTTGTCCGGTATAAAAGGCAACGATAGAATGAACAGCCGAAAATGTACTCATCATCTTCAGGGTAAGGTTAGTGGAGTCTGAAGGTTATTCACGAAAAAATCTTAGGTTTTCAGGTCCCTTAATAGAAGTAGCATGGTTCACCTGAGAAATCACCACTTTCGTGAAAAACAATCTACCCCTCCTCGAAATTAATGGCCAAAGCAACTGAAAATAGGTCGTTTTTGACCCAAAACACACATATATAAACTTCCAATCATTGACTTTCAAGGGCTTTTACGGTCAGTTTCAGTGATGGTAACCAAAACTTACATTAGCTACTAGTTGGTGGTTTCAACCCATTTGAAAAATATCAGTCAAATTGGATCGTTTCCCCAAGTAGGGCTTTAAACAAATATTTGAAACCACCACCTGGCATCCAATGCCATGTATGGTATATCTACCTACATTTAACATTAACATCAACTCAACCATTCATGAAATTAGGTGAATATACCTTACATGGATTGTATGGGATTAGTTAAAACTCCTTGTAATTTCCCAACTCAACAGGTACGCCAATCAGGGGGAAAAAACAACATGTGATGAAAACAACCTGCGTTAGTTCCCTTCACATCAGTGTTCCGGCTGGACCTGCATGTCCCGTGACAGAAAAACAACATATGAGATGTTTGATGTTTTTGAAACCGGTGGTTAAAAAAGGGTATCCAACTATCAACGACCAGTTGGTATCAAATTTTATACCAACCAATTGATAGTTGGGTATTAACCAGTTCATAGTACAATACGACCAACCAACCTCAACTATCAACAGATGCGCATCCCCTGTGAAAATGAAACAATAGCCTCCCTGAAACAGCAAAACACCCAAAATTCATGCAAGTTCCTCAAGTTTGGAAGTCCCAAATTCAGAACGTGTCTTCCAAACATCAATTTCCATGCAACGTGGTGAACTGGTCATCACAAAAGTCCATGAAGATCTTTCATTTGGCTGTCATAACAAAATCCTTCCTATCTCAAAGGCCAATACGTCGTTGCTTGAAGACGTTGCATGATAAAATACATAACTGGCTGGTGGTTTGACCCCATTTGAAAAATACTAGTCAAATTGGGAATCTTCCCCCAATTTTAGGGGGTGAAAATGTCCAAAAAATATTTGAGTTGCCACCACCTAGGACCTAGCATCCAGTGCCCTGTATATTATCCAAAAATGGCAAACGTGGATGTAGCAAAAATTGGACCGATCGAGTCTCAGGAACCACAATCCAGCAGGATCCCTAGGCCCTTTAACGCCGTAGGATCAATGTTATATCACCTACATGCATTTATCCTAAAATTCAACCATTCAGGTGGGAGCAAATATACCACCATAGATGGATGCTTCATGGGAATTCAACAACACACTTAATAACAACCGTTCGAACCCAGCCATCACCTCTGTTTCTTGAAGGTCAACCTGTAAACCCCCCCAAAAACAAGGGTTTAAACTCCAATCAAAACAAGGGGCCCCATTTGGGGGTTCTAGGAATACATCCAGAAAAGGTGCGGTGCGACCCACGTGGTTCGCATAACCAGGTCATGAAAACAGCAAAGCCCAGGGCCATGGCGGCCATCGGACCCATCCGTGGATTGCATCCATGGCGGGGCCCCATTGGAGGTTTCGGACTTTCGGACCGGACCTGGGGTGTTTACATACTGTGGATGGTTCAGAAATCCGGCTATATACCCCCCAGGAAGCTAACATATCCCACCTTGGGGAAAGGAAAATCATCTTCAAAATGCCATTTTTTGGGGATATGTTAGTTCCCTGGAGGGTAACCAGTTGAGGTTGGTAGTCAATATCCCATGAGTCTCGATGGGTTTTTAGCATTTAGCACCATCCCAGGTGGTTAGCAGGAATTCTGAAACATCAACAGTATGTTACACTATTTACATCGATGTTTTCCTTGTTTCGGATGTGAAATTGTGTGTAAAGAAAGGATCATCATAACAACAAGTGAATCATTCATGAACAACGTAATTTGTCTAGTTTCCAATTACTAATACATTGTACGTAGATGTTGGGGTGATCCCCCCAGGAACAGATCATCACTTGTTTTGCTAGACGATGTCTTGAAATAAATGAAGGCTCGGTGAACAACCAGGTCAAGGGGATCCAACAAATGATGCAGGCTGATTCAGGTATCAATACCATTCCATTTCCATATATTAATGTATCTACCTTTCATGTTCCATCTCTCCATCTATCTACCTATCTAATCGATCTATCAATCAATCTAACCATCTATCTATATATCTTCCTTTCTTTCTATCAACCTAAATTACAGCAACAACAAAAAACATGTCACATCCTGCTACCGAAAACAAAAAAACACATCCTTTTCCAACGTTTGTTTTTCTACAGGAGTTCGAACCGTTCGATCATCTCTGACGCATTTTCCCAGTCGTTTTTGGTTGCCTTTTTGGCGGCTCGAGCCAATTGGCTTTGGACTCGAACATGGCGCACCAAGTGAAGGAACATGTGGATACCAAAAATCACAAACCAAAAAAGACTTCCGGAAGAATCAACCTGCAAACATGACATTGAGAGTTGTGATTTCTTGGAACAGTTGAAAAGAAACAAAACCTGCCAAAAAAGAGCTGTTGGAAGAATCAGCCCTACAACTTTTCCGGGTGTCAGTGGGATTTCTTGGACATCAATTTTCATTTTTTGCTACAAAAAATCAAGTTCACTCTTGGCACGGAGTTAAACACAGTTGCTGACTCCGACTAATAGAAATAGGTTGGTGTTAGGTGACTTAGAAGGTTGGAATGTGGGTCTTGGTAAGGCCAAATTGATGGTGACTTTGGGTATCCATTTTTCGGGGGTATATATTTTTTCAAGAGGAACAGTTCTGTTGTCATGTAAGAAAAAGGTATTTTTGGGGAGAGGAGTAAATTGTATTCTCCCTTGTATGACATCTATATACGAGTACTTCAACGGACCGGCAAAACAGAAATCCATCCACCGTTTTTTCTTTAAATTAAGGCTTCTATACCATGTACTGCTACATGCTGAGGGGATATCAAAAAGCGGCCTTGTCCCAGTTTTTCCAATAAAAAGTACTAAAGAGTTATCGCTTTCCTACTGGGATCCTACCTCCTGAGGACGTCCTGATGACCACACACTGATGACCCAAGTTTTTTCACTGCCGCTGCTTACGCAATGGATCTGGGACAGCATATATCCCCACTTGGCGACGTGGACAGCAAATCATTTGGTGCTCGTTTGGAAATGGGGGCATGGGTCATAGACCCACGATAAAGTACAAATTGTAGATTTATCTGTGTAGTAGAGGTAAATTAGATACACTGCTTCTCTGATGTTCACGTGCCTGAAATTGGCAATTTTGATGTGTTGAATTTTTTGGGAAATCCACTTCCGGAACTTTCCATTGTAATACTCCACCTATCTCACTCTCGTCATTCATCAGTAGACCTTAATGAAGAACTGAGCCTAAGAACGTCTTTACAACAAAAAAGACGTAGCACAGAAACGTCGCCAAGTGCACCGGTACTATCCTTATGAAGTGATCATTAGATCTCATAGGTAGGATCTCATGATTGTCCATTTTTCCTCAGCAGTTCAATCGATTTCCAAGAAGCAAGGATTTTGTCGCTTGAATCCCACTTAGAAGTGCGAATGACTTTACAGCTGACAATCGTGAGAAATGACACCCCCAGACCAAGTCTTGGGCAGAGGAACAAAAAAACCTTTCCTAGCCCACCACGCAAAGATCCGAGCAACTTCCGGTGTTACTTGATGACTTGAAATTTGGAGATGATTTGTTGGGAGGAATTTCCAGTCCTTTGTCCATCAAAAGGGGTGGGCAGACTTCCATGAGCGAGTTCGTTCTTTCACGAAAGATGACGTGACCGCCCAAGGATTCGTAAAAGCAGCTGTGGCAAAAATCTTTAGGAAAAAAATAGGTGGCGGTTTCAACCCATCTGACAAATATTAGTCAAATTGGATCCTTTCCCCAAATAGGGATGAAAATTATAAAAACATTTGAAACCACCACGTAGAAAAGGTCCAGCCCGCTCAGCGGGAGAACACAATCCGACCTCTCTGGAGAGCTGATGAAACATATATGTTGGCAAAAACGGCGCCTGATGAGCAAATGATCTTTTTCTAGTGTGTCGAACATGATCAAACTGTGACTTGGTAAGACTATGATCCCAATGAATATGTGTATATATATATATGTATACTGTATATCTTTTATATGTAATATATAGTGAGGATGACTGTAAATTGCGCATAAACAAAGCACATGTTCTAAGAATAAACAGTACATCTCAGTACTAGTCCATCAAAGGAAGCGACTGAAATGTTGTATATACCAATCACAAATTTTTGTTGAAAGCCTTCTGGGCTGAAAAAAACCATACTTCTTTCTTTTGATGCTGAAATAATCATCTCTCCGGCCCAACCAATTTGGTATGGAAAATGGTCGCGGATTCTGGAAAAAACGAATCTCACTGCTATAAACGTCCCCCGCAAAACATCACACAAACAAATTGATTACGACTCTAAATTTAAAGCCCCTGAGTGTGATGGTGATGTTTTACCCCTGCCCCGACAAAGGGACAAAAATGACAAAATCACTTTGGGACGTTGCAAGAATCACTTGGGGACGTTGCCAGCCGAGATAGAATCGCTCTTGTAGTACCAATTGCTTGTTTGCCTGTGGGTCTGCACTCGACAGGTTGAAAAAACACCAAAAAACCCATAATTCCCGGCCCATCACGTTGGGCTTTATTAGGAAATTGCACATGAATATATGTGTATATATATATACATATTATATATTATATATATTATATCTTACATATGTATGTATATTCATCAATCATCATAAATCCAATGAAAACAATTTGGATAAATCTAAATCCTTGCTAACTGTGGGCAACCCCCTTTATAACCCGAGCAACTAGAGTTTTAGCATGGCTCATATTGACCATTGAAATGAACCTACTCTGTCCCCGAGCTACAGGTTCAAGTTCCGGTGGATCATGATCCTATTCAATGGAGTTTCCTGGTTCCCTTAATAGGTGGTAGGTGATAAATAATCCCCCAATTGGCAATATATAAGTGGTATATAAGTGGTAGTTTTCCTGCCAATTGGGTGATTATATGGTACCGATCCAACCTATTGAGGGAACCAGAAACAGCTATTGACCTATGCAAATCCAACCTGAAACCAGATTGATCTACGGATTTTCAAAATTTCGTAGCCATAATTCCGCTGGACAAATTACAAATATTTACCCAAGACATGGGATAGCTAGATGATCTATGTATGTATCATGCTCAAAGGCATATTTCACTGAAAACCAAAAACTCAAGGCAATGGATAATTACTAGTTGGTGGTTGAACCAACCCATCTGAAAAATATGAGTCAAATTGGAAATCTTTCCCAAATTTCGGGGTGAAAATTCCAAAAATATTTGAAACCATGCAGCATCTAGGTAACATGTCATTCATGCAAGTACTTCATGCAAAGCGCATGGAACCAACAAATAAAACATATTTTTTGGGTAAATCATCTTAAGGATTGAACATGGGGCAGTTGGAAGATAAGTCCCATTATGAACACGCTTTTTTCAATTCCTATCTCCCGTTCAGGAGGTACAAATATGGACATACCCATAGGATCCATGTATGGTATATTATACCTACATCTGATTGATTAGTTGATTTTTCTCGTTTTCATGCAGGTAAATATACCTATACCTTTCCTCCCTTTCGGGAATGTTACGTCATGGGATGTGAAGGAAAACGAAGGGCTCCACCTCCCTCCACCATGGACATGCCTGGCTGCCTGGCACAGTCTTGGGAGTGTGACATTTGCTCAAATGCTCCACACGGTTTGGCCTCAAGGTGAAGTTGAGACACCCCATTGAGGCAGTCATCAAGAACAAAAAACAGGCCTCGGGCCTATAGGGGATAAGCTTAAACCATTATAAGTGTTTTTTTTCAACTGGGTATCTATGATATATGGGTGTTTCCAAAAACAAGGGGGAAAACCCCCGAAATGGATGATTTATAATTATGGAAAACCTTTTTTTCAAATGGATGATTTGGGAGGAAAACCCACTATTTTGTTGAAAACATCCATAAATAGGGAATATAACGACCACCATTTAGGGAAAACAAAAAACAACTGGTGTTTTTTTTGGGGGGGGAGATTTCTTTCCGGGATGATATCTACTGGCCAGAAGTGGCCTCTAGGGACCCCAGACAATCCCCGTAGACAACTATGAAAAGAATCCCCTCATGGACTGTTGGTAGAGGTTGCTCGGGGGGTGTTCCAGTTCGGTTTGTTGAAACAACCTTAGATATGTTTTTTTTTGGTGGCAAAAAAAATTGCCACCACGCCCTGGAAGTTTAACGTCCTGGCTAGTCAACCTACCCCCCCTAAGGGTTTGATAAGGCCTGATTGAGGAAAACCAGCGATAAATAAGCGCTTAATATGGCCTTATTGGGGTGTTACGTTGGAAGAGGGGGTAGGTCGACTGGGCATTAATACAGCTCGCCCAAAAGAACACTTTTCTAAGCGTCCCCAAAAGGAAAAAGAACATAATTTGTCTTCCAATCTTCTTTCATTATTATTTCTTAAGGAGCGAGTGTTTAAACTTCAGGGGTGCCCTGTTAAACGATCTTAAATACTAAACAACATAATAACCACAGTAATAGTAACACGACTAATCAAAATAAGAATGATAATCATCCCGAGAAACATCATGATAATTAAAAAATCGATGATATTATATAGAAAACCAAGCTGTTCTTCAGGACATGTCACCTGAGAAACTAGTTCGCTGAAAATGCCAAGATATGATTCGTCCTGAACATCGGAACCATAGGAATCGAGCTGCCTATAGCCTGCCTCTGACAGGATATATCCAGCGGCTTATTAAGGGCGCCTATTATCCACTGGCCTATCCCTCCGGTTACACCCCCCGGAAACTAACATGGAACCCGAAAATGAACCCCTAGAAGAGGAGATTCCTATGAAAAAACCATCATTTTTAGGTTCCATGTTAGTTTTTGGGGGTGTGTTCATGCCTTATTTCTTAAGGGAGGGTGGCATTGGGGATGGGCGTAAAACCGGCATTCTCCGGGCAACCAAAAAAACGGATGCAAGCAGTTTCTAGTAGTTTCATGTAACATCCCCCAAGAACTATATAAACGTAAATATTTTTACATTATATATCATTATATTATATTATATAAGATTAGATTATAGACCTACTACTAGTATATATTACCTTGAGACCAAAAAAAACATGAACATGAAGGTTTTTCAGCCGTAAAACATGTAAAACTATGGTTGTGTGTTCCCATCTTGGACCCCAAAACCATGAAAAATGAAGGTTTTACAGTTTTACACTCCCAAAATATGGATGAAATAACCCCTAAAAATGAAGGAAACGTGGGTTCCCATGGTAGAATATCTGAGCAATTTTATTATAATTCCTTAACCTGAATGGCCATCGTTTTCCATAGGTTTCCTTTACTTTTCACCACCAAAAATGGGGTTTTTTCCTTCGGGCAGGAAAGGTCGAGGAAAAAGATGGTCGAGATTGATGGTTCAGAAATCCGGCAAACTCAACAGTTGAGTTTGGTATAGTTTATCCCACTAATTACAACTAGTTGGTGGTTTCAACCCAGTTGAAAAAATATTAGTCAAAATGGAAATCATCCCCAAATAGGGGTGAAAATAAAAAATATTTGAAACCACCACCTAGACAATGTTTTTTTACATCTCAAGTGGTTAACCGATTTTTTTCCATGTAGGAGAAACTATACTTGGATCATTTCTCCTTACCTTGCTTTCCCTGTCACCTTTTTTAGCCACCCGGACGACTCACACCGCGGAAGCGTGGCATGGAATGGCGGCGCCACCTTGTGAAACAGTTTTTTTCATCGATTTTCGAATTGCACAGCTTTTCTCTAGTGATCCATTGTCTAGTGGGTGGTTTCAACCCATTTGAAAAATATCAGTCAAAATGGATCATTTCCCCCGGTAGGATTGAAAATAAAATTATTTGAAACCACCACCCAGTTGTCTTATCAAAAGCTGGGACATGGGTGATATTCAATAAATATATCCAAAAACAATCTTCAGTTCAATGAAACCCACGGAAAAGATGGGGAAAAAAAACATCAACATATCATTGCAGGAATCTGTTCGGCTGAATGAAGTTTTGAAGGTTTTGTAGGGGAGGTCACTCGGATCAAACAAAACAAACTGTTCCGAAGACTCGCTGAACTGTCGAGTACACCGGTGATACGGCGGATGATTCGCACCCAAAAAAGCACTGAATAGATGAAAATTGACGTCCGGACTTTCCAATAACAAAAGGCTTGAAGAAGGCTTAAAGCCAAGGACAAATCTCTAGCCTTCCAAAATAATCCAAATACCTTGTGAGGAGATAATTGGACACCCTAAAGGTCTTTCCAGCAAGTGTTTGGGGGTTGGAATATCTACTCACCAGGTATTTGGAAGATTAGGGAATTATCAATTGTGGTTTATCGGATCAAAACTTAGGTACGACCAAATTTTGAAGCATGGCCAAAAATACAACAAATGGTGCTGCTGATTCAGCATCCCGGAAACAATCCATGCGATTGGCTATTGCGAGAAGGATCCATAGATTTGTTTTTTTGGTATGTATATATATATATATGGGTGTTTCCTTAAATGGTGATATCCCCAAAACACCCCAAAATGACCATATTTAGTAGGAAAACCTATGGTTGTTGGGTACCACCATTTTAGGAAACCAATGTAATATGTCTAGGTGGTGGTTGCAGCACCCATTAAAAAGTGTCCCATATTGAATTGAATTGGATCATGTCACATCATGTCCCCAAATAGACAAATATATAAGTTGCGTTTTTTTAATGCAATCTAGAGGACTTCAAAAACAACTTTTAGTACCCAACCACTTGCTGATAGGCAAAACAGTGGCTTAACTGGAACACGTCTCAACTTCAACTGGCAAATTCAATTGACATTTACCAGTTCATACATGCCAGCATCTTCCGCGTGACCTCTTTGTTTTTTTTAAGTGACCTTTTCAGGTGTTAAGTGACCTCCATTTGGGTGATCAAAGGGGCACTTGGAAGAAACTGGTGGTAATTTTCTTTTACACTTGTGATTGAAGGTATCCCAATTGTTTGCTAGGAATTTTGTAACCGGAACCCTCAACTCAACAAAAAACAACCATCACTTTCCACCAAAACAACGAGGCCAACGGATTTGTCTTTTTTTGGGCATCGTCACATAACGGACCGCTATAATTCAGCAAATGATTCATTTCGTTCCTCCAGATTGTCCAGCAAGAACCATGTATTTATATATATATATAGATAAATATAAGTATACTCACAAAGCAATCATTCAAGTCATGTCATCCATCATGAGGTTGTTTTCTTCTTGCAAGTAGCAGCCAAAAACAAGAAAAAACAAAACAACACCATGACCCTCTCTTCATTTGTTGGCCCTTCAACTTACATGTCAACCATCTCCAAGAATTTCACAGAACTTCTCCTGCCAAGATACTGGTCCAGCTGCACCTTCAAGTCCTCCAAACTGTTGGCCATCGATTTCATGGTCTGGCGGCGAACCGAACTGTTCGGTTCGGTAGGAACTGAGTGATACACTCCCTAAAACGAATATAGCCAGGCCATCCCGAAAAGGAAACTAGTATTCCAACCACCCATTTTCCCAATTCTTTCCATTGTCTTTGAGATATTGCAAGAACTGAGGAACTTGTATTTTGCAATGTCGCTGAATGGCCAAGTAGTGCAAATGCTTGTTTTTCGCACCGGCCCTTGACGTGAAAATGTATCCGTCCTCTTTAATTTTAAAGCATTCCTCAACATACTTGCGCCTGCGCATTCTTTGAACACGGTAGCCACGTTTCAGCACATCTTTCAGCCACTGGTCATGCGCTCCAAGCGAAGCTTGTGTAGACTTCACGCGAATATGAGGTGTATCATCTGCAAGGCGGATACCATCTCTCTTCAAACGAAGAACTTCGGAGGCTCGCAGCCCAAACCTGTATGAAAAGTCGGAGACAGCCGCTATACGGGGACCACATTTGGTCCCCACAAATTTCACCCATTCTGTCCACAGTTTTATTGTCAAAGAGGTCCTCCTTTGCAGCTTTCGCTTCCTTCCCACCATGCCTTTCTTCCTCTTTTGTGGCTTTTGTGGCTTCCTTCCCACCATGCCTTTCTTCATCCTTTGTGGCATCCTTCTCACCATGGCTTTGATGGTGCGGAGATCTGTTATTTCACTGTGTTTTTTTTACAACCAGTCAATGGTGATTTAGCACCAAGGCACTATTACGACTACTACTATATTCCCACAGGGGAGGGCACCATGACCATTGGGTGGGGGGTGGGGGGGGCCCACGGGCCTGTACCATATATATATATATATACATTCAACCTGGCCCCTTCACTGTAACAGTGAGCACAACCGAGGTCACAAAAATTTGCACCAGAAAAAAGGCTTCGCGAGCTGTTAGTTTCAGGGAGGGTACTATGGGGAAGTAGAAGATTTCACGAAGCCGTTTCAAAACTGAGAAAAAGAAGCGGTTTTTGTTGGGGCGAATTCAAGGTGGAATTCTTCTGTTTTACCCTGCCCGTTTAAGAACCTTCCAAATCAAAATTGGGTCGATTCCCATTTTGTATCATGGAAATTCGGGCGACCTCCAGCAGGTTCCACAGTCTGGTATACATGGTATCTCTAAGCCCTTCCTCCCCACATCCCTCTCTTTCACACCAACCCTATCATGCTGCATATTTATTTGGAACCCAGGTTCAGGTTCAATGACCGGATAGGGGAAAAAAAACTCCTACAATTGGGAAATTCCATACAACTTGACATGGGATGTGTCTCAAAAAACTCAGGCCATAAAAACCAACAAATAAAAACACATTGTACTCCTACTACAAAATCATGCTTTTTCACAGTTTCTTGTTGGGTGCCTCTAGTTTTCAAGCCTGAATATAATCTCACAACTCCGCAATTCCAACGAAAACAAATCCTTTTTGATTAAAACCACCATCATACCATCCCCAAATCACAAAAAATCCCCCCCAAACAAAAGGCAAAGAAAAACAGTTTCCTACAAACAAATCTCGTTGGTGGTTTCAACCCATTTGAAAAATATTAGTCAAATTGGATCATTTCCCCAGGTAAGGGTGAAAATAAACAATATCTGAAACCACCACCTAGAAATTGATTGCCTGTCGCGTGATCTTATTCTCAAAGCTCATTTTCGCCAACTGCAAACTCTTCGCAGGGCCATGAAGCTGCATACAACCTACACCCGCCGCGATGTCGGTGGATCGGCGGTGGATCGTTGTTACAAAAAGGCGTGATTTGAAATGTTTCCCATACCATCCATGTATGGTATATTTACCTACATTTGGTTGATTTTTATGCCAAATGTAGAGAAATATACCATACATGGATTGTTTGGGTTTGATTTTTGATGGTAAATTGCGAGGTGAATATATGACAACCCCATGGATCAATTGGGGCTAATTTTCTCAATGTTTCAATGGTACGAGTCATACTGTTGATGGTTCAGAAATCCGGTAAACTCACCAGTTGATATGGTAGTTTATCCCATCTTTTTACAACAATTTATAAATCCCCAGGTGGTTTTCTCGCCGGATTTCTGAACCATCGGACCTGTATCTTTGAGGTTCCCGGATCTCTTTTTTCTGTTTTTTTTTTCCGTTCGGAGGCGCCCTGAGATGACAAAGTGCTGCTCAGGCTCGAAGGCTATTTGCCCAACGGAAATTCCCAAAATACGTGGAGAAAACCCCCCCAAGAGAAGAAGGGGTAACTTCCTATTCGAGGTGGTGGTTGAACCAACCCATTTGAAAAATATGAGTCAAAATGGGTTCATCTTCCCCAAATTTAGGGGTGAAAATGTCCAAAAATATTTGAACCCACCACCTAGTATTGATGGCTGCTAGCCGGCTGCAGTGGTTTTGACACGCCACCTTTTCCCCAATCAGAATCATGAGAGGGCCCACCAAGCAATTCGACACCCCTACAAAGGTTGCAACCGCGTAATGATCTCCCAGCCAACCCAACAAAACCATCTTTCATTGTGAGTTACAAATGGCTGTATACGATATGCTTAACATCACACCAGTGCTATAGTAGATATATAGTAGATGGTGCACTTCCCAAACAAATGTTTAATAATGAACCATCAACAACAAATCTATAGCCTATATTCTTGGAAATAAACCTACTTGGTTTTCACCCAGTTCGGTTTTCACTAGCATATATAAAGTATGACCATATATGTTTCAACCTGGCAGCACACGACCGCCACAAAAAATCGGAAAAAACTTCCCTCGATTTTTGGTGCCTTGGACAAATTCCTCCAAATCGATAAGCCCACCTGTCGGAAGAAAAACACACCTTGAGATCTTGGGGCACCCAAGAGGTCTTCCTGGGTTAAAAGAAGGCTAGGACGTCACTTGCGCCACAGGCTGTCACCCGGACTGTTAGGGAGTACCAAACATACTTAGGGGCACAAGCGACAGCATACTTAGAGGCACAAGTGACAGCATAGTTAGAGGCACAAGCGACCTACCGCCCTTAAAAGACTAGGGGTCATGATGAATTATCAACCCAAACAACGCATTAGTATAAGGGAAATCCATCAAAATTACAATAAATTCCGATCTTTTTATTTCACCTAAAGCAGGTTCCATTTAATGACACCAATGACACCTGAAAAAACACCTGTTTCTGTTCTCAATGTTTACCGATATCTGTGTAAACTAACTTGTATAATATGTAAAACACCCACCTGACCTTTGAACAAAAACAGTTTTTTTTTCAGGGATTCCCAACAGAAGTTTGGAGAACAAAAATTCGCTCACAATCCCTAAGAATACGCTTCGATGCTCATCTTTCGTCGGCTTAAGGGGTTAACGTATAAGTAAAACAAGCAGCCAAACGCTGAAGAAAACCGTTGGGATGTTGAACTGAAGGAACTCCGTAAAGTTCCTTTAGACAACATCAATCTTCATGTTTCATATTCAAATATCCCAAGTCTATACCCCCGGCATCTTCCAAGTGACCCTTTGATTACCCCCAATTGAGGTCAAGGGTCACTCGGAAGAAAAAAGGTATAGAATTCATTTCCTTTGCTTTCGTGAAGTCTTTCTGATTCATCCACTGATCCTTTAAGGTATCTTTTGAAGGAGCCATTACATATATTATATAATATATATACATCTTGTTCCAAGACTTCCAAAGTGGTAGGTTTTTGATAAAACACCAAGGTCTAGGTTTCAGAAAACTGCCAAAAGGTTTTCTGCTGAATCAAAAAAAAGAGTGCCCGATCATTGTGCCCGAAGATGTTGGAAAATTGGCTTCTGGTTTTAGGGAAACAAGTTTTGGTGTCACTCATGCGGTTTTTGATGTTTCCCTACACGTAGGGGATACACAAAAATAAAGACGGACCTCGGCGCCGACTCGAAATGAATTGCTCCACCCACCAAACATCTTAAATTATCTACTACGATACACTATTTGTCAGGTTAAAACCATGCCATACCCCATTATACCCTGTATATATATATAAGTAGGCCATATTGAAAGTACCAACCAAAATTTAATTCCCTGATCCATCCTACCACTAGTAAGAACAAAACATACACACCTGTGCAAGTTGAATGGGAAAGGACAGGAAGTTAAACCTTTAGCAGTGTAGCAGTAAGTCCTGACCAGCAAATAAACAAGATTTCAGATTTCTTACCAAACAAAATTCATTAAATCCTTGGTAGCTTATAGGCTCGACCTAGGCATAGGAGATGTTGACCTACATCTCTTCCAAGCAAACGATATCTTTTGACTTTCCCCGAGAACATCAACTTGTGGCGCCAAAGGTACTTTGATCACTGTCAATGATGGTGAACAAGGTGCTAATATCCTTGGAACGACTCACAGGAACGCTCCGTTTTGCTCCGTTTGGAACGACTGTTTCGAATTTTCAAAGGAATGAACGACTCTCTTGAAAAAGGGAAAAGGCAGCCTTGAGAATTCCAAGGAACATCTGAGAATCTTTGGTTTCTATCGTGGCAGTAAACGATGATCTTACCTAATTATCTTTCGCAACATTAAAACACACACAATGTCGTATTTGCCGAATTCATGTAAAATTGACAAGTGTATTCATCATATAGTGTTCATTGTGGTTCTACGTAAATTCACGGTTTAAAAATTCACTGATTGATTGTAGTTCTGTGCTAGAAGCATTCGGAGACATGAATACATACAAATCTACATATATATATATAGATATACCATGGGAGCCCTCAACCTTCATTTCCAGGGGTTATAACTCATATATATATAAATATATACATACATTGGGGGTTTAAAACCTTTATTTTTCATGATTTTCGGGTCCAAGGGCATTCATATCATCATTTCCGGACATCAACAATCTATGATGGTGTTTCATTGATGGAGATCCATTGTGAACAAACACGTAGGCAAAGATCTTGGACTAGATAAAATATGGAATTGCACGCTGCTCCCGAAGCAAAAAAAAACTGGAGACTGAAAATTCCACAAATTATTTCATTTATTTTTCTATACAATATATATAATATCATGTCTACTCCAAAATGGTTGTACATGTACAGGAAATATGATACGTGTTTCTTCCAAACGAATTCTTTAGGTTTTCACACCTAAAGGATCCTAAGATTCCCGGTTGATAATTTGTGCCTCGATGCATCCATATACCAATGAAACCACGGGTGATATCTCAGAAAAAAAATTAACTTCAAATGACCGTAAAACACATTACACAGACAAGCAATGACAAACATACACAAATATACATTATATAAAATATATTCTACATGGTCAGACCCGCAAAATGCCCGTCAACGTACATACATCAACCCCTTTCGATCCGTGCCTCAGTAGAGATACTCATAGACTCCTTAGTTGCTTCAAAATCGCGGCGCTCACCGCGTCGTTCCCGTTCAGTTGGTGATTGAGCTGGCGAAAACCCAAACACGTCTAGAAACAACATTTGTGTGTGTGATTATAGTATGTGCGAAACGACTCTAATGTTTTTCACATGCAAAAACAGGGGGTTACATCAAATATGCAAACAAAAAGATTTCAACAGCTACGTGTCGTTTGCTTGCTTTCCAACCTACATGTATGTCAGAAAACTCCAAAAATCCGTAATACTCCATCCCTTTGCCATACTTTTTGTCATATTTCAAACATTAAAACCAATTTCACCTTGTTGGTAGCATTTTTCGCTCAGGATTGAAATCGCTATTCTCCGGACCACTTGGATTCATATGGATTCCATCTATGGTTGAAAACCAAAGCATGCCATCTATGTGCATGTATACATAGGGTGTCTCGGTTTGATGTAGTGTGTATGCGACTTTAAGTGAAGCCAACCAATCCAGAATGGTTGGATGAGCCTTGCAACTGACAATGAGCATTGCAAGAGGCAAAGTCAGTTCCAAGTGGGTATTAAGTGGGTTACAACAAATTCAACGTCTATGCATAACAACATCATGTATAATTCTTGAAATATACATATTGGCATCCCTTTTCATGCTGCCCCTTCTCTTGCTGAGTGTCTAACATAAATATTGACTTTTTTGCCTCCCGTCTTGTCTTCCCCTCTTTCCCTTCATTTGCGCCACTATCTGTACAACAAAAATCAAAGGACTGTATATGCACCTTTGCTTTACTATGCACAAACAACAAGGCCGTCCAATACTCACTCAATGGTCAATGGTATACTAATGTTGAAGGTTCTTGCTGCTGAATCATTAGATGGAGATCATCCTTACAAACTTTTTCTCAAAGGGGCTGGTTCTTCCACCAGAAGCTTGACCATCAAACAAACATACACCCCTGGAAGATTCACATCGAACCTAAAAGAAAACACAATCAAAAGTAAAATAATCTTCCAAACCTCCATTTTTGTGTTCCATATTAATTTTCCAGTCTGTAAACAGACAGACTCCAAGAGGCTAAGAAATTCCGAAACTTTGCGCTTCCCATTGCTTTTTCGAAGTCCCCAATGTTGACCTGAAAAAAAAACGGTAGGAACGACACGTAGCTTTGAAAAAACACAGGAACCATCCATTTCCCAGGACATATGCAGTATATATATCTAGAGCCCCAATGACCTGGTTTTTTGAAGATCAACCCCTCAAAACAAGGCCTTTTCAAAGCAAAACAGGGGTCATTTGGGTTCTATGTATTAATCTACAAGTGCGGTGAGCCCTGTTAAGGCTTAAAAGGCCCAATATACGACACAAAATGATGAAACCCTTCTGTTTTCTTGACTCAGCTTAGGTCATTTGTATACATGTAAGCAATGAACAAAAACCTGGTTGTTTAGGGTAGTACAAGGGATTATACTACAGTATTAATAAAACATATGGGGATGATAAATAAAAAACCATTATAATTAGGATCCCGGATCCTGATTAAACAACCAATATAATAGAAAGCAAGAGGTTGTTTTTCGTGGCTCACATGTTGACAAGGCACAGTATTGGACTCAGCATCCACAATTTCTTCAAATGCGCTGCGCAAATCTTGCAGTTGTGCATTCTTCCTTGGATGCTTTAAATCGTTCAATCGTCCATAGTATCTGATCATTGTTGTGAACATGCATTCAAATATTACATTAGCATGTATTTATTCATTATATGATGATAGTTTGTTTTTTCCCAACCTGTTCACAAAAACATGATGCAAGTGTTGTTTAGTTCTCAATACATTTTTTGGAGTGGTGATGGTGGCTGGATACATCAACCACCTACTGCTCGACTCTGCTTCACATTAGCCCCCAAACCGAAAACTGATCCATTTCAACATGGCAAATCCATTAGTAAAACAAAATATCAGAAATGTACATATGCGGAATTTGTAGTTCACGATATTTTTACGGATTCCCATTCCGTAACCCGTATGCAATGTCCATCGGGGATTCAACTAGATCTTGGATCGATTTTGTGTTTTTGTTTTGCAGAATGAACTGGCCAATTTTGGTTGTGCTACTGGAACGGTCAGACCGCTTAGCGCAATTTGAACAAAAACCACTGAACAATATGGTTCAAAACGATCACCTTGCTAATACTACGTAATACTTCATTCCTTTGCCATCACTGTAGTTGTAGCGGGTTCCAACAACAAAAACCTTACTTATATAGCTACGCCCCCCCCCAAAAAATAAACTCACCGAACTAATAACTAATCCAAACAATGCAACCGAAGAGTCTTTTTGAGTTGTTTCATGGTTGCGATCTCCTGTTCAAGATGTTCATGGCATCAGGTGATCGAAACATTACACAGTTTGAACGGCACGAAATCACCCGGACCAACCATGTCCAACCGGGCTGAACGCTTGGAATATTTCGTTGTTCGTTTTTCTATGGTGAAACCCTAAATGACGTTCTTGAAACAAATCCCCACTTGCAAATGTGGCGGGGAATGCTGCAACATGACTCCATTTAAAAAAAAACAAAAAAACATTCAATGTCAATGCTCCAAAATATGGCATTGCGAACCATATTTGTGCAAAATCTGGTTTGTATGGTGGCATGTTTTTCTGATGTGGAAACCAGACGCAAAAATTCATCCCAAACTGGGTCCAACTTCCTGGCTCAACGCGCTCGCAACCCAAACGTTGCAATATCACCTGACCAGGACGGAAAACTCCTTGTCTGCAGCTGCAGATTCCATCGCCGTTGAACAGAAAACTCCAGTAACTACGTTCACCTTAGGACTTCGGGCAGTTGTGATGAATGGGAATCGTGGGATGTTTGCCTGCATTCTTCTTAGCCAAGAGTTTGCTGATGGTTTTTGAATTTTTAGGCATATACCTTGGGACAGTCCTTGTTTTTGTTGTTGTGGTTGTGGTTGTGGTTGTTGTTGTTGTTGTTGTTGTTGTTGTTCATTGTTTTTGTTGTTGTTGTTGTTGTTGTTTTTCTAAATATTGTTGTTGTTGTTGTTGTTGTTGTTGTTGTTGTTGTTGTTGTT
>DF239478.1:27500-66623 GCA_000507305.1 Breviolum minutum Mf 1.05b.01 | reverse complement strand
TGCTTCGGTACATACTTTACACATGCCCAAACCTAATGTAACCCGTGTTCAAAGTGCTACTTTACATATGTCCAAACCATGCTACGCCATGTTGTAATCTCTTTGTCATTCATGCCTTCATTCTTTGTCATTCATGATTCGTGTTTGACGTTCATTAATTTTAATGAAAAATTCCAAAC
This sequence comes from Breviolum minutum Mf 1.05b.01, assembly GCA_000507305.1. Classification (NCBI taxonomy): domain Eukaryota; class Dinophyceae; order Suessiales; family Symbiodiniaceae; genus Breviolum; species Breviolum minutum. Next base: position 66,444 of record DF239478.1, on the reverse strand, counting down.
CGAAAAAATCAGGTGCAAAAACTTCTAAAATCAGAGATGTTTGAAATGTTAGTTTGTTGTTGTAAATTACATAGGAATCTGATGATCCATGAAAATGTGATGTTGCAATTGCATGGGAAAACACACACGAAGTGAGTTTTTTCAAAAAACCCACACGTTTTTACATTTTTGCCCTTTTTTTGTCAAAAAAAAGGTAATTGCACAAAGAAACAACTGCCAATCATGAGAATATGATGGTTTTTACAATACGAAGGCTGCATGCACGCTCATGAAGAAAACACTGCCTGCAGTGAGTGAAAGTACACGTTTCAGCGCAATTCTGAGGGAAATCAGGAAGGCAAAAGCGCGCGCGGACGAGGGGTCGGACCGTTGTCGTTGTTGTTGTTGTTGTTGTTGTTGTTGTTGTTGTTGTTGTTGTTGTTGTTGTTGTTGGTGTTGTTGGTGTTGTTGGTGTTGTTGGTGTTGTTGTGTTGTTGTGTTGTTGTTGTTGTTGTTGCTGTTGTTGTTGTTGTTGTTGCTCTTGTTGTTGTAGTAACAGCGTGCGAAACTAAACCCGCAAAATGGACCACCATCAAAAATGGCATCTGCAAACCAGTTGATGCAACTACTTTACTATTTTAACACGCTACGTTTCCTTGTGTGCAAGCGCTGAAATTTGGAACTGCAAGTACTTCCACTTGCTTCTCAAAGGGGCATGGGATTCTGCGTCTCACGACAACATTGTTGATTAGCACTTGCGGCGCCATCAAAGCCATGATAGTCAATGCTGGTCGGCCCAGACGCTTTTGTAGTTGCTGTTGTAATGTGGGTAGAAATTAAACTCGTCCAACTTTGGGGGAGCTAGTTTTTTGGGTCAGGGGGAGGAATCGCAAATAAACAAATTATATTTGAGGCTCGGAGCTGCATGGAGACGTGAGGCTCGCAGTTGAAGAAGACGAGGACTGCGACGACGGAGGAAGGAAGGAGGAGGAAGGAGGAGACTAACATAAAATCTAACCTGACAGGTGGGGAATGAAAAGGACACGACGTAAAAAAGAAATAAGTGGAAAAGAACACGCAAAAGCAGCAAGCCAGCAAGACTCCAGCAAGCATAAAGCTAAATTCAATACATAATCCAATCCATAATCGCCAATACATAAAAGGTAATCAATCGCAAATAAAGATTCTCTTCATATTCTTCATAATCAATTGAACAATTGAATCGTATTACCCCCAGTTGCTGAGGGGGGGATTAATCACTATCCAACATTAGAAGGGTAATTTCTGTATAGTAGTGTAAATTTCTTGGAGGGTATACCGTAGACCTTTCATGGATTTACTTCTACTTCTGTTTGTTTTCCCTCCACATTCCCACAAATCCCCGCGGAACTATCGTCATGTAGACAAGTGAGCATCCTCATGGGTTGTAGTAACCACTCATGAAACCAGGTTTGGATCAATTTCAAGAACCAGGCTTTAAAAGTCATGTTGCTCAAGAAATCTTACTGATACTGTTGATGGTTCAGAAATCCAGGACCACCTGGGATTTCTTAAAACCCTGTAAATAATTGGGGAAACGACCAACCTCAACTGGTGCGTTTACCGGATTTCTTCCATCAACAGTAGTGGCTGATTCCTGGTACTCAATTCCCAAAGGAAAAATCTCACAATAAATCCATGGTTATCCGAACTGGAAAAACCCCGCCACAAAAACAACCCCTGCATTTCGAATTCCACCAACTGCACTTCTTCCAGGCGTTGGATTCACCATTGTCCCTTATCAGACTATACCCTAGAAGTCCAAAGACCATTAAAAGAATAGGGTTTCACCAAAGACTATTTTTTTTCAGGGAATTCTAATCATCCCAAATTGTGAACTATTATTTTAATAGCCTTGGACTTCCAGACTATATATTTTGCCGATATATATTTCTGGTGGAGATGTGACAAGGGATTGGATTTCCGATGAAGAAAAAAGATGCCAAAGGACTACTGCAAGAACTGCAATGGTGATAAAAATGATATGGCACATCACGGCAAAGATCGAGATGTCCTTAAACAACACACGCAAGTGGATTCGGACGGCGTCGAATTTGTTGGGGATCATAGTTTGCTGATCCAATTGGTCTAATTTAATACTGTTGATTGATGGTTCAGAAATCCGGCCAACCTCCTCACATGTCATGAAACCCGGTAAATTAAATGAGATCCTTACCATATCAACTGATGCAGGATTTCAAAAAAACCATCGACTGTATGACCTTGAAGTTATGATGTGTTATGCAGCCACTTCTGGTGTTTGGAAAGATTTCCTTTGATAAACTTTTAAGAGATTCTTGTTAGTGGTTGAACCAACCCCTTTGAAACATATTTGTCAAATTGGGAATCTTCCCCAGGGTTCCGGGTGAAAATAAAAAATCTTTGAAACCACCAACCAGGGTTACACTCGAGTTCATGATACTTTGCCGTCGACATCAAACAACTCCATTGGTTTGCACAAACAAAAGGACGAAAAACAAACATCCACATGTTTTGGCCACCTCAATACTGGGCCCCAATATCCCAGGCCGTTGGTTTACCTGGGTTTTCCTTACCTTTACATCCTTTACTATAGGGATGTTCGGAGTGGCTGTGGTGACTTTGATTCTAGCGAATAGGACAGAAATGGTGTGGACAACGGGGGTTCCCCTGGAAGGTCTATAGTGATTTGTACGGAATCCGCGTGACGCTGGGGCACAAACAACATGTTGGTAACATCCCTACCGGATCTCAGCTGAGATCCAAATGATAGACACCTTCGGGGTACTCCCCCCACGCTAACACTCACCACAAAGATCATTACCCTCCCTGAACCTAACAGTTCGCACCTGAAAACAGACCATCCCCAAAGGAAACGATCGTCTTCCAACCATCCATTTTCACGGGCTATGCTGTTAATTTCAGGGAGGGTAATTTTAGGCTCCGGGCTCCTTTGGATCGCAACCTAACACTTTCACATCTTTTCACTTTTTACTGACATTCTTTTGTGGCGAAGGAAACGGGCATCGCGGCATCCCAATAGATATTACAGTATACAGTATCCATCAACGAGTTGCAAATATTTACCCCATCATTCTCCTGCCACGGTTTCATGCAGTTTTCTACTCGTTCTCAGTGAATCTAATCATATTTTAACTTGCCGTACGTATGGAAACGTATCGTAATATACAGCAACATCAGAATAGTCTCGATTTAATGTCTCAAACTTAGATTTAGACTAGATATGATAAAAATACCTATACAGAGATTCTTGAAGTCTCAGTAAACGTGGCTAAATAAAACTTTGGTTCCTATCCGCATCTTACCATTACATCAAGCGATCAGGGCTCAAGTTGCAAAACCTCAGGTAAGGAAAATATCTATCCTCCAGTTGGTGGTTGAACCAACCCATCTGAAAAAACATATTCAAATTGGATCACCTCCCCAAATAGGAGTGAACATTCCAAAAATGTTTGAGTTGCCACCACCTGTCCATATTTTACTTGAAAAACAAACAACTTCTGGCAACCCCCAATTTTTGTCCCGGGTTCGGTCCTGATTTTTCAGCCAACCAAAAATGATGAGATTTTGCCATGACCCGTGACTTTTTCCAAGCATCAATCAGTGGTCGAAAAGTTTCTCCCCAGTTAATGCCACCTTAGTGGAAAATTGGAAGGCCAAGGATCGATGGCATCGATCCGATGCGCATTTCTGGTTGGTGGTTTTTCACCAACCCATCTGAAAAATATGCGAACCTTCAAAATGGGTGATGTTCTTCCCCAGGTAAATTAGGGCTGAAAATAACAAATCTTTGAGTTGCCACCACCTAGTTATTGTATAGACTACCCTCCCTGAAACGAACAGCCAATTCACCCCTGAAAATAGGCCTAAGCGCCCCAAAAGGAAAGTAATCTTCCAAAGCATTAATTTTCAGGTGCGAGCTGTTGCTTTAAGGGAGTGTATAACTTCTTCGACCCCTTGCCCCTAACAATTGCACGGCTAGAACTACCATTCTTTTGAAGTAAGGTGGCTGAAATCTCTAAAGTCGATTCAAATGATTAACATGGGATGTCCAACATGATGCTTATCAAAAATGTACTGTTATCTTTTTTGTTTAATCAGCTTCTGGGTTTGATAATATATATATATATACACACTAAATATTTAAAGTATTGCAACTATCTACCTCATGACTTTCAGTATTCTAACGGGCTCCAACATAGCTTCCAACGAGTGAGGTTTGTGGAGGGAGATTTTCAAACTTCTTGCCTCAAGCAATGCATACCCCCAAAAGCTGAAAAAAGATCGATTTTGGCGGAAAATTTTGGCGGAGAAACAAATACCCTCCAGGGAATTAACATATCCCACCTTGGGAAAAGGAAAATCATCTTCAAAATGCAAGTTTTGGGGGATACGTTAGTTCCCTGGAGGGTAATCGTGAGACACAACAAACAATTCTGCAGCATTGTAAAAAGTGTTCATTCTTTGAAAACAGCTGATGAAATGTTCCCTGAGAGAATGGCAATCTTTCACCAACCTCCAAATACAAATACCAAATTACTTCAAACTCAAAAATCAATTCCAACGTTTGACTCATTATGGTGTAAATGAAGCTCTGGAATGGTATCACAGAAACTCTCAGTTGAGGTCATACTTACCTCGAACTAGGATTGTAGTATTGAAAGGTCAGTTTATTACGGCACTGATATCTATTTGGGGGTTTCCTAAAATGGTGGTACCCAACAACCATGGGTTTTCCTACTAAAAATGACCATTTTGGGGTGTTTTGGGGGTACCACCATTTAAGGAAACACCCATTTGTATATAGAACCCTACAGTTTCCTGTACTTGGCCCACTACTAGTTACAAGCTCAGTTTTGAGGAACATCTTTTTGATCATGTGGTACCATTCATATGCAGCAAATGGTAACCTGCGGCTGCCTGAATGTCGCCCAAGAAACCCGAGATGGTCATGAAGAGGGTAAGCATGCTCTCCTCAGAAATGACGACCGGTGAGATTTTCGATTGGGGTTTGGGTGGTGGAGGATGGAGGCGTTTCGAGTAACCCATTTCCGTTTTATCACCACTGAAGTTGATTGAAGTGCTAACAAAAGTCAAATCCAAACCGGCCAAAAAATGGGGCCCCTACCAGTTTCCAAGTAGGGTAAAAAAACTCCATTTATAGAGGTAAAAAACACCAGTTACCCATCTTTAAGCTCCATGTCACTCCATTGAAAACGGAATGGTAGGGGCCCCCACCCTGTAGGGATTTCATCCATCTCATCCCCTTACCAGAAACACCAAGGAACAGGTAGGCTGGACCAATATACGCCCACCTTGTCGACACAGCCACACATGGTGGCAGAACCCACCTGCCAACAAATGCACTGCCAGCCGTGCTGAAAAATCCACCGAGACAAACATGCAACCAAGCAACATCAATTAAACCAATAAATGAACAATATAACCAATAAAACTCAATATAACCAATTCAAAATAAGCAATAAATAAACACATCAATTAACCAACATACCCAACATATTCATTTAATCTAGCAACGTCCCTGAGGCCTGGTGATGAATTGAAAATAAAACCATCATGAAAAACCTATCCCACTTCAATCACGTTTTCCAGATCCAAAAACGGGGTCCTTTAAAGTCCTCCCGTTTGTCCAGCTGGGATGTTTCTGCCAACGATTGACTCTGGCACCTCATATCTGCAATAGTCAGAAACCAGTTGCGTGAACATGATGCCAAACCTACAAAGGCGGTTTTTTTCGCTGGATTTTCTGCGTCTTGTTTTTTTCCAAGGATGTCGGATAGAATTTCTGCACATGTTGATACAAAAGTCCAACGAAAAGGGTCCACAACATTGGACTTAAAAGTCCAAAAAGGGGTCGAGTCCTGTTAGGCGTTGATTTCGGGTCCCTGATCTTGAAACATTGCTCATTTGAGTCTAATATACCAAGGTCATGAGATGTGACCTGCTAAAAACCCACTGGCTTTTAAAACCAACGAATCTAACGCAGTTTTTTTTGCTGCAAATTGGGATTCTGGTGGAATTGCTTGCCAATTTACCCGAGCAAACATGAGCATGGTGAGTCGGCTGGATTTCCATGAAGTAGTACCATTGTCGGGGAAAATGGGAAGGACAACCCTTGGCGAGCAAAGTGTTCCTGATACCTTCCCAAGGTTTTTTCCAATGAGTTTTCCCCTGAAAAGCTGCTGAATCCCAAAGTTGGAAACGAGTTCATCTTCCAAGCATCATTTTTCAGGGGTAAACTCGCTGTAAAAAACATCCGGGATAGGTATATATATATATATATGTTTTTAATTTAGGGGTGCTGTCTTGTTCTCTTTCCAAGTTCTTTTAAAACCTCCAAGGCTCTTGGCAACCCCAAAAATCTGGAACATCGATCACCGCGACTCGGAGGGGGTCTTCAAAGCCTGGCCTCAAAAAAATACGGTGAGTTGGGACTTGGTGGGAGAAAATCAACCCACCCACGCTTTTGTTAAGTCCCGATTGTGCGATTTGTGGAAATGATTTTTCACACTTTTTTTTTGGTCAACTGAAGCCCAAATTTTGCTGAACATGCTGAACAACACAAGATACATTTAGTGCTGGTGGTCAAACCACCTGTTTGACATATTCTTCCATATGCAGATCTTCCCGCCTAATTTTTTAGGGGCAAAACAAAATGGCATGTTTCAAACTTAAAACCGCTACCTGTTCGATGTATGATGATGTATGGAGCATCTACCTACAGTGGCCCCTTTCAACTACTCCTCCAATGGCTCCAAGAAACGTATAGAAGATGATCACCAACAGGACCAAGGTCCTCAGATGATCACCATCGGCATCAAGGGGTGACAGTGGAAAACCCTTTGGTGAAATCAAGATTTATGTCACTTTATCCCATTATGCTGGTTAGTTGATAGGGATTTCCAGAATGGGTTATATATAGTTATATAAATTTATATAATAAAAATCCCTGGAGCAAACGGCCTTATACAACAACCATCAACAAGGTTACGGCCGTGATTGCGACCCTGGGCGATATTCACATGCCATTTTGTTGAAGATGCACGAAATGCTGCAAGGGTGTTGATTTCCATTTATGGTCTGTTGGTTCATATGTTCATTTCGTCCCATTTTTTCCATGGGTTCGTGTCTTCACAAAGGCGTTTTGCTTGGAATTCGTGCGTATTGGAACCATCCGCCGAAAAAAAGACGTCGTTTTTCACCATCTTCTGGCATTGTTTGCTTTGTGGGCCAATTTGCCCAGTGCAATGACAAGACAAACACAGTTGCGTAGCATCCAGCATGTGTGCAATGACAAGACAAACACAGTTGCGTAGCATCCAGCATGTGTGCAATGACAAGACAAACACAGTTGCGTAGCATCCAGCATGTGTTCAAGTTCAAAGAATGTCATCATCCCCACCCCACCCCACCCCACCCGCAGAAATTGCAGTTTGGCCATGGGGTCGTTAACCCGGCCGTGAGCATCAACAACCAGGGTTTTTTCCACAGTTCGCATGAACCTGTAACTTATAAGACAAAAACATACTGCTGTCTTTGTGATCTTTGTTTTTCTGGTTCATCATTGGTTTTCATTACCCTTCACGGGGAAGAGGGTGAAACTATGCGGGGCCTCGGAAGAAATTAAGCAAAAAACAAACGATATTTAGACCGACCATTGAGCCAATGCAGAATTTTGTGGAGCAAAGAACTGCAGGATTTTCTAAAAAGTAGACTTTCAAACCACCACTACCTATGACCCTTTACTCCTATACCCCCAAACATCAGACTGGGAGTGCAGACTATGACACACAAGAATGATTTTGTATGACACTTGATCAAGTTCAGTCTGTTTGTAGGTATATCTAGTACATCATTAGGAATACCAATGTCATGAGCTACAAGGTGGGCCTTGTAGGGTTATAACCCCACTTACAGGGGCCACATAACCCTATTTATAACTAGTATACCCCCGAAACCTGACATAGATACCAAAAATGATGGGTTTAAAAAAAAAAAGTATCTCCGGCTTCAAGTATGGCGTCATTTTGGGTATCCAGCCGTTCGTTTTTCGGGGGTGTAGGGGTTATAACCCCAAAATACCCCATTTATAAGTAGGTTATAAACCATTGATCCTAACCATTGATCCTAACAAACCCCGGGACATCCAGTCGTAGGGCGGACCATCTTGTAGCATACTCCCTCCATATTGAAGGCCCTTCGTGAAGCCGAAGTTGCCATAAGAGCGAGGCCATGCTGCTGGCAATGGACAACACCAGAGTGCGAAGAGCACCCACGTACCTTTCGAGACATGTACGTGAAGATGGTTCAGAAATTCCCGGTTCAACAATCACCTGGGATGGTGAAAAAAACCCTATAAATAATGGGATAATCATGATGCATCATCCTTGCTGGTTAGCCGGATTTTGTCCATCATTATGATACAATGATACTATTGATGGAAGAAATCCGGCAAACTCACCAGTTGAGTTTTGTAGTTTATCCCATTAATTACAAGTTCTTGTTTACATCTCAAGCGGTTAGCCGAATGTCTTCCATCAAAGGTATCTCTGGGTATATGCATGAAACTATACTTCTTAGCCACCTGATTGTTTTTTCTCGGGCATTTTGGGGGAAAATACCCTGATCCATGGCACCATACACCGCCATTTAAGGGTTTGACTCCTTGGCGGTTTGTTTTTCGCCGCTAGAGTTTTTTGAAAAACAAATGCTCCAAGGTTTGGCGGGAATCTTTGAAGATACTCCCAAACAAGGATCATCCCAAAACTCTCCAGACATTTCAGGTGCCTAAAATGGAGGTAGTCACCTATGTAAGCTGTATGTAAGGCTTATGTAAGGGAAAACCCATCCCCAAAATGGCCTTATAAGGTTCAGTACCTCAATTTTAGGTACCTGAAACTCCTGGTGAAAAGAACCCATGGCCAACCTGATTGATTCAGGATTGTGCAATTTCTCCAATGTCTTCCGAAAACATATTCCTGAAAATTGGCAGAAGGGGTGACCTAAACCATCACTACAAGTTGATTCATCTACTTTCACCCGCTACTGTCTAAGTGAATCAAATTGGATCATTTCCCAAAATGCTACTAAAACATAACAATTCATTGAGACCACCACCTAGCTGTTAATGGTTGCACCGACTTTTGGGAATGTGCGTTGTTTTTCAAATATGCATATATATATATAGTAGTTACATAAAAATACTATATATATATATATATGAATAAATAGATTATAGACTAAGTATATTCAACCTAAAACGTAGGATTATCTGTACACCCCCTGGGACGAAACCTGAATTTGGCCAAAGTGTTCATTGGCCAGGCACTATGCAAAGAATAATACGCTGCATAAGGATCCACAGACCAGAGGAATTCACTCACCAAAACAGATTTGCTAAAGGGATTCATTTAGGATCAAAAAAAAAGAGCTGCCCACTGAAAGGAGTCTATCATACATAGTCAAAGAAGAGGAAGTAGTACAGGAAATAGTCTTCCAAGGAAAGGCTTTCATGCAGGCAAGTTCTTTAAAAAAAATGCCACTTCACTATACTCCACAAAAAAGGAGTACAGTGGGTGCAATTCTTTCAATTGCCATATATTTTCCAAAGAAATTGGAAAAAATATTACCCTTCATTTCACATCAATTCGAGCCATGGTTTTGCGCAACCTCCCAACCACACCCATCGTCGCACCTTAAGAGTCGCACCATGCGCACGCCACGTAAGGCACGTGCCAGCCGCACGGAGCGAAAGAAACGCAACTGAGAGGTGCTTACCTGGCAGCGGCTTTTTTGGGGTGTGCTTGTTGGGTCATATACATCCCATAGGATCCATGGGACGAGTTTGGTATATTTACCTACATGAAAACCATTAAAAATCAACCATGGAAATGTAGGTAAATATACCAAACTCGTCCCATGGATCCTATAGGCAATGACAAGGGAGAAAAATAATTCCCGGGACTACAGGGTTGAAGTGCTTAAGAATCTTAGTTAACATTAGTCAAGCTCACAGTTTGTTGTGGATATAGACTATAGAGTCGAACAATGTAACAAGATCAACCGAAAACCATTGGGCTTTTTTTGAATACATAAATTTTGATGTTTAGTGGTGTGTCAGAACGAATTTTGAAAAAGCAATAAAATAAAAGCATATAAAAGCTGTGTATATTTGTTATAGATTTATATTAACACATATATTAACAAGGTGGATAGGATTTTGGATTTGAAAACAAAGGGGCCCTGCCCGCTTATTTTTTAAGCCTTAAAGGTTTAAACGTAGCCTTTGGAGCTAGCCCCCTGGAGCTGAAAGGATCAGGCTTCAAAAAAGCTAGATACAACCATCAACCATTCACCTAAGGGTCATGGCTAGTCAACCTACCCCCCCTAACCTACCCCCCCCCAAGAAATAAGGCCTTATTAGGGGCTTATTAACCTTTGGTTTCCCTTAATAAGGCCTTATTATTCAACCCTTACTTCTGGGGGGGGTACTTTCGGGGGGTTGGTTGATCTTTAATTGCTGGTTTGGGGCCCGGTGGTTTGAATTCCTAGGATGCCCGAAAATGAAAGAAATTGTTACTCAGGGGTATCCCTCGAATCCCAAACCACCAAGTAACCATTTGCTGAACTAAAATAAATTCAACTGAGAAGCATTCAAAACCCGTGCATGACATTCCATTACACTGATTGGTTTATCTTATGATCGATGGATGATTAAAATCCCCATTCAACTGGGTAGTATAATCCCGAAAAAAGAAACAGAAAAATAACAACGGGTCAACTGGTCATTGCTCAAATAAAACGACAAGGGAATCTAGATCCCCCACCCCCCACCCAATGTTTTTGGTGTATCAAATAACTTAGAGGAATTTCCCCTAATTGCTTGCCACCAATTTGAAGGGCTTTTGCTATTAGGTTTAGGGAGGGTACTATTGATGGAAGAAATCCTGCACCAGCTGCGATGTAAAAAACCTTGTAAATAATTTGATAAACTACCTCTCAACTGGTGCAGGATTTTTTTTCCATCAGCAGTATAATTTGGAGTGATTAAAATTCCAGCAATTTTTGCTGCGAAATGCATCCGGGATGTTCCTCCAATAATACGGTAGTATTACTGGCTCTATTCAGATGGGGATTTCGATGGCAATTTATTGAGTCATATCTGGGTGTTTCCTAACACCCCAAAATGATCATCTTTAGTAGGAAAACCACTTATTTGTTGGGGAAACCCACCATTTTAGGAAACCCCCATCTGATTTCACCAAACCCTGCAGCTTCCTCACACCTTTTTTCATCTTTTGATCTTGTACGGTTTTGCGTGGGCGAAAACGAGAAATTCGAGAAACGCTGATGAAAACTGGAAAATCTTGCAACTCAACCCCACCTTGCAACTGGTAAATCATTAAAAGAAAACCTGGAAAAAACAAACTCAAAAGCCCTGAAATAAAACAGGGCTTCCATGAATTTGACTTTTACCTTTTGAGGATAACTCTATCATCATTTGATTATTTATAGAGAAGATGTCCAATACCGATCAATACTGATACTTGAGATCGAATTAAACGGAATCAAACATATCAGAGTCCAGGATCATATACCCACCTTTGAATGTGGCATAAATCATGGCGGCAAGTGATTACAAATAATGGCAGTTTGTTTTCTAGTTGGTGGTTTAACTCTTGAACTCATCTCCCCAGGGATAGGGGGTGAACATTCCAAAAATGCTTGAAACCTCCACCTACTAGTAGTTATTTTGAAGATATGGGGAGATATTCTGGGTTTCCTCAAAGAATCCAATGGATTCTAGACCTGCTTTTTGAAGCTTGAAAATTTCATAAAATCAGGTCAACACAGGTCATCCTACCTCCAATGACGGGAATCCTTATAATGGGAAAAAAACCCACAGTACGTAATTGGGTTGATGAGTTTATGTCATGGGAAAACAATGGGAGGACTGGACTTCGACCCCACAAAAATCAGCATGTCTTTCGCCGGGCTTTGGGGTGGCAAGAAATCTCCATCAGCTCCACTATACGTCTAAAAAGCGTTCCTTGGCAAAAAAGATGCAAGCAGAGTCGCAGAGAGGAAACTGCGGTTCTCGGTTCGAAATCCGAAGGGGAAAACCATTAGTTTGGTTGACCTTTCTTTCGTTGGTTGGGTTGGTTTGGTTGGTTCAAAATCAAAAATAAAACCAAAACTAACCAACTCACCTAGGATAGTAAACCAAACAAAACCTTTAACATTAGATTGTCAGATAAATAAACATATATTACTGGGTTATCAATTAATGATTGGCTGGTGGTTGGTGGTTGAGCTTATACTGGGAAGCCATACTAGAAAGGGAACGGAATCACGTAAGGATATGCGATAGAATAGCAAAGAACAAACAAGTGAAGCCTACCAAACACGCCAATGACTGACGTGTTCCAATATCATTTTCTGTATGAATCCCATTTCAACAACCTGAATTCAACAAAATGTCCTTCAAAACAGCGTGGGTTGAGAAAAACACATGGAAAAATTAGATTGAAACATCTAAAACCACATTTTTTATTTTTTTTTGGTGGGTGATTTGTCATAAGTCTCCCCATCCCAAGCTGTCATCCAAAGCTTCTGAAGTTCAAAACCTGTCATTCCAAATGCAAAGTTTGTTTCTTAATGACGAAAATGGCAATGCCTCGAGATATCTAATTAGTTATAGATTCCTTAAACGAACATTGCCAAAGATGTATTTCATGTGCACAAAAAGATCCGACCAAAAGCAGGGAATCTGCCTATATTGCCTATCCTACTCATCGAGGGAATCTCATGGGAGGTTCGTGATTTTCAAGAGGTACCTCCTTGCAACAAAAATCATGTTGAAGTTAGGCAAGTGGTTTCTCAGTTCGGAATGTTGAACCACCAAGAACCGCAAGTGACCTTATAAAGCATGGGCTGGGCACATGCACCTGACAAAAGCTTGACGATCCGCAAAAAATCTGCAAAAACTTGACCATCCGCATCGACCCTTGGTTCAGTAACAGAAAATATACACACAGAGCATGAAGAAGCCAAATCCCCTTCGTTTTAGGTGTGGCAAACTTGTGCATGGACCTTGGTAAATAGTTTGGTTATTAGGTTAAGCTCCTTGCTATAAAAAAAGGAAAAAAACATCCCCGAAAGCTTGCTCATCCTCAATCCTCGGTTTTGCTCCTTTTTGGTGGTACACCTGGAAATCACCAGTTTGAAAGGGGAAATCATCTTCCATCCACCTGAATTTTTGCGTTCCATGTTAAGTTTTCAGAACTTCATGAGCAATCTTGCACAGCTGATTTACTTTGATGATGTTTGTGTTGGACTTGTCACATCCGGACAACCACGGGTAGTTTTTTTGTTGGAAAACACCGGGTTTTTGGGAGTTGTATGTTGGAAATCCTGTTGTCAACATAGATCAGTTGGTCAGTCCATTGTTGACAACTCGACACATCCCACAGGTGTCATGATTGACCTACAGGACCTACATGGCCCCTTTGCCCACCCACAATCTTGAAGCCTTCGGAACCACATTTCTGGGCAAAAACGAAATGTCAAATTTCAAACATTTGCCACTCATTTGCAACTTCTGGGTACAATTCCTCATGCACCCCCGAAAAATTAAGAGTTCGCACCTGATTTTGAGACCCCTGGAATCCAGCAGATTCCGAACTTGGAAAGTTCGAGTTACAATTCCTTATGTTGATCACCAAAGGAACGAAGCCATGAGGTCACTATGATTTTACAATGCAAAATGCGACGGAACCGCCGACCACTGAATGGTCAGCCGGAGCAAGGCGTTTGGAGCACCAGAGTCTTCGTTTGAGATTGAAGGCAGCTAACAAAGTATGGCAACAAACTTATCATGAACCTGCAGACAGTTTTTCTCTTGAAAGATTGGGTGCAAAAAAAATAAACACCGTTAGCCTTTCATCCTAATTGAAGACTCAGTGGTGCCTGTAGCAGAAAATGTGCATCCAAATACACAATCCATTTTTGCCACTGCGAGATCAAAGGGGAGAAAGGTCAAAATACCTGAAACCTTCATATAAGTTGAACGGATTTTTGGATATATTCCCTCGACTTGCAAGCAACAAACAACAAACTCCCCCCCTGTAAGCAAACTTGGGCTTTCTTGCCATTCTTGCCAATCTGAAAAAGTACCAACGAGGTACTGAAATTGGCGGATTTTTGAACCCACGTGGGGAGGTGATTTTCGCCCGGGTTTCGGTGTTTTCGGCGTTTTTTGCGGCCTTCGGCCTCAAACACCCACCTCCGAAGGATTTGCGGCCTTCGGCCTCAACCAGAGAAGAGATCACGGACGTGCCTGGAAAACGGGACGAAGAGAATAAAAAACATCACAAGGACCAAACCGTTGGTCACGAGCGAAATGGCCATGAAATAGCCACAAATAATTAATTTATAGATATATCAAGTGTTATTGTGGATACATAAATATTCATATACATAGTTCATGGTTGAACCACCTATTTGAAACACATTACTGCACTCTTCCTCCCATAATTTCACGGAAGTGAAAAAAAGGGTCCCATGAAAAATGAGTTTGGTCTCCAAAGGAATAATTTTCCGAGTGGTTTTACGAGAGCCATCATATGAAACCAACCCAAACATTGCACTATTTTAGGGAAATCCCTCAAAATTACCATCCATTTGCATTGTTTGATGCCCCCAAATCGGCAATTTAATGACCCCTGTTTTAAGCCATTTGAAAAATAGTAGTCATCATGGAAATCTCACGCCCAAATCGGGCTGAACATGAAAAACCATTGAAACCACCACCTAGAATCATTCATCATTGTCATTTTTGTTGTTTTTTGTGTGGCATCTGGACATGAAAAGGTCTGATTTGTTTCATTTGATTCACTTTTGTGGTTTCAGAAAAAAAATAAAACTTCACTAAAAAAGGAGGGGCCATGGGAAGGGGACACCGGGACACCATTCCGGCTCTAAATTTGCGACAACAAACAAAACATCAACCAGATTTGTGTATGTAAATCCAAGATTTCATCGTTAGGATTGAAACGGGGATCACCGGATAATGAGGATCACTGGGTGATTTTGATCCACCGAATAAACACCGTATATTGGTTTTATCACCCATTCATCGAACATTTTTTCACGTTTAGTACCAGATGCAAAGCAAAACAAGTCATCAGACAAGACACCCGAACCGCAAGTCCGGACATTGAAGCAGCGTGATAATGTCTTCATGCGAACCATTACGATCCTCACTTTTGGCAACACACCAGCGAACTGCCGTGTTTGCCCGACGTGAAGTGGGTGCTATTTTTTTACCTTTGAAGCTGGCGCGGGAAGATATGAGTTGGACATGTAAATGGTATATGCATTTACCCTTACATCTCAAAAGTCCAACCATATGTATGTACAATGTCTACATTTAATACATTGATAGAACAATTGCGCCATTGTATGATACCATCTTCGAAGTGCATCTTGAAAACTGACCAAGCAGCATCTTCCAACAACTCATCTACCGAATTCACTGAGTGGATTGTCCAGTAGTGACTCCCTAATTTTTTTGAGCACGCCCGGGGAAAACAACACACCCACGCACGCGAACAAATGGGTCCAAATTTCAATGCTGCCTCGAGAGACCAGAGTAAGTTTTCGGTTGCCAAAAAACAGTGTTTTTTAGTTAACCCAAAAAGGGGGGCAGGCAAGTTACAATTTTACATAGCCCCTAAAAATGTGCAATCCCAAACAGGAAACTCATCTTACAACCATCATTTTCAAGGCCTATGTAAATTTTTGTTGGTGTAACGACGTTTTCTCTTCCTACTATCAGGTGAGTGTTGTTAGATTTTATGTCAGTCCATCTTCTCCTCTTCCTCCTCCTTCTCCTCGTGTTCGCTGCTGGACCCAACCGCGATCCCACGAGGCCAGTGTTCCGTGCCGGACCTGATGCGATCCTCCATGGCCAGTGTTCACTCCCACACTTCAACCGCGATCCCGGACTTCAACCCCGATCCTCCACTGCCAGCGTTCTCTGCCGGACCTCAACAGCAAACAGAGTGTCAGAAGAGATGCCAGAAAGACTGTCAGAAAGAATGTCAAAAGAGATGCCAGATAGAATGTCAGACAGAAAGTCAGGAGAGATGTCAGAAAGAATGTCAGACAAAATGGCAAAAGAAGGTCAGAAGATATGTCATATGTCAGAAAAAATGTCAGGGGATAGATTTGCCAGAAGGAATGTCTGCAGAAAGACATGTCAGAAACATTGTGAGAAAGCATGTCAAAAGATATGCCAGAAAGAATGTCACAAGGAATGTGAGAAAAATGCCCGAAGATATGTCAGAAACATTGTGAGAAAGACTGTTAGAAGATTGAAGATATGCCAGAAAGAATGTCAGAAGGAGTGCGAGAAGAATGTCAGAAGATTTACCAGAAAGAAGACATGTCAAAAGTAATGTCAGAAAGATGTTTCAGAATGAGTGTCAGAAAAATTGTCAGAAAGAATAGAATGTCAACAATAATGTCAGACAGAAACAATGTAGAAGATATGCCAGAAAGAACATAAAACAAATGTGAGACAGAATGTCAGAAGATATGTCAGAAGATGTCAGAAATAAGGCGAGAAGAAATGATATGCCAGAAAAATTGTGAGAAATCATGGCAGAAGATGTGGCAGAAAGAATGTCAAACAGAATGTCAGAAGATTTGCCAGAAAGANTAGATTGTTCAGAAATTACATGTCACGAAAAGAAATAGTCACGAAGATATGCCAGTAAGAAATAGTTAGTCAGGAAATAGTCAGAAAAATACATGTCAGAGAGAAAACATGTAAGAAGATATGCCAGAAATAATGTAAAACAAATGTGAGACAGAATGTCAGAAGATATGTCAGAAAATTGTGAGAAATCCTGGGAGAAGATGTGAAAGAAAGAATGTCAGAAAGAATGTCAAAGATAATGTCAAGAGGTATGCAAGAAAGAAGACATGTCAAAAATAATGTCAGAAATATGTGTCAGAATGAGTGTCAGAGTTCATGTAAGAAAGAATGTCAGAAGAGAAAGAATGTCGGAAGATATGCCAGGAAGAATGTTAGAAGGAATGTCAGAAAATAACGGCAGACAGAAGGAATGTTAGAAGATACGTCAGAAAGAATGTCAGAACCACTGTGAGAAAGAATGACAGAAGATATGTCAGAGAGAATGTCAGACAGAATGCCAGGAAATATGCCAGAAGAAATGTCAGAAGGAATGTCACAACCAGTGTGGGAAAGATATGTCAGAACGACATGTCGGAAAAGTGCCAAAGAGAGTGTCCGAAGATATGTCAGAAAGATTGTGAGAAAGAACGTCAGCAGATATGTCAGAAAGAATGCCACAAGGAATGTGAGAAAAATGCCCGAAGATATTACAGAAAGATTGTGAGAAAGAATGTCAGAAGATATGTCAGAAGCAATGGCAGACAGAATGTCAGGAGATATGTCAGTGGAATGTGTGAATAGAAGCTGCTAGAGGTGAACTGGAAGCCTCCGGACGTGGTTCCTTGCATGCTTAGTGGGAATTATGGGGTGTGAGCTTGGCAATGCGAAGTGCCATTGAAGAGTTTAGCAGATAAGCCTGGGGCAAATGGTCGCAGTAGAGGAGGCGACGAGGAGGCGGAGGAGGAGGAGGAGATGAGGCTGACATAAAATCTAACAACCCTCACCCGACAGATACACAACAAGGGTGATGTCAACATGGCTGTTTTGAAATGT
The DNA here is from genome assembly GCA_000507305.1 of Breviolum minutum Mf 1.05b.01. Taxonomy (NCBI): domain Eukaryota; class Dinophyceae; order Suessiales; family Symbiodiniaceae; genus Breviolum; species Breviolum minutum. The sequence continues at coordinate 48,650 of DF239478.1, read as the reverse complement.
CATGGTGGGGATCAGTCGAAGTAAAGTAATGAGCTTGCCAAATGGAGGCGCTTCCCTGGTGTTAATGGACAAGGAAAGGGTCACAGCAAAACACAAAAAAAAACTGTAACGTATATGAATGATGTGACACTACACTTTTGGCTTCATGTGTACACCCTCATTCGTTCACGTTCACATATATCATATATCCCCCCTCCGGTTTGTCGACACACTTGAACGGTCACGAAAGCGGTCCCCAAACCAAGCTCGGGGTTGTCCAAGACTCTGAGGCTTCAGCAACCTTCAATGCTGTTAAGCCCCTGGAATCTCTGGCCTCCATGTCAGCTTGCGCCTTCAATAACAAACGCACCTCGAAAAATTTCCCCACCCGGTGGATGGTCATGGAAATTTCCCCAAAAACGGTGGATAACAACATCGGAGCTTCCGTTCATTCAAAAAGCCCGGGTTTGATGGTAAGAAGTTTGGGTGTTTCCAGGCTTGCAACTCATATCCATCAAAAATTGAATGGGACCAACTCCCAATGGACCCTACTAAGGAAGTTGCGATCGGGCTATTAGATTCTCAGGTTTAGGGGTCCGTGACCCGTGGGTCCTGTTGGAGATTTCTTGGATCATAAGCCGGGCCGTTGGGGGTACGGCTATCTATTTTGCAGCTACATATTTCTCTGGTAGACTCTGATCCCCAAATTCCTCCGAATGGCCGAAACGGGCATGAACTCGGGGAAACCTTTCTCTTACGAACAACCGACAATCTGGGAAATATCCCAGAGCTGAGGTCGCTTGAATTTGCACAAGTAAATTATATGTTTATTAGATATATACCCTCCAGGGAATTAACATATCCCACCTTGGGAAAAGGAAAATCATCTTCAAAATGCCATTTTGGGGGGAGATATGTTAGTTCCCTGGAGGGTAATTCTTTTGTTCCGCCTATTTTTTCGAAACAAACCTGATCCGATCTCATGGAAAATGAATCTTGGTTGTTCCCCACAAATCTCAACTGCACACACAACACAAACAGAACAACTGCTTTAATGGTTCAACATCAGACTTCAACTTGTCCAGAAGTTTGTTGATGACTGTTCATGCGAATGTCCCATTATTCGTTTTTTAGGATGACATTCAAAACCGGGTTCACCTCGATTTTTAAGGTTTTCCGCCGAGAAGCCACGTCGAAGTCTCCAAAGCGTGCAGCAACGTGAAGGGGATAGTGCAATCGTGTCGCGAAGAGTCCGCTACACTGCATCCGTTCCAGCTTTGGTTGGTTGATACAGCTGAATTGGTTCTCCTGACATTTGCCGAAACATGCGAAAGTGACAGTGAGATTCCTGCAGGTCCTACCCGTACTGATCAAATGGTGTTTGGATCTGTTCCTTGGAAGATCATGGTAATGCGGCTTCCCAGTGGGGTGGTCTTTATCCTAAATGAATATTGCTACCATCCTCTTGAAACATCCTGAAATATATTGGCCTTTTCTGCAAAAGCGTCCTGCCACCCAAGTAAGAGTCGCTAAAGAAACACGCACAAGCTGCTTCAGTTGTAGAATTATCAGTCTACATATACATATATTATATATATACGAAATACTATGATTATCAAAGAAAACAACAATAAAAAACAAGAACTGAGCTCCTGCAAAAATGCCAGCAATTTCAACTCATCAGTCTTTTTCCGCTCTCCACGTTGCTTTAGAGACATTGTTCTGGTTAAGTTGATGATGTCACTGCGTTTCCACCTAAACGCCGGTTGGGTTGGTTCAAATCTAGTTGGATCTAACAGCGACGGGGTTGATGTATACCAATACATATATATATATATACATACACACGAGGTTATCCCAAGTGATCTTTTATTCTCTTTTCACAAAGAATTGACAGGCAAACAATATCTTGATATAATGTTACATAGTAGGTGTTGTATGTATTGTATACTCTTTATTTACAAAGAAACACCTGTGTATCAAAAATAAAGGTATATATATATACTTAGATGAAGGCAGCTGATAGTGGCGAAGTGTGGCAATTTTTGGGGCCATAAAACATATGTTTGTTTCTTAAACTCAAATTGATCAATTCATATGGGGGTTTCCGAAAATAGGGGTACCCCCAAATCATCCATTTTAATAGGGTTTTCCATTATAAACCATCCATTTTGGGGGAAAACCCCTATTTTTAGAAACACCCATATAGGGAACACTTATGTTGGGTAAACTTGCCTCATGGATGACACACCTCTGAAAGGATTTGTCAAAACGTGAACAAAACGGACCACTCCTTAAAATAGTTACGTATAGAACGAAAATAGACAGCAGTTGCGTATCATACATATGTAACATATGTATTATGTATGTATATGATATGACATATTAAATAATATTGCTGATGGGACATCCTCGATTTATTATGGGTTTTCCGCAGGACCCGGTGCCCCTTTTCTTGAGGACATCTGTGAGTCCATGATTGTTCCCCCGTTGTGTTAAAGGAGCTTCCGTTGTTACACAAGGTATGACCAAAAATCAATGAGCTGCAAAAAATGTATGACAAATGTAGAATCAAAACGATGAAAAATCCCTTTCTCATCATACATAGGCACATACGACTGGCAAAGAATAGCCCTGTAGCATTTCTGTCTTTGGATGATGAAGCGCCACATGTTTTTTATCGTCAAGGCTATTCATCTGGGCATCAGTCATTGACTTGTCTGTTTCTTTAGCATGTGCCGCTGTAAATACATACTATACCAGTCAATCAACCATTCGGTGGCATGGTATCCCTGTATCCCTGTCCTACAATAATGCAGTGAAAAAGATTGACAAGAGACACTAAAGATGAACGACCGGTGGATTTTACCCTGAAAAAATCACTCGTTTGGAAACTCGCTGGCGCGAAAAAAAAAAAGCACTCGTGTAAAAAAACCATTTGGCGGGCTCTGTGATCGTTTGATCCCATTAAAAAAAGCAAACACGAGGCGAGCGGAGAGACAAATCCCATGAAATTCTGGTTGATAAAACGAAAGGGGGGAAATCCATTTCGGGGAGAATCCACAATCCTGACGTTAAAAAGGTCAACCAACAAAAAGTTCTCCCTGTAGGCGGAGTGGTTGGTTCGTTCAAAACGTCGACATGCACGAGTTCCGGCCCCAAACAAAATAGGTTTGCAGCATGAAATTTATGGTGCCCCCCCAAAAGAGTCCTGATCCCTTCAAAAGTGGCTATTTTGATGCCATACAGGTTGAAAAAAAACCCTCCAATTGAAAAACATACTCATCCAAAAACAATGGGTGGATTCAACCCAATTGAAAAATATCATCTTGGATCATGTATAGAGGGGGGTAAGCACAATCCGGGACCATTGAAACCACCAACTAGACAACAATATAGGGAGTATCATACCCATAGGATCCATGTATCCATGTATGGTATATTCACCTAGATTCGGTTGAATTTGATGGCAAATGTACGTAAATATACCAGTCCCATGGATCCTCTGGGATACAATATCCAAACTTGACGCATTCACATCTTTTGAGGTGAACAAATGACTCTCTTGGGGCCGGGTCGCGGGAGATTGATTTGGACAGGAGCAATATACAGCTTGCTTTAATCAATCATCTGTTTCCCTAGGCTTCCAAATACCTCCTGAGAAGGTGTTTTAGGTGTGTTTTTGGGGTCCAAATACCTCCTCACCAGGTGTTTGGAAGCCTAGGGTTTGTGCATTGATACATTCTAGGTGGTGGTTTTACCTTAAGGTCAAGCTAGATGGCACAGATACCAAAAGGTAGCTTAGTAAAGGGTCAATACAAACCAATATGTCGGGACTGTGCCACGTACTTTTCAACTACCGTAATCCGTTTGAAAAATACACCCCGGAAAACTGACATGTCCCCTAAACAGGGACTATTTCAATAGGAAATACATCTTCCAACCATCGTTTTTCAGGGGATATGTTAGTTTTCAGGGGGGTACAAGTATGAGTCAAATTGGATTATTTCCCCAGGGATCCGGGTGAAAATTCCCAAAACATGGAAACCATCTTAAACCGCCAACTGGCCAGCTGTACGGACGCAGCGAGCTGGCCAAAATACAAAGCATTTGAAACTACCACCCCGTCATGTAAATATATATATATACAGTATACAGTATACATATTATCACATATATAATGTACATATAAATATATATATATATATTTAAATTATCATCTTTATATATATATATATGTAAAGTTACACCCCCCAAAATTCATAACATGGGACTTGAAAACAAATCCCTGCAAAAGGAGATTCCTTTTTGGAAACCTTCATTTTCAGTTTCCATATCAATGTTAGGGAGTACCCTCCAGGAAATTAACATATCCCACCTGGGGAAAAGGAAAATCATCTTCAAAATGCCATTTTTGGGGGATATGTTAGTTCCCTGGAGGGTATGTTTTGATATGATCCATATACAATTTACATGCTGCGTTTGCACATCTTCGAAACTTTGCATCGAGGAAGCTGAAAAGGCAACTCCTCCGATTCGTCCATCATGTCCAACTTGTCATGGTGATGAAAGAAAGGTAGATCGTCATCAAGAATGATCACCTGCCGTTTTCCAACATATCTTAAGAACACAAAAAGGCTCGTGAAGGTAAAATGGTTGCAACATTTTTGTTAGTTTCCCTGGCTGTTTGAGATCGTAACAAATATGGTCAACATTTCCCAAACAATTCACCGCAAACCCATATATCTATCCACTTATATCTACAACTAGCCTTGCAAGAAATGACTCAATCTCTATCAACTATCGTCCGTCGCGGTGACCGTAGGATTATCATGAGAGTGCAAATCTCTTCGCAGTTTACTGCGGCCAGATGAATGCAAATCTCTAGGTTTTCCGGAAAAAAACACATACATAAACACTTGCATTCACCAGGTCCTTCCTTTTTTTCCCTCTGTTTGATCCATACACTGGAACTGTTCACCAACAAAGTGGGAACGGTGACCTCCGATTGGGGAAGGAAAAAGCAACTAAACGGAGTTTACACACGCCAGTTGATGCAGGTTAAGGCTTCCATGAACAGTTCTGATCAGACCTGCAAAAATTAACAGCCTGCAACGAGATATGTGAGATATCTGTTTTGTTGGAGGTGTTGATTTTCACGTTGTGCAACATGGGATACATAAGATTGACTTGGATTCTGAACTACAATGTGTGTATATATATAATATATATATATGTACTTTACAGCAATTTCATGTATATCATTTACCATACATTACATATATTCATATACCTACCTACATTTTTGTTGGCATGTCATATGTATATAGAAGTTAAGTTCAAGATAGTTGAGTCACGAAAAACGCCCTGACTACTTTCCATTATACTGGTTGTTTACTAGGGATCCTTATAATAGTTCATTGTAATCCCCCTGTAACTGGGTAGGTTTCATCACCAATAAATCCCCTAAACAACCAGGGGCCCTTTTTTCATTGCTCGGTTGCTGTAAAACGTCTTATCTTAACACATCATATTATATGGGTGTTTCCAAGAATAATCGTATCCCCAAATCATCCATTCTAGTAGGGTCTTCCATTATAAACCATCCATTTTGGGGTACCCCTATTTTTGGAAACATCCATATGGACCTAGCTCTCAAGAAAAGCTTTGAAGCACCACGGAAGGACATGGAAGCACTTCCTCAAGTGGAATCACTGCACCTGGATGACCTACCGGTGTTCATTGGTTTGCACTGCATCCTTGCCTAGCTTCAGAGTCTTCCGGCTGAACTAGCACTAATTGTTTATCAATCATCCACAATAATATACAATAATCACAGATCTATACCTAGATATGTCTTGTGTCATATGATTCACAGTCATTTCCAGCTTCTTTTTTTCGTGTTGTTTTTTTTTGACAATTTTTTATCATACCATCCCTGAAACTAACAGCTCGCACCTGAAAATTAGTGGTATTCCATACTTATTCGTTTCCTTTTGGGGCGTTTAGGCCTATTTTCAGGGGCACCCAAAATGAAAAGAAAACCGGAAAACCCATCACCAAAGCCATTTTGTTGGGGTCTTCGGGGAGCCAGTGCTTCAGAATTTTCCGATACTATCGGCCTCCGGCTGAAAAGCGTGAATATTGGTCAAACTGGGAAACCTCTTCATGCTCCACAACCGCGCTGAGTGTTTTTCGATCACCGCCGGTTGAAGAAAAAATGCTTGAGCCGCAAAGATGCCGAAGTTCGAAGCGTTTCTTTTTTAAAATGGGATTCTTCAAGAAATTGAGAACATGGTCCTGTATCCTTCCAATTGTTTTTTTAAAATCATTTCTGGGAATTTTGTGAAAATCTTACCAAACCTGAATTGCTACGGCAGTTTGGGGGCGATTCTCAAAATGCCAAGCAAACCTTTTGGGATGAGGTTGTGTTTGGGCTCCGCAGGTGGGAAATTTTTAACCAGGTTTTTCCATGGCGATTATCCACATCATCGTCGTCGTCATCATCAAAAACCATTAAAACAAACAATATAACAATAGTAAACATTACACATATCTACTATTCATCATCATGATCATCAAAATCATGAAAATCATCAGCACTTTTCAACAAATTTCATGATGAGTTCATGAAAAAAATCATTCGTGATTCCGAACCAACGAAGGCTCCGGAGCTCCAATTTTCCCAAATGATTTCCCGAGGTAAAGGCCGCCCAAAAATTACGACCCGCCAAAAACGTTGGAAAAACATTTCCCGAGGTAAAGGCCAAAAGGAGACCAAACGGCTTGCCCACTTGGTAGGATCGGGAATCCTTTATATAAAAAAAATCCTAAAAGACCAGCCACTTTGTTTGGTCGACTGGACTTCCAGGGATTTTTCACGATTTGCAAGTGCAGATGTTTAGAACTTGGGAAATCATCCATTTTCTAGGGCCGAAACGTTGGAAAAAACAAGGTAAACAAAAACACATCCCGGATTTGTAGGTTCCATTTTGTTCAACTTGGGGAATCCATTTTGGTGAAATTTCATAGGTTCGAAAAAGGATGGATTTTAGGAGTGGGATATCAACAAAAAACGTAGGTATGAAGGCAACACAAACAACAGTCAAAACAAAAAGTGACTAACATGGCTAGCTGGAAACTTACCACTTTCAATAGGAGATACATCGACTCATTCATGGTCTTAAATGTCCATTCTCATGTTATTTTTCCGGGGGTCAAGCTCATCAAAATCTTCAAAAAGAAGATATATATGTGTTACTGTTGGTGGAAGACATTCACTAGCACCGGATTTTGTTTAGATATTTTAGATAGTTTCTTCCACTATTTCGGACGGAGTTTTTAATGGGTCACCTGGAAGGTAATTTCATTGGACCTGATTTCTGCAGCATCAACAACTTGGGTGAAAGGGTTTGCAACTTGCCCCGTCAATTCTCAATTCCCAAGGACTCCTGCGGATGGATGTTCCGTTGGAAGTTAGTTTTAAGTGGTTAATAAATGGCAAAAGGAACCTACTGCCTGGGCTTCCACCACCATTCAAATCATGGTTGACCCAATTTCGATGATTAAAACCCTTAGGTAAGCAATGGTGGTTATATTAACACCCATTGTTTTAATGGTGGTTGGAATCCCAGGGTACTTATAAATCTGGTATATTGGGGTGAAATCACCCACTGATCCTAACCTTTGATCCTAACTTCCTGGACACATCCGTGGACCCGTGGGGGTGTGAACGCTGAGCGAAAAAGTCTCAACCATGTGCTTGGAAGGACCGGAAGGAGTATCTAACAAAATATTACACTAACCCAAAACCAACATGGACAGCAAAAATCCCCATACCCATATGATCCATGTATGGTGTATATATATATATATTTACCTACATTTACCATCAAATTCAACCGAATGTAGGTGAATATACCATACATGGATCCCATGGGATAATTGAAAGGAAAGCCGGAACGCCCTTGAAAACATCCTGTTCCTTTTCCATGATTGTTAGGATCCATGTGAAAACACCTTCGGGACTGTAGTTCTTACCATTAACTGTGGTCATTTTCCAATCTGGTGAAATACACGGAAAAGCATCAGCAGCAACTTGTGTCAATTGTTTCAATCCCTGGCAATCCACGAATCGTACCACGAAAAGTCAGATTAAAATGCGGGTCTGGATTGAGGCAAGCAACCTCCCCCAAAGCAATCTCCTCAAAACTATCATAATCCCGGAACAATAATGATAATACAGTAATGTAAAGAAACGAAGGGAACCCGGAATCGTTTCATCGGCTATGGCCTATGGCTATGTTTGCAGCAAAATATCACCATCTCCACAAAAATCTTCCAACGATCAGCGAACATCAGAATTCTTACACCATAGTGTAAGTCAGAATAGATGCGTTTTTTGGGAAGACATCCAACCCGCTTATTGCAAAGGTAGTGATAGCTGCAAAATGCTACTATGAGATCTTCCATAAGAAGTAGTTAACTGGAAGATTAAAGGGCTTCATTGAAGAGGCTTAAAGTGTCCAAGGGTCACTATATCACCAACCTAGATTAAAGGCTCTTTTTTCAGAAACATCCCTCAAAATTACTATAAATACATTTGCTGCTTCTTTGATTCCCCCCCAAATGGGTTCCGTTTCATGATCCCTGAACTACTGTTGATAAATCCTGCACCTAGAATGTCTAAACCCTGTAAATCATGGGATAGACTACCAACCTCAACTGGTGAACGTCGGATTTCAGCCATCAACAGTAGCAGGAATACACCCCTCAAAAACTCACGGAAGACACTGGAAATTTCCAACCATTTGAGTCGATGTATACAGTATCTCCTGTTATTTTAATGGTGATTTTCCAGCTGGTCATGTTAGTTTTCAGGAGGCTTTTCTTTTTTTGACGACGGAGACCTCCACATGGACATCGACAAAAAACAACCGGCCGCCTGCTCACTGGATGACGATGAGGCCGCCAGCGCTTGCTGCCAGAGTTCGGTGGAGGTTTCAAGCACCGACAAGCCAATGATGCAAAAATCCTCGGTGCTACATTCGGTTGAATTTGTATGGTAAATGTAGGTTAAAATATACCAGTCCCATGGATCACATGGATACCCTCCCTGAAAAAAAACATAGCACACTGAAAATCGATGGTTCGGTTCGATGAAAATTCCTTTTGGAATGGATTTCTGGAAGGTGCTATGTTAGGTTTTTTCTTTCCGGACACAAATAGATTCTGAGCAAAGGAAACTCTAACTTCATCTAATTTCTATACACGGAATTGTTTCCTGCCTTTGGGGGGATTCAGGATAAGCACACTTTTGGGGTGACCTTGGATGTCGCTATAATTTGGCCAGATACTATATATATGTACGTATGTATACTTATATATCATATCTAGTTGGTGGAATAAAAAAATGGAATTGTCTCATTTCTCTTCAGTATCGGTTAACATACAAAATCGTTGAAACCACCACCTAGATATTGATATACTGTTGGATGTTAAGATGAATGGTTTCTTTTTGGTGAGTGATTTCATCCGAACATACCCCATGTATACGGTGAAAGAACCCACCTACTAAACATTGGACGTAACTTCCAACGGGACTTCCTACAATATTGAAGCGGAAAGTCGAACATCTTGAAAAAAAACTCATCTAGAAGAGACCCTTTTTCATCCACTGAAGCATGTTTGTTTCAAGAAGACAACTTGGGCTGTTTAAAACGCTAGTCGGTGGTTTCAACCCATTTGAAAAACATGAGTCAAATTGGATCATCTTCCCCTTATAGGGGTGAAACTAGAAAATACTTGAAACCCCCATCTAGGTTTTGGCATTTCGTGAATCGTTGTGTTTTCAACGTCGCTCCAAAGAAAAGCTGGAAAGATCTGAAAGATGTGAAACCTTGAAACAGGTGATTTGGCCAACGGAAACTTCCACTGCTGGGACCCCAAAGAATCGGGTCCATTGTCAGGGTAATCTTAAATGTGAATCATATAATTCACCATGCCAAATTCAAGCAACTGATGAGGCCTTATACATTGCTCGATTTCTGTTTCTCCGCTTTGGCATCCCTTCTGGTAAGGCATGATGGGCAGCTGTTTGCTGCAGCTGCCATCGCTAAGGGTCATAAATTGCATCCGGTGTGGATTTATTTCTCCCAAAAATGAAAGTTTTTGGAAGCTGTCATCCGCAATGCTCATCTGTATCTTATGGTACTGTTGATGGAAGCAATCCTGCTAACCAGTTGACAGGGTAAAGATATGGTAAATATATGGCAAATATGCTATCATTGGAAGTGTTTCATGCCATGTTTGGTGGTTTTTTTTCGGATATCTGAACCATCAACAACAAGATCATTCGCCTTTCCAGGTGCCTTAAGATCCACCCTGTCGGGCTATCCATTCCACCAGCACCCCCAGGTCTGCATTAAGTAACAACTTAGATGAAGAAAATCATTCCGGGAAAACTCCCTGGATGAATTACTAGGAATTTATATGAAGTTAACATATTTTTTGTACAGTCAGGTCCAAGGGAATAATGACATTGATACCATGGGGATATACCCAATTTGTGACAAAATGCCCGTTCACGAAGATACCTTGATGTATTGCTGTGAATGAAATCAGCTTCAACATGACGCGATATGATCACATTGCAGCAAGACTCAAATACATTCCAAGCCCTGTCCTTTCCGCAAAAGAATCTCCTCCCAACGAACAGTATAGGTGACGGACTTGGGCTGGGCAACACATGATATATATAATATCTCCCTAGGATCCATGTATGTAATATCTCCCTAGATTTGGTTGTTTTTTTTGGTTTTTCATGTAGGCAAATAATGGTAAATATACCGTTCGTCCCACGAAGTCTATGGTTATATATATACCTAGGTATCCTCAACACTAACTTTTCTTCGGGTTTGAAAACATACCTCGGGTTTATGATGTTTTTGATGAATTCTTCGGGTTTGAATCAAAAACCTGGGGTTTCCTGCCACCTGGTCCACTAAGGCCTTTTTTGGCTTGTTGGAGTGGTTCTTGGTGGTTCATCAAGCCATACAATTATGTTCATCACAACTTATAGAAAGAACATTTAGTTGATAAGACCATCAAGATCATACCCAAATCATTTACACTGAACATTTTTACAAAGGAAGAAGGTTTTTGTGAAAAATAGTTCGGGTTTGAGCCAAACCCGTATCAAAACCGTACCAAACCCGTATTAACCTGTACTATTTCCACAAAAACCTCGGTTGTTATAGTATACCTCGGGTATTCCAAACCCGTATCAAACCCGTACTTTACCCGTACTAACCCGTACTATTTATATGGGTTTCCATGGGTTCCCATAACTGTTTTTTGTTGAAACATTATTGTTTTTTTGAAAAATATTATGCTGAATATATTCGGGGGGGCCCACAAGAGCTATTGTTAGAACATCAGCTTGAAAAAAGTCAAACGGCCGCTGTGTAAGAAAGCATTCAAATAAATTCACAAATCCTTGATTTTTACAAACCTCGGGTTTCTTGGATAAACCTCCGGTTTTTCATTGAACCCTGACTTTTCTTCGGTTATGGGATATGAAGGTATATATACCCTCCCTGAAACTAACAGCTCGCACCTCAAAGTGGATGGTTGGAATACTACTTTTCCTTTGGGATGGCCTATGTTCAGGGGCTACGGGCTCCATTAGTTCTAGGGAGTGTACATATCCCAGGCCGCCGGATCATCCGTGAGATCTGAACAAACCTGTACATGAGCCAACGAAGAAAAAAAAGGCCTTACCCTCTGGTAAACTAACATAGCAATGGAATATCCCCATTTTTAATAGGAAATACATCTTCAAAGGGTCCATTTTCCATTGCTATGTTCATGGTTTATGAAATAATCCCGGTAATATCATCCCCTATATGCCCTAAACAACTTAAACAGCCAAGGTTTTCCATTGCTCATATGATTTGACTGCTGGACAGAGATACACCCAACATATATTTGTTAAATCTCGTTGATTGTTGACAATTGAAAGTTCACCTTTTGAACGATTCCAGGAATCTTATTTGGGCAAACTCTACGCAATGAAACAGGAATGGCTTAGCATCTCTTGGGTCTGACGTCCCCACTCCCTCGACAGGCCCAGAGTGGGACTTTTCTAAATGGAATACAGCTGTTTTGATGGATTTCTTCAAAGAAGTTGGGACGAATTGTTGCACATGTCCAAATTTTCCAACTTATATAAGTCACATGTCTTTTTTGTCTTCTCCTATGCGAAACGAATGGTTAACCTCATGTGGAGGTGTATTAGAGGGTTCCTAACAGCAAACTGAATAGGACCGGCCACCTTCAGAAGGGGATACGCCATGATACGCCCCCTGAAGTTTGACATAGATACCCAACACAGCCATAGTTGAAAGGGAAATACCTCTTTTCCAAACTATTATTTTCAGTACAGTAGTGAAATGTCCAGGGTGTACGTCTTGCAATTGATTTATCCCCGAAGCACTAATCATCATTTTTGAAACACTAAAAATGCGAAACGCCATGAGGGTGAGTCACTACTTGTCATTGTCTTTGATGGTCATTTCAAACGAATTGAAACACATTACTCAAATTGAATCACCTTGGCAAGCATGGTTGAAAGTAAACAATGTTTGAAATCACCACCTGCTGCACTTTTTTACTTCATGAGTTATGAAAAACAACACAAAAAATCCTGCAATTTACTTCAGGTGCATGTGGTGGAGAAACTATATACTACCCTTGGACCCCAAAACCATGAACAATGAAGGTTTTACACCCCCAACAATATATGGGTCATAGCCCCTAAACATAAAGGATTCACGTGGGGAACCCCCATGGTAACCGCCAGATCTAGAGTGCCAGTCAAGGTGGAAAACTCCCACAAGACACGCCTGATACCAAGGGCAATGAAGGTCAAAGACAATTCCACGACCTCAAACAATTCACGAATTCGAGGTGTCGAACATCTTCGACACCGAATCCACAACCCCAAAAAAACCATCGCGATTTTGCCACAGTAATCCACATGCAGGGACTACGTACCCTCCCTGAAACTAACAGTAACCCCTGAAAATAAGCCTCCCCAATAGGAAAATAGTATTCCAACCATCCATTTGTAGGGGCGAACCGTTAGTTTCAGGGAGGGTAACATATATAGGAAAAGGATGGGAAAAGGATCAATTCATCAGTCCTGGGTCGGATTTCTTTGAAGGAAAGTTGATGATGACAACTTGACCCCCAAAATGGGGGGGCGTTTTTCATCTTCCCTAAGAATCATGGGATCTCAAGTCACTAGTGGTTTGGAGATCCCAGAACCCTGCGTCATACAGATCCAAACCCCTCCTTTGGAGGGTCCAATGATTCTTAGGGTTGAGTATCAAAAACCTTACCTCGTATATTCTTTCGATGGTGGCACGTTAGTGAGTCCAAAGATGTTTTTCAAATGATAATCCTAGGACCTGGGTTTGCAGAAACACCACCAGTTTTTGGTCAGTTCTTACACACCCTTCAAAGGTTCCCCCTTGTGTCTGTTCTCAATGATCCGGATGATTCCTAGAATGTGCCATGTTACTCCCTAAGGATCCAATCACTTTCTCACATGGTGATTGGGGTGTATAATCACCTCCTTAGAAAGGTATTTAGGTTCCATTACCATTCTCAGAAGGTGATTGGATCCCTAGGGACTCTAGTGAAGTCTATTCACAAGTCAAAATAGATGCAAGGGAAGGTCCCCGTGGACCCGTCGGACCTGTGCCATTGATTGAAAAGGCGGACATGTTGTTTTTTTCAACTGGTAGTAACTTAAGTAGTAAACTGGTTGGTGGTTTCAACCCATCTCAAAAATATTAGTCAAAATGGGTTCATCTTCCCCAATTTTCGGGGTGAAAATGTCCAAAAATATTTGAAACCAACAACTATAGTAAACATCTGGTGAATTGGGCTGGAATTCATTTTAAAGAAAATCACCAAACCTCCAAGGTTGGCTACATTTTTTGGAAGGATTCGGCCCGTACTGAAACTACCAAGGTTTTGGAATGACAACTCGTGACCGTTGGATGGAGAATCGGTGTCCCTGTTGAAAACAGCATCTGGAGTAAACCCAAAGTCATTTGCACAACCGCATGCCAATGCCATTGATAAAAAATGTTTGTATGTTTCATATGTATATCCATATAGACCCAGGCATATATACTGATATACTTTGCATACATGTATCATAATGTAATAATGCGCACGCATGGCATGGAATTCATCCTCTCAAAATATCACATCAGGTACAAATACACGCAAAGCCTGCAGCATGATTTCATATGATTTCAAAACTGTAACGGCAAAGGCATTTGGAACCCCTCTTGAAGCCTTGTTTTCCGGAGTCAATGGTCAGGTGGCGATGAGCTAGTTGGTGGAGAAGAGTCTCTTGAGCGTATCTCCACAAATGACAATCACTTTCATACAGCATTTTTGAGTATAGCCAGAAGAACCAACACAAAGCAATAAACCATCGGAAAATCCAATTGTTATCGAGAAAACAAGGCTGCCTCTGGCCCTACCCACTTCATGATTCATGTTCACCCTTCAACATAATCAACATGATCTTTTTAGTGATTTGGAAGTACAACAAACGAATTGAAACTGCCAACTATGAACCTCCTATCTAAGAAATTCAACTCACTTGTTCCTGTCTTGTTGCCTTTTCAGACACCTTTTTCATGCAATGGTTCACCTCACCGCCCCCCCCGGATGCTCAATGTATGGTGTATTTACCTACATTTACCACCAAAACTACCCAATGTACTCCCCAGAAAACCTAACATGGGCCCCCTGAAAATCATCAGTTAGTTCAGATGTGTACTTCCTATTTTCACTAGTCCCTTTTTTAAAGGGACATTCGCTAGTTTTTCGGGGGTGTAGGTAAACAGACCCCCACATGGAGTATCTGGTCCCCTGGTCCATTCCCTAGCCGCGCCAAGGCGCAAAAATACCCACCGCTGTGGCATTAATAATTCCATACCAAGGTGAGACATTCTCCTGGCGTCTTGGAGGGTCCCGTTTTTAAACCACCCCGCTTTCGGGCCGGTTGACGTTCAGTTGATACCCGGGCTTCCCGGAAAAAAATAAACAAAAGAAAAAAAACATGGTGCTTGAATCAACACAACTAAAAGCAACAGTAAGTTCAAAGATACTTTTTACTCAAACGAAAAAAAATCTGAACAATATCACACAACAACACTTTGTAGGGATTGTTTCTTGCATTTCCAAAACAGAAAATGAAATTTAATGTCTTCGGGGTGATGTTTGATGCAAAGCAACAAACGATAAGTGTTTACAACACAACCCTTGGCGTTCATCTTATCTAGTTGGTGGTTGAGCCACCCATTTGAAACATATGCTCGTCAAATTGGATCATATTCCCAGGTAGGGGTGAAAATCAAAATGATTGAAACCACCATCTAGGTATTATAGGATGGTAAGGGTTCAAAATCAAGCGACAAGTTCAGGAAATGATCCAATATCACCTCCCTCAAAACTAAGATACCGACTGAAAAACAATGGTGGTTGGAAAGACCATGGTTCCTTTGGGATTCAGCATCTTTTCGGGCCGCTAAGTTAGGGCAAAACTTTGGTGGGGTACATCGATTGCCAGCTATGAGGCTATGCATGATAGAAAAGTCAAACAAAAAATCACCCGAAACAAATTCGAAGATTAAAGGGGTACCCTCCCGAAGTTTAACATAGCCCTTAAAAAAGTTACCTTCCCAAAAGGAAACTAGTCTTCCAACCATCCATTTTCAGGGGCTATGTTAAACTTCGGGGGTGTAATACGTAAGTGCGGTTCAAATCAAATTGGTAATGACAAGCTCGGGGAGTTTTCAAACGTCATCAACACCCTAAGAGTTCAATGACCAAGGTTGAACGCCTCCCAAGAATCCCTTGGGTTGTCATGGGGGTGTCAAAACCACCTGTTTTGAGACACCCGGCATGTCATTAGGAGGGGTCTGGTGTTTCCCATAGGAGGGGTCAGGAATCTTAGGGCCAATCTTTTTTTTTTTGGCTTCTCCAAGTTATAACAAGACACAAATTCGCACAAACACGAGTTTTCTTATGCGGAAAAGTTTACTTTTCTTTTGAAATAACACCGCTTTTAGGATATACACATGTTAGTTTTCAGGGGTGTATATAGGTTAATTTTATCCTGATGCTGGGCAAACGCCTACCGCATAGGATCCATGTAATTATTGTATTTACCTACATTTGGCTAATTTTAATGGTAAAAGTAGGTAAATACACCATACATCAAACATGGATCCTATGGGTACTATTAACCGTTGCCTTGCTATACTTTTTCATAAGAATCTCTCTTGCGCCCTGGTGGTGTCCAGATCCGGAAAACTTCTGCCCAACCTTTTGGCCTCGTTCCAGCGATTCAAAATCATGTTGATTTCAACAAGCTACCAAATTTGAACATGAATTTCCATATGGATGTTTCCGGAAATAGTGGTACCCCCAAATCATCCATTGTAAGAGGGTTTTCCATTATAAACCATCCATTTTGGAGCTCCCCTGTTTTTGGAAACACCCAAATACTTAGATTTGCTTGAGGTGGTTGGGAGAAAAAAATATTCCCCAAATGGCCCAAATGGTGGTTTAATGGTGACTTACCACAGAAGAAAGTGAAAAATGACCTTAAACAAGCACAAGTATAGAAAACAACTCCTTCATCTCAAAAAAAGGTCTCAAACTGTTTCTGTCGAATCCATCGGAAAACACGCTTCAAAAAGATACTGGTTGGTGGTTTCAACCCATCTGAAAAATATTAGTCAAAATGGGAATCTTCCCCAAATAGGGATGAACATAAAAAATATCTAAAACCACCACCCAGGATATCATCATCATCATCATCATCATCATCATCATCATCATCATCATCATCATCATCATCATCATCATCATCATCATCCTCGCCTGACCGATGGCTGCGGCTAGGTCTACCTCAATGCCCAACAAAATCATGTTGACCACAATGACGGTGGAGATGAAATGCACAAACCTCGGTGGAAAAAAAATTGGGATCAGGTTTTTCGATCCCATGTCGCATTGATGGATGGTATATTACATACATATGTAGGAAAATATACCATACATTGATCCTATGAAATACATACAGTATATGAATATAATATGATATTATATGATATGTTAGTCTAATGTATATATATATAATATATATGATATGTTTTACCCCTTGACGGGACAGCACTTGGAGCAGCAGCTTCGGCCAGGTGATGGGCTTGGCACCTCTTCCTTCACTTGGCTGAGCCAATTTGGGGGAACGTCATCTATAATCCCTCGTTAGATATTTTTTCATTGACAGTATGTTATCTCTTGGGATGATTAATCATGAAGAGAGGTAAAAACCAAGATTGGATAACGATTTCCATCGGCTGAATCAACCCGCTGACCTCATGCTCGATGACCTCATGCTCATGCTCGCTGAATCAACCCGTGGCCTGTTGTAGTGCTGGAACAATGCCCAATTCCCTGCTGCCACACTTTTGCCGCAGCGTTGGGCACTCTTGGCGGTTTTGTGCTGCGCAACGCAGCCTTGCCTTGTGACCAGCGTTGGCAGTAGCCGCTTGACTGTTGATGCTGGGCCAAGTCTCCTTTGACCGATTTCCAGCATCTGGGGCACTGTTGCCCGCCGCCCTGTTGGTCTGGGTGATTGTTGCCATCACGCTGACGATCACGTGGTGGGGCTTCAGGGCTATTATATATATATATACATTATGTGTTGCCCAGAAAAATCCCAATCAATGCTGTTATTTTTTTGTTTGTTTGGCTGGTTGCTGCTTGGGTAATCCCTAATGCTGTTATTTCTTTGGGATCATTTTGTTGGAGAATAAGGGCAAACATAGGTTCCGGGGGTGATGTTAGGTGATGAACATCGATGACATATATATCATATTATCACTCAAATTTGAAGCTCTTTACCTTGCGCATTTGCTTGTTGTTTCCTTCCTGGGAACTAACGTATCCCGTGGAAAAGCAATATTGAAGGTGGGATATGGACTCGTTCCCTGGAGGGTAATCTTCTGAAATCCTTTAGGCTGAAGTTTACATTTTCTTCCCCATATCTTTTAGAGTCAAGCATTCCCAAAACAAAGGATTTGTTCAACTTGCATTTCCTTGGTCATATATGTTGGTGACAGTAAGAAATGGCCCAAGATTTATTACCAAACAATTTCAAAAAACACATGGGGGTCAAAATCATGATGCTTTCCAACAAAAACAACTTTTCTGAGGACTCTGCGGACTCAAGTTGGGATGCAATGCTTTTTGGAGATGTTCATAAGATGATAACATCTATAGGGATTAACTTCGGGGGATTACTGTAGGTCATCTAAAGTCACCACCCCGGGGCCCTCCAACGAAGCCAGCGAGTTGGTTTAGCCCTGGAACTTTCAATATCTTTGATTGAAACATTTCCTACCCAGGGGGGCAATTTCGACCTAGTCTAGTTGGTGGTTGAACCAACCCATCTGAAAAAATATGAGTCAAAATGGGAATCTTCCCTTAAGTAGGGGTGAAAACAAAAAATATTTGAAACCATCACCTAGTAGTTTTCCACAGGGGCGTTTTTTTTCTGATCTGTTAGTTTCAGTGACGGGTGTTTGTCTTTAACCATCAACCCCCCAGAAGATTAAACATGGAACCTGAGACTACGGGCCCCCTGGAAGAGGAAAATCATCTCCCAAACGATTCCAAACCATCATTTTCAGGTCGGGGGTGTATTCCAAAAAATTGTCTCGTTGGTGGTTTCAACCCCTTTGAAAAATATTAGTCAAATTGGGAATCTTCCCCAGGTAGGGGTGAACATAAAAAAAAATGAATCCACCACCCAGTTGTTGGTTGACAAATAATTTCCTTTGAAGTTGTGAAAACCAAGGATTCACCCTGATCCACATGCTGGGCCCCCGGATCCTATCGGTATAAATGGAAGATCCACATGGGTAGCCCGGATATAAATGGCCGAGAATTTCTATGGGTAACATGGGGTTGGAACTTATAACCCTTACAACAGGTAGGGGCACACCAAACATCCACAAACGTTTGGTTTCATCCTCAAAAAATCCAACTCACCAAGGATCCACCAAGAATTAATGATGCGATGGGCCCAATTTTCATCCTTCGGCCGTTGAGACCAATACCTCAAATCCATGAGACGGAGCGCCAATTTTTGGGGGCGAAAAAAACACAATCAGAACCTGGCAGCTAGTTACGGTGGTTGAGCCATCCATTTTGAAAAAAATATGCGAAGCGTCAATTTTTGGAGCAATTTTGCGCAGGGGATAGGGGGTGAAAACTAAAAAAAAATATTGGAAACCACCGCAAGGCCTGTTTTTGGAGAGGGGGGAGGATTGTGTTGGCTGAGCAAAAAATCTTTCAATTGAGTACCTGACTACCTTTCTTTGTGAAAAATAGTCCTACAAAGTAATCTCATTGGGATGAAATCCTGGGTGGTATTTATGCAGGGGGATTTTCGTTTCATGGGCAAACTGAATGATCTTAAAAATAATTAGCCAAGGGTGATATAATATATATATATATAACTATATAACCCCTAAGAGACGTAACTGAAACAACCAGACCCTTACGTTCACTTCTCTAACTGGGGATCCAACCAAAATCACATTAACATATGGTGAAGTTGAGTAGGAAATTGTGTAACCCAGCTTGACTTAACCTCCAGTATTCGAATATAGGGACAACCTTGCTTTCATCCAGAAAAAAACTGAGTCTGTACCAAAAAGTCGTCTCTTTCACATCAACAAACAGGAAGAGTTCTTTAAAATTCAAGCGTCCATTCGGGTACTACTGTAGGAGTTCATATATGAACAGTTTCATTTCGTGTGTCTAATCGAGGTGATCAAGTGTAAGCTGTGTACAGTAATTAGTTATATACATCAATCACAGGTAGATTTAGTAATTTTTACCACCATTGCATCCGTGTTCCTAACCGGATGACAGCTGATCGGCATGAATAGCAGGAGCTTCTCTTCCCCAACAATGGAGGAATAAACAACCAGCTGATATTGGTCACATATATTGGAGAAAGCAAACTAAGCAAACTTCCAGAAAATTGTCCACTGTAATATTCCATACTCATAGGATACATGTATGATATATCTACCTACATGTGGCTGATGTTCATGGTATATAGGTAAATATACCATACATGGATCCTATGGGATATATAAACAACAACTCCACTCAAAAAGAAACGGTGAGTCCAAAAAGACCGGGCAATGTAACCCTTTGAATTAGACAACTGCAGCTTTACCGGAAGACTTAATATCTTAATTGTTTTGTTGGTCCATGCAACAACATTTACCCAACGTCACTAAAATCTACTGAGGATTCCATAGGAATCTGACTGGCAAGTTAAAACAACGTTGGCAACGGCTTGTTGTACGACCCTTCAAGGGGGACTAATTGCAGCCACGTTGACACAGCAGCACCTACCGAGGCAGAAACATGAAACATGTTTCCGAGAGGATTGGTTCTGCAGGTTATCCTGCAAAGTGTTTTTGGTCCCTGAAGGGAGCGCACGTATCGAAGAAAGTATCAGAAGTAAATGTGTATCAAAAGAAAGTATACACTCTAATTCAATTTTTTTTCTATGGCACAAAACTTGATCGGCCCAGAATCCCTTCAAACGTGACCATAAGAGAATGTACCTTAAACATCAGACGCAGGAGTTTCCAACCTCCAAAAAAGCCACGACGAGATTTCACCGAAAAAACGTTTTTTTTGTTGGGGTTTTGGATGGAATGTGGGACCAAGGAGCACTGTTGGTTTGCGTAACAAAATGACCACGATTCACAAGGCAATGAGAAGGTACAAAATGGGCCCTAAAAACGATCGTTGTAAATGGAGTGTAAAATGGGGTCCCGAAAATAAATGGCAGTTTTAATAAAATGTTTTTTTTTGTGGGGTTTATCATCACCCCTATAAGTGGATCCAATGATGACCCCCCATAACTGGTAGGGGTCCACTGTTGAAAGGCATCCAAATTGGCCGGAGTTTCCTCGGATGGAAAATTGTACAAAACACCGATATCTATAACAACAAAAAGGTTTTGAGATGGTTGGTTGCTTA
>DF239478.1:0-25000 GCA_000507305.1 Breviolum minutum Mf 1.05b.01 | reverse complement strand
TTTCATTACACATGGAGACTCTGCCCATCCAACCATTTACCATGTCAATCAAAATGTTCCCTCCAACAGATATAAAAACACTGCTCAGGGCATTAGAGTAGAGTAGAGTGATGGGGAAAACCTTTGGCCGTGCGACCCAGAGCTTTCTTGCGTTCCGTGTCTCCTCCTCTTAACATAGCCAGAACAATTTCGAAATCGATGGAACTTTCAACGCCGGTTGAATAGAAAACACATATTACCTGGAACTCTTAAACAACCATGGTTTTTTCATGTTTAAATTGATGTTTGGCGAAGCAACCATCTTTTCATATATAGATTTGGAATCATCCATCTAAAACAACCATTAAGAATGGTTGTTTAGGGTACCAGGTACATCCATGGACCCAGAATACATCCCCTCAACATCAATGAAACATCTACAGTACAAAAGCCGGAGAAACATTCAATGAAGGAATGTGCACGTTCCAAACAAAACCATGCAAGTCGGATACACTGTACTATCCATCACAAAGTGGAGAAACACATCTAATACACGGCACATGAACAATGAAGAATGATGTGTCTTCATTCTTCAGATCTTTTCCACTTTTTTATAGGACAAGATAGCTTTTGAGATCTTTGGCGACCATGCTGTTCACAGGGCTTTGTTTTCGCAGGCTTTGAGCGCTTCTTACTCAAGCTGAATACTTGCAAATGAACATAGCCAAGCAAAAAAACGGCTCTGTTGGGCTCAAAAAAAACAGCTCTATAGCCAATATTGCCGAAGAAAAAACAAATCAAATTACACACCGATTGGAATTCGGTATTTCCGGCTTCCAAAAAGGGGATATTTTCTAATGGAATGTTTGGTGTCCATGATTTTTCCCGTTGAAAAACATCAAGCAGCACCTGGTGCTGGTGGTGGTGTTCCGCCGAGAGGTTTGAATCCAAACCCAAGGAATCCTTCGACTCCTTGGATCCGACGGAATTTCCTCAGGCCGCCGGGGCTATGGTGAGATGTCTTTTTACGAATCATCTCCATGGAGTGAAACGAAGGTTCCCTTAATAGGTGGGATCGGTGATATATAGTCATCCAAAAGGCTATATATATAAGTCGTATATACATTCGACAAGTGAGCATAACTAAACTAGGCAAAACTTCGGTCCTTTGCTAAAAGGCTTAACTTTTTGTGAGTTACATTCAAACAAAAACACCAAATCTAAAGGGGCTGTTTGGGCATACGACTCCAACGATTTGCCAAGATACATATAAATCCCAAACCATCCATGGGACGATTGCATATTTACCTACATGAAAACCATAAAAAATCAACCATGAAAATTTAGGTAAATATACCGTTCGTCCCATGGATGGTTTCGGGAATGATCAGGACATGTTTTTCTCTTGGAACAAAATGATAACATGAGCCACGAAAAAACCCTTATTACTTTCCATTATACTGGTTGGTTAATAGAGATCCTTTTAATGGTTGATTATAATCCCCATATACCGGGGTAGCACAATCACCAATAAATGCCCTAAACAACCAGGGTTTTTTGCATTGCTCAAATGATAACATGATACCGTGTTGCAGAATTGGTTTTCCCCGCATACTTTCTGATTGGCTGAAAGTCGGGTTGAGATGTGGGTCCCGTACGTACGATTCGGAAACATGACGGTTGGTGGTTGGTGTTGCTTTTGTCAAGTTGGAATACAGATAGTATCTGTTCCAGAAACCTCCACGAAAAGGGGGGGCTTATATTTGGATTTGAAGAATTCAATTGTGTTGCACATACAGCAGAGGATTCTGGTGTAATAAACAAATATATACATGTATATAATGTATATCTCGGCCAATGGATAGTTTATGAGAGCTATATTACGCTATATTATCCAAATACTTGTTCGTCAAAGGCTCCGTTGATAAGAAGGCTCTCTAGTTGCTGGTTGAACCAACCCATTTGAAAAATATGCTCGTCAAATTGGATCATTTCCCCAAATAGGGATAAAAATAAAACATATATTTGAAGCCACCACCTAGCGATTTGTTAGGTTTACCGGGTAAAACACCTGGTTGTTTTTCGTCCCCTTTTTTCCAGGGTTTTTACCCACATGGATTTTTTCCCCACATGTTTGTTTGCCATTGCCGCGTATAGGAAACCCCGGATCCAGCCGAATTGGAAGGAGGATTCTAGTGATTGTATCGTGCAGATACTATTCGAGTAACCACCGCACCTGGTACTTAGTGGGCCTTGCCGAAACACTGTAGCAATGGACAGTGCATGTTAGTAGGGCTGCCTTCATATATAAATGAATATATAGATTGTTTACCCACTGCGAACCAGGTTTTTGGCAACACCCCAAAGTACTTAACACCCCCGGAAAATCAACGAATGTCCCCTGAAAAGGGGCCATTTCAAAAGGAAAATGGCATCTTCCAAACGATCCATTTTCAGCATATATCTTAGTTTTCAGGGGGGGTACCATAGGCTTCCAAACACCTTGAATCTATTTGGATCCCCAAAATACATACCTAAAACACCGAACCTCAGGAGGTATTTGGAAGACTAGGGGTATATCAATTTTTTTAAGGCAAAAAACCTCAAACCTACTGTTGATGGAAGAAATCCTGCACCAGTTGATATGGTAAATATATGTAAATATCCCATTATTTACAAGGTTTCATGCATGTTGGGTGGTGCAGGATTTCTTCCATCAACAGTATGACGGATCGCAAATTTTTGCGAGGCGAATTGTTGCCACTTGGTTTCGGGAATTTCGGAGCCTGGAACGTTCGCTACTTCTTTCCGGAAGCCTCGGGTTGGACGTTTTTGCCAACAAATGATGAGTTGGCTTAATGGGGGAGACACCATGGGGGAATGTCTCAAAAATGAACTGGTTGGTGGTTTCAACCCATTGAAAAATATTAGTCAAATTGGGAATCTTCCCCAAATGGGGGTTGAAAATAAACAATTTTTGAAACCACAACCTAGTGAAGCGATTTTTTTCTGATAGAATTTCCTGAATCTGCTGAAGCACTACATAGGATTCCCGGGTGGTCGAGGACTATGACAGGGGTTTCAATCTCGAAAAAGCTGGCCACTACTGTAGGTCCAACTGAATTTGCCCAACAACAACAACGACAACAACGACAACAACAACAACAACAACAACAACAACAACAGAAACAAC
The DNA here is from genome assembly GCA_000507305.1 of Breviolum minutum Mf 1.05b.01. Taxonomy (NCBI): domain Eukaryota; class Dinophyceae; order Suessiales; family Symbiodiniaceae; genus Breviolum; species Breviolum minutum. The sequence goes on along the minus strand of DF239478.1, from coordinate 21,828 downwards.
ACACATACTGTATACTTGGACAAACAAACCAAAACATGATTAACTGATAACAACTCAACAGCTGGATTTGCTAATACATCTTTGCATGTCTACAATCAAAGTTTCACGAGTTCATGGGATTCATGCACCTTGGGGCCTACAACCTTATCAGGGGTCATGTTTTTTTTTCTATCGTTTTCATCATACCATTCACACCGATTCATACCCCATAAAGAGAGCTCACACCAAAATTGCCAGGTAGGTTTCAGAAACATGCTGATGAAAAAAAACATGTATACAATGGTTCAGTCAACAAATACACACATTGGTCATCATTGATTTATGCACGCACACATCTGTGTCTGTGTGTGTGCGTGCATGCGAACCGGGAGGCAGACATATATGTAAATAATGAGCCGGTGACTTTTCATAAACAGTCGGAACACGTGAGGTAATTGAGTATTTGATATGGTTTCTGATCTTCTGAACCATGCTGCAATTACACAGATAAGATGAATTGATTCAATTTACAGAAGTCAAACAGAACTGTCCATGACTGGTCCTGTGTCGTTTCCCATCCTTTCTCACCAACCACAACTATGCACCAAAGACAAATTCTTGACACGAATGTGCAGGCAAGAAATCAATACTTGCATGAACAGCTCAAGGTCATCCACGAATCATGATGATTTGTTTAGTTACCTCTCAGAGGGAAAATGGTGGCACCCCGAGGAGACCTTTAAAAGGGGATATACCCAATCGATTCGATACCCACTATGTAAGGCCTGTATGGGGTTGATTCTTTTTCGGGGCCCCATTCCCGAGGTGCCTCCACCATTTTCCCTATGAATCTCTACATCCATCTTGTACGGCTCTGCATGCTAACTATATGAAAAGTAATGCAAACCAACAATTCCTGCCATCTGAAAGTTGACCTACTGACTGATGTCCGTATTATGAAGTGTCCTCAATATACATGGTTGATTATATAATGAAAAAAATCCTTCCAAAAAAGATCTCTTCAGTGGTTTTTCTGCCCGAAATCTCCAAACATCGTCCCTTCCACCATATAAATTTCTCACTTAGCCAATCGATCCTTGAACTCTATTTTCCCTACTTAATATGTAATCCCAAAAAGTTTAGGCCGCTTAGCCATTGGCCAAGTTTCAGATTTTTTTCAAAAAACCCTGGAAAACAAAAACACCCACCAAGCAACGGTAACGTTACCGAGAGGTTGGATCCGCTCCGCAAGGGCGCGGAAATTCCCATCATTTTGGGTGTCTTCAAGGTGGCTGTTTTGGGCATCGCCATATCTCTGCTCGCAGGCAAGGCCGTTTTGGGCGCTTCTGCGCTCGCCTCCGAACCTTCGCCACGCTAGCCGCTAGCCGTTTCCGTTGGGGATGAGACGCAGCCGGGGAGGCAGCCGGTGGTTGGTTGGGTGAGTTTTTGTGGCCGGAAACAAGGTGAGTTTGTGAAACAATGAACATATAAACATGGCTTGATTTCTGTGGATGGTCTTTTATCTAGTGAAGCTGCTGGTTTTAAATTTGGCGGGTATATTTGTTTATGTCTTGTATTTTTTTATCTTCAAAATATCGTATAATGTCAATTCAAAACAAGATGTATTTGAGCCATTTTGGAGATGATTCCCCTATTAAACCACCAAACCTTTAGAGTTTTGGTCAATCCAAACTTCTCAAATAATAGGTTCCTTGATGTCATTGTGACATGCCTTGAAGATTTTGTCAAAAGTGGGTTGTCACCTGATGGGTAAATGGCTATTTTCAAATTCGACATCCATCCTTAAAAATATCGCACCAACAAGTAACAATACCCATACCATACCATGGTCATGGTATATTCACCTACATTTGGGTGACTTTTATGGTTTTCATGTAGTAAATTAAACCATGCATACATGGCTCCTATGGGATAGTAGCAGGTTTTAAACTTCAAAGATTTCGAACTTATTCTTGCCCGAATCTTGCCCGCGGGGCATGTGTTTCTTGGTTGGATGTCTTCATTGCCTGGACTCGGAATTCCACCCTGGAAGATGAACGGCTGGAAGCTACAAATCATCAAGGGTATTTTCAGGGACCCCCAATGATGGGACCCCTTTATGATGGGAGTCGTATGGGAATAGTATGGGAAACTTACCAAAAAGGGGTCCCATCATTGGGGGTCCCTGAAAATTGAAAATCTCACTGAAATCACTCATTTACAAAGGATTCACTGGGATGATTCGTTCTGGGGAAGGCCTAATCGCGATCCGTAATCCGTTGATCCGTTGGGGGATCTTTAATCTTAAGTAATCCGTAATCCGTTGCATTCAGATGGTCAACTTAATGCATTCCCAACCTTGAAAGCCGTGAAAGTTGGAAAGCTTTGGGGCCCAGCGCTGGAAAAGGAAATCCTTGCAAGGATAGCCCCAAAAGCTCTCTAGGACGCTGCTTTAGGAAGTTTTGGGGCCCAGCACCGGAAAATGGAAGCCTTGGAGGGATGGCCCCAAAAGCTCTCTAGGACGCTGCTTTAGGAAGCTTTTGAGCCTAGCACTGGAAAAGGAAAGCCTTGCAGGGATGCCCCTCAAAAAACTCTTTATAGATTGCCGCCGCTTTAGCGGGCGGAAGGGGCTGGATGAGGATTAAGCGTTAGTGGGCAGACCCCGTCAGGAAAAGTAATCCGTAAGATGCTAATCCGTAATCCGGCCTAATGATTAGGGATTAGAAGGGATCATGCCAGATTCAATGATCTGAACCAAACCTCCATCAGGACATGTTCCAGCCGTTAATCTTCCAGGGGTGTATAATATTTCACCGACCTGGGTTTTCCTTGAAATAAAGTCATATTTGGAGGGTTCCCCGGAAACACTACCAGGATGAAATGCTGAAGAGCCACCAGTGCTTACTATGTGGGAAAAAATACCCGTTCCCGTACACTCCTCCTTGTTGTGGAAATGATATATCCAAAAATATTCCAAAAATGTAACAAACAGATGATATGGATCTATATCCCATCAACTATAACCATTGAATAACCATTGATATCCCAAACAAATCCCTGAACCTTAGAGATCATCCCCTTTCCGCATCAAGGTGGTACTTGTTGATGGCCACCAGAAATCCCCAACAAGCACCCACCAAACTTGGATGGTGTATAAAACCTTGGTAAATAATGGGATTTCAACTACCAACCTCACTACCAACCTCACTACCAACCTCAACTGGTGAGTTGATCCCATTATTTATTGGTTTATAACATGTTTTTAACCATTCCCAACTGGTGAACCAAACCACTGGTGAGTTGATGAACCGGATTTCTGGTTGCCATCCACGTGGGTCCCACCACCGTTCCCCAAGGGAACCTAGGAAACTCGCAGGAAGGGAAGCGGATCCACCACCGTCAGCGTGGCCGGATCCGGTGGGCTCGACCAAAACACGTTCGCCCAAACGACCCATCAGAGCCTGGCGGATTTCTATGGAACGCAGCGAGGACAAAAACGGCAAACAAAAAACGGTTAGAAGTTCCACCAGGGTAAAGATCTGCGAAAAACAGGTTCTTTTGTCAAAAACAAGAAGGCATGTTTTTTGATGTTTTTTTGTTTGTTTTTTTCTCTTTTCCGGAAAAAAAGTGATAAACAACACCCTTTTTTTTTTGCGTGGTTCCTAACGTACGGACATTTTTTTCATGGGAATATTGTTTGAGAGTAACTTTACGAGATATATAACATTAGATAACCATACCAAACCTGCAGAAACAAATATCGAACCACCCAAAACCAGGGCTTCCAAAACTTCGGAAACAAAGCACCTCTCGTTGACTCAGAATTCTTGTGTGTGATTGTTCAAGGTGATTTTTTCTACTTTCTACCATGGTACATCACCATTAAACCATCATTTGGGGAACAGATTTACTTTTTTCAATCTAAAAATTGGATCTTGATGTGTTACAATGTTCGACGGATCAACGGATCAAAGGAATCTTTAGGCATGCCGTGATACCCTAGGGGTATGGTCGGGTATGGCAAATATAGGTATTAAACAAATCGGGGGATCGGGGATTCAGGTTCTGAACCCACGGAACCAGCTGCGAAATGACTCACAAAACAAGTAAATTCACTATGCTCATTAAGTTCCTGAGCCATTCAAGTATTACATGTGCGGGTATATAGATATATACCATGCAAGTAATATGTGCATGTATCACTTAATCTATCATGGAAATACCATTGGAATGACTGCTATGCTGGATATACATGAAACAAATCATTGTCACCTACAGCCTTCAAATGAATTTCATTAGCTTTGATCAACAGTGAAACAATGTGAAACATGTTCCTCCATATGCAAGGACCTTGCAATGCAACATCCAGCACAAACACCCAACCAACCCACCAACCCATCTCCCCTCATTCCCTGGTCAACCTCGTGAAGCTGTTGATTAATCTGTTCCAAGAGGTCGCCTGTTTCACACTTTTTCGCCAGCGTTGGATATGGACCATGGATCTGGAACTGAAGAACTCCTAAGTGACCAGAATGACCAGCATGCTTTGATATTAGATTAGATCATACTATAAATCTATCAAACAAACAAGTATTAGATAGAACATTCTGCCAGAAATATCTTTCTTTTGAGTGCGTTTCTAAAATCTTACAAATGGACTAAAGAAAAAATACTGCCCAACTCAGGAGTATCACACGGAACACATACGGAACACCAACAGTAACTTACGTGTCAAAGTGAATCAGGTCTTGAAAGTCGCTATGAAAAGTTACCTGCCAAACCTCCAACAAAAATGCCGAAATGACAATAGCGCATTGACAATATAGGGGTGTCCGGTTGTGTAAAAGCTTAACCTACCTGAGCTTATTTTGTTTTTTCTTGGGCATGGTAGTATTGTGGTCATGAATAGTGGCAAAGGTGGATGAATGTCAACCACCTCATAAATGTCTGTTGCATTCAGGCAGCAAAATTAATACAGTAAGTACCACACTAGCATGCCTTGTCTTCACCACTGTACTTCCAGCCCCACAACTAAGGCATACTAAGGCTTCATCATAGGTTCATTGGTTCTACAGCTAGGATCTTTCCCTATACACAATCTTTCTTGTGGAATGACATCATTTTGTGTCACCTTTCCCCAGGTCAATCTGTGGAAGTTCTCCAGCGATGTGTGATGGAATTCTAGGGTTTTCGACCATTTCAGATGGAAATTGGTCTCCATTTTTTGGCTGAGATTTTACTCAATCTTATATATCGATGACTACAAGGTGGGCCGCTACCAGGTATACATGGGCTTTTTGGACTCCTATATAGGTAGGGTTGTAACCGGTGTAACCCCTGTTATCCATTTAAAAGGCCGTTTGATTTATAGGGGTTATAACCTGGCCCACCTTGTAGAGATGCTACCATATTTCTGGTTGGTGGTTTCAACTCAACCCACCCATTTGAAAAAATATGCGGACCTCAAAATGGGAAATCATCTTTCCCCAATTTTAGGGATGAAAATGAAACAAAATATTTGAAACCACCAACCGGATTTGGATTGATTCAGTAGATCCAGTGGCGTTTGTTCTCTCTTGGGGTATCTGACTATAGGTGAAGGGCATGCTTCCATCGTCCACAGAACTTTCAAAACCAAAAACAAATCAAAATTTTGGGGGCAACATTTTCCCAGCCGTGTTGATGGCGAGCATATTAGTACATACATGTTGACTTACCGCATGATTTTTTCATGAACTCAAAAAAAATCCCATTTAGAAGTCACTTTCAGAAATGTTCACTTTTCGCGCCTTGATTTGTAAAGTGTCGTTCCATGTATTGCAAGATCATTTGAAATGGATCCACCTGCACAAAACCCCACAACAAAAATGGGAGAAGATACGACCGGTCTTCAAACGCAAACCCTAGGGATCCAAGCACCTTTGACCTCCAAAACGCCAAGTATTTCTGTTGCAACTACCATTCTCAGAAGGTGAGCCAGGATCCCTAGGGAAAGATCTAAGAATCATTTCATGGTATACCTTCCATCAAGGTTTGATTGTTCGCTTAGGTATGCCAGCTAGATTTTTGGAGTTTGATAATCAACAAGATTCTGGAGTGTGATGAAAAAAAGTGAGTTGAGTTTTAACACACTACAAAAAAATATGGTGGTTTCAAAAGCATCGTGTTAAAATAAAGACATATATCAAGCAAATGAATCAGCAATCACAAGAAAATAATTTTCGGGTGTAGGCCGCTCACAAGATGTTCAATCGGGGTCTCTTCTGGTCATGCACTTCCCGTACTTCACTCCGTTGTCAACAATATTGATATCTTATGTGATTGAACTTCATTGCATTCCGGAATTCCAATATGTTAATAACTTGATAAGAAAACACACGTCACTTTGGAAGGATTCGGCTTTTTTGAATTACCAATGAGGGCAGCCGGGCTATAGGTGTTGTTTTGGTGAGGTTTCTGCACTGGGAGGGTTTGAAACAACGTTGAAAAACCTGGAATCCATAGATTTCTTTAACTGGAAAAAACAAGTACTGTAATTAAATACAATCCCCGATGGATACCCTCCAGGAAACTAACATATCCCACCTGGGGAAAAGGAAAATCATCTTCAAATATGCCCTATCAGGGGGATATGCTAATTCACTGGAGGGTACATCACTATAGGGCTTCCCAAAAAAACAAGAAAGTAAGAGTTCAATCAACCAAAGCAATTTCACTTTATGGTCCCTTCAATTTCCCCATACAACTCGCCCTTATGAAGCAATGAAGTCTGCCATGCTTCCACTGCCTAGTGTGGCTTCCAGTAAACTAACATAGGGATGGAACATTGACCCGGATTGAAGATGTATTTCCTATTAAAACGGGGGATAGTATTCCAGCCAGCTATATTAGTTTACCAGAGAGTATGTATGGTTATAACTGTTACGGGACCCCAGAAATTTAAGATAGCTCCGAAGTAGCTTTGGCTATTGGGATCTCCTTTCGCAAAACGACCTCTGAAGCAGAACTGTTAACATGCCCCCTTCTTCGTAGGTGTTCCCTTTCTTTTTTGGGTGGAAATCATGAGCTATTTATATTTAAAAAACATGTCATGTAGGGAAATCGGCCACCCTTTAACAACAAATCCTAGAAAAGCCATGAATTGAATTCAACTCCAATTTACCATCAAACATGTTGACACCACCGACTTGCCTGTGTTTTTTTCCCTCCCCGGCGGCACCCCATCCACTTCGCATGTTTTGGACTCGGTGGTTTGCGAAGCCATGGCAGTTCAGTTCATGGAAGCCTTGAGGTTGAGAAAACTAAGAGAAATCCAAGGTGACCTCTTTTGGGATGGTGAGTTCACGTGACCCGAAAGTTAAGTGAAAAGTGACCTCCTACGTTTGGGAAAAAGACGGTTGCTTTGAATCAGGGGTTGCTGATTTGGGTGAAGATGTGGGTGGAGAAGTTGAGACTTAGCAAAAATAACATGAAGCCAAGTTCAACGTGGAAACTCGTTTCACGCTGAGATCCATGAAATTCGGATCGGAATACGTTCGGAACATCCGAATTATACATGATTTGAAATAATCCGAGAAAAAAGAGCACGCGCACTTTTAGCCATGCACAGATATCTATGAAAAATTCCATTTCAAGTAAATCACCTCTTTATACCCGAAATGGTGTTGTTCATAATATACACCCTCGAAAACTAAGCAACCAAATCTTATAGACTCAAACGGCGACTCGATCTTCATTGATTCCAGCGGATATTTGAACAATGATTAGTGTCATTTTTGCTCAACATGGTTTGGAACAGATTTCAAAACATATTCACCAAATGGTGAAACAAACCATGACAACAAGTAAAACATCATCTTAAGAAGATCCTTACAGATTTTAGCACAAATACTGTACGGTACACTAATGAGTGAAAAAGATGTTAAAAATCATGGTTTTGGTGATGGACACCCCCTCCGTAAAGAAAACCCCTAAAACATATGGAGAGACTCCTCCCAAGATATACTCCTTTCGGAATCCTTTATTTATCCTGACCAAAAATTTGGTTCATAACAACATGGCCGACTTCCGTCACCACCTCAGCGAGTTCTTTTGCCGCCATTAGCATCCACTTGTGGTAAAGGCAAGTGCAGTCGCTATAGTAATGCTAGAAATCGTCATACCCAAATTCCCTGCCTTCGAAATTACAATTTATCAATTTCGCCCCAGAAAATTTAGTAATTTTGCCCCTCAAAAGGAAAGGTGTCATTTTTCCAAGCAGAAATGTTCAGGGGGTAAACCTCGCTGTTAGTTTCAGGGATATGGATACCTTTTCTAGTTGGTGGTTTCAACCCATATGAAAAATATGAGTCAAAATGGGTTCATCTTCCCCAGGTAAGGGAGAAAATAAAAAATATTTCAAACCACCACCTAGTTTTGGTACACAATGACTCTTGCCATTTGGAACATTTGGCGTGAAGCCTTGGTCCATTTAAACACAATCAAAAAAACTCCTATACTTTCCATTGAATCCTGGTTGGTTAATAGGGATTCTTATAATGGTATATTATACTCCCCATATAACTGCGTAGTATAATCGCCTTATATCCCCTATCCCCTATATATACCCTAAACAGCCAAGGTTTTTTTCATTGCTCACCTGTTATTTTTCTTTTTTGCCTCCTTTTGCGCTGTCGCTTCCTCTGGAGGGTGAAACGACTTCGAAGTCTTTCCGTCGGTGCAGATCACCTGCAGAGAAACGATATAGATCTTTAAGGTCAAATCGTGGGGATCTGGTACCAAAGAGGTGCACAGCTGTCGTCATCCTTGCAAACCAGCTACTCTTATGATCATCTTTTGTCAAAATCACTCGTGTTCAAGTCATTGGTGTCATATCATTACCAATATCAGGGTAAAACCATGTCTTGTCCATCTGATTGTAATCTTTCTTATGCAACATATTAGCAATAAAAAGATACTATCAATATGATTCACATTCTTTGTGTTTCGTCATGCTCAAGGCCTCCAACTTCAAATTCAGGTAGTTACTCAGTCAGGGTTTGCTGTATTTACTCCTGAAACATCACAAACAACAACTTGATTACCTTCATTTTTGCTCATGAAACATGATGTTTGACCCGCACCCCAAAAAAAACGGAAGTGTTCAACACACCCTGTTTGTTGATGTCTTGTCATCGACGATTTGGTTACCATCAAGAAAACAAAACCTCGCAATGTTTGAAACAAAAAACACTTGTGGTTTCAAGTGACTAAACGTAAGAGACAACAATATCATTTTGAATCTGGTACATTTTGCACATTATACGTAGATGTTGACAAAAAATCATTTGATAAACTAACTATTGGGAAGCAACTTTACTTATTGATAGGCAAGTTGATGTAGACTTCATAAATCAAACATGATAAACAACAAACAATGAATGGCTAGTTAAATGCTTAGCACAAAAAAAACAAGTTAGAACTGAAGGATCTGAGTAACTGACAATGACTGATTCACTCACCTGATATAGTAACAGTCTAATTGGAGCATTTCATCATCACATATCATCGCTGGAGATCTGGTGAGGTCATCAGAAATCCTTTGCTCAAAAGGATTCGAATGTATACCCTGGGCTTCCACCACCATTAAAATAATGCTTGACCCAATTTCGAAGATTAAAACCCTTAGGGTTCAGCAATGGTGCTTATATTAACACCATATTGTTTTAATGGTGGTTTGGAATCCCAGGGTATATGTCACGGTGCTACATCTCCCATCTTCAATCTTCAAAGTGACCTACCGGACCCCCAAAAAACCCACCACCATTTTCCCCTGGGAAATCGCCGCTGCACCTGGGCCGGGCTCCGCCATCCATTCTGAGTGAAGTCACAGTCACAGCGTTTCATCTACCGAGTGTCACGTCAGCTCTTAAAGTCAGATTTGAAGCTCGAAGTGAAGTGAACTTCCCTGGCAAACCTGCCAGGGTTTGGATCCTCCCCCCGGTGTTGGATTTTTCGTGGGTCCGGGAGATGAACAGTTCTGCTGGTGTTTGTGTTTTTTTTTCAATTCGGGCCAATAGAAACATGTTCATAAGCAGGACTAGTTGGTGGTTTCAACCCAATTGAAAAATATTAGTCAAAATGGGAATCTTCCGCAGGTAGGGGGTGAAAATAGAAAATATATATTTGAAACCAACACCTAGATGAACAGTGTTGGATTTTTTTGGGGAAGGCTCCAAGAATTCTGTGGTTGAAAATCAATAGGAATGTGGATGTAGATCGAGGAATGCCAGCATTGGAGATAGTGAAGCTATTTCAATAAGCCAACTAAATCTAAAACCATGACCAATTAAAACTTCCGAGCCTGAATTCGAGTCTTGTAGTGTACGACTTATGCATTAAACAAACAAACAAACAAACATAATTTCACTTCTTGGTCGAGTTGAATCCGGATTCATTAAAAAAAACAACACATTCTTGGTTGAGTCTGGATGATTTGAAGAAAATTCATGGGATAAAACCTAACCAACCCTTACCTTCCGTCAAGGGGGGCAGGAACATTTAATTCACCATAAACTTCACCCAAACCGACCCGAAACACCTTGAACCCCGCAGGGAGGGGAATGGAACCGTTGGGAACCGTGGGAACGCCTCATCAGGGGCCTATAACTCCACTTTTCCGGGGGGTTCCCAGGGATATGTTTTGTTGGAATTCCCTTGTGGTTTGCGAGATAAAAAGGTCCAAAAAGGGATTATTTTCGATCTAGTAATCTTGCAATCGAAACAAGGAAGAAAAAACAAAGCGCTAAAAAGTCAGAAGTAGGAAGTTTTAGAAGATGACGTTCTTTTTTAAAGGGGTAAATCTTCAGTTCAACATTAGATTAGTGTTCGAATGTTTTCGGGGGAGTAGCTGAGTAACTGGTTACACCCTGGAAGATTGACATGGAACCTACAAATCACCCATTTTGAAAGGAAAATGATCTTCCCAATCTCCATGATAATGTTCCATGTTAATCTTCAGGTGTGTAACCGGCAGTTGTACTCTCCGTTTCTCCCAGCCTAGCATTGGCTGGTGTGAAGCACCATCCGCCCGGGAGAGTGTCCTCCTATATGGTGCCAGGCTGTTCGTCGGGTTTTTCGTGACTCTCGGAGAACCAAATATTCCATCGACAAGGTGGGCCCCTACCAGTTATAAGTATCTTTATAACTCCACTTACGATGGTTTATAACCCCAGTTACCTATTTATTTTCGGCCATTTAGAGAGGTCATGATTTCATTTATCATTACTATAGGGCCCACCTTGTAGGTGTTAAATAATGTCAGAATTGAACACCCCTATCATCATATATCATCATATCATACTCACTTCCATTGGGTTTTCAATATGGGAAAGTCAAGCAACAATTGGATTCAGAACGCTTTTTTCGAATGTCAATGGATGTAACATTTTCTGAACCCACTACTGAATGTGTAAGCACATCATCATTCAACAAAACTATCTCAGTTCATTGTTCACATGCATTGGTCTTGTGTATATTGTTCTTATTCTTTATAGTTTTTGTTTGCTGCTAACGGATGGACATTAGTCCAGCCTTCCAATACTCCCAAGAATTGGACTCAATCCCTGAGTCATATGCATAGAGGTTGACATCTGCCGTCCAAATCTCACCTTTTGAAGTGGTTTTGTGCAACGAATGTACAAACATTGTCCATTGAATCAATTCAAGTTGGAATATATCATATTGCGGCAAGAACTATAACAACCAGTCAGAATCAAAGGAAGGATACACTGTAATTAGTCCATAATTCTTCAGGAAGCTACAAGCCTTTACAACCACCCAAAAAAACTAGTTGGTGGTTTCAACCCATTTGAAAAAAATAGTCAAATTGGAAATCTTCCCCCAATACTTGGGTTAAAATAAAAAATGTTTGAAACCAACACCTAGAAAAACACTATGCTAAAAAAAACATGTTTGGACAATGAATTTTCTTGTCTTTTTCAGGTTCCTGTGTTAGTTTGGAGGGAACTCCTGTAGCCCATGAATTCCTCGACCTGTGTTCCTGCTAGCCCTTTGCCCCGGATCTGCCCCGGATCTGCCCCAAGATCTGCCACATCTTTAAAACGTGAACAAAATATGTTTATATAGTCAGAACCCCTGTAAAGAAATGGAAGATTTACCATAGACTTATCACAAAAATAAAACATATGTCAAAATGTATCAGTAATTAATAAATTTTGATCAAATTAGAGGACTTCCTCCATCCCTGCTACCTGCCCCTGCTCTGAAGGTTTGCCACAAGTCACAAGTTATACCAGTAGTGGTATCATTGGCATAAATTCATTTCATTGGTTGTATATAAATTCATGCATGTCATGATCCATGTCATATATAAATATATCATGATAGCCATGCAGTGTATCTGTTGATTGATTATTCTTTCAAAAAACACAGAAAATTACCCTCTGGTAAACTAACATAGCAATGGAATATCCCCATTTTTAATAGGAAATACATCTTCAATCCGGGTCCATTTTCCATTTCTGTGTTAGTTTCAGGGAGGGTAACGGCTGGTTCACCGTGAAAATCGTCACCCCTTTGTTCATGGTGAAAAATCACCTTCCAAAGCTCCATGGTTTGGGTTCAAAATGTTCATTTTTGCAGGAAAAACATACCTACATTTGGTTGATTTGTTAATGGTAATATGGGTAAATATGCCACAAAATCCATCAAAAATGGTAGGTAAATATATCTCATTGGGTATATTTCATCCCATTTGGGTTTGGTTGCTAACCTTAAAATTCTGGTGGTCACGGCTCGCTGTCCAAAAATGATGTCATTCCTTTCCACCCCGATGTTTGGGTGCTTGGAAGATGTCATTCTTGTTGGAGATTGTATCATTACACCCCCGAAAAACAAAAATGGAAAAATGGAAAGTCACCATCCTTCATAGGAGATACATCTTCAAATGGTTGGGCATTTCCATTGTCATGTTAGTTTTCGGGGGTATATAGCTTATCAAGGCACTTCTTGAGTGCGCGACTACAAGAGTTGATAATGGATTGTGGTATTTTGATGTAAATTGGTCAGTTAGAGTAGGATTCCACCCAACTCAAAAACCACCCCTTGGAATGAGATGTGACATACACACATGTATGTATGATTTATTTTCGTTATCATCATCATCATCATCATCATCATCATCATCATCATCATCATCATCATCGATGATGATGATAATCATCCTCATCACCACCACCACCACCACCACCACCACCACCATCATCATCATCATCAACATCATCATCATCATCATCATCACCATCACCATCACCATCACCATGACCATCACCATGACCATCACCATCACCATCACCATCATCAATCATCGTCATGGATCATCATCGATCATTCTTATCATTAAACATATGCGTGAAACTATAGCATACTGTATATCTGTTTGACATCACATGATTAATACATCCAGAATAATGTGGCAGTGAGGCTTGTCGTGGTTTGCACTGGGTGTTCCAAACCCCTCGCATCCAAGCTGGACGATCGCCATTCATCCTGGGAAAAAAAAGCGATCCATGTGTCAACGAGTCAACCAGCGATGTTCCAGGAAGTTGGTATAAATCAGTTAGTGACTGCCATGGGAACCCACAACTTTCCTTCATTTTTAGGGGTTGAAATAACCCATATATTGGGGGTGTAAAACCTTCATTTTCCATAGGTTCTTGGGGTCCAAGGGTGGATTACCCTCCCTGAAAATGGATGGTTGGAATATGAGGAAGTTGCATTTTTGAGTTTCGGCCTATTTTCAGCCGGGCGAACTGTTCGTTTCAGGGAGAGTATTACAAATGGGGTTTACTAACTACTTATAAACTGGGATGATCCTCCAAGTACGCTCACATTCTAATGGTTGGTTTGGCTCGTTTGGCATTGGAATTCTGCACCTTTTTGAAGCAAAAATTCTCTTCAAGGGCATCTTGTAGATATACAAGAACCCAAACTGAGACATCAAAGTGCTTACTTCTAGGTGGCAGCTTCAACCCATCTGACAAATATTAGTCAAATTGGATCATTTTCGGGGTGATAAAAGAAATACTTGAAACCACCACCAGGAATTTCTATCAATCTGAAACACACTAACATAAAGGTAGATGGGAGGACCTCTTACATATTCCCCTGTCAGTGTGGTGATCCTTGGATGTGAAAAAAGGAGAAAAAATCCGCCTCCTGAATCGAAGAGGAAAAGGCATCACCCATAAGAATCCATGGGACTGGTATTATTTACCTACATTTTACACATACAAATCAACTATAAAATCAACTAAAATCAACTAAAATCAACTAAATGTGGGTAAATTACCATACTTGGTACATGGATCTTATGGGTCATGCAAATCTGCATCCACAACAGATTCTCCATCCATGGCAAGTCACTGCGTTCGCAGGAAGGACGGTTTCTTGGTATGCCTCAGGGTGCGAGGTTGTGCAGGGGTTGCTGGAAAATCGCGGATGATTTGAGCCATTATCCACACCATCTTCTCATCAACAAAAAGGCGGAGCAACAAAAACTGTTGAACAACAAGTGGAGCAAAATCACATTCTACCCCTTGCTTAAAGATAAAGCACTGTTTTTTCACAACCTATTATTACATAGATACCACCACTATCAGAACCTATGTCATTGTCAATGTGGCAGTGAGTGCATTGTATATGTTACGAAGTTGTCATATGGCTCTTCCCACCACGTATTGAACGTGTTTTTTCCACTGAAAGTCGAACAAGAATAACTGAAACAAAGATACTGATATTGTAGTCTATAGTATATTATACTCTACCGCAAATTGGAATGGCACTCCGTGGGGACATCAATCATCTTAGCTAAGTCGGAGAACATATTTGATACTTCCAAGAGTGACATCGCACCATGTTTGCTCTACTTGGAGGATCATCCCATTTAATAAGTGGGTAACGAACATGTAGTAAGTGGGTTATTTCCCTTTCCAAATGGGCTGTATAAATGGCTTGTTACTGACCACTTACAAGTCCTGGGATGATCCTCCAAGTAGTGGGTGCCCTTCATTCATTCAAAACTAGTTGGTAGTTTCAAACCATTTGAAAAATATTAGTAAAATTCGAAATCTTCCCGAACTAGGGGTGAAAATAATTGAAAATAAAAAATATTTGAAACCACCACCCAGAAAACAGTGCCAGAAACCTCCACATCTTTTTCGTGACATCATGGGGCACCCCGGACCCAAGACGAGCAGTGCTGCAGCCAGCAATCGGAAAGCTACGCAACCTGAAGGTCCACGAAACATCCCAAGATGCCCCAAAACCGAAAAAGCTATACCTTTTTGGGGGATGAGCTTCAGCTAAGGTATGTTAAAATACCAGAGCCCCAAATTTTGGGGGACCCCAATTTCTGGTTGATGGATTCCTTCATTGATGCTATGTTATCTTAGTTATCTTCTCACTTCAGTCTTTGGGATTTCTGGGATGTTGGATCAACAAAAACTGTCCAAGTAGACTCATTTCACATGCAAAGTCTTAGTTTGAGGAAGCGTATAGATTGGGATCTACCCCTCACCAAGTAACAGTGCCTGCCCCCTTTTTTTGCCTTAGTGCCCTGCACAGGCTATGAAGGCTTAGGTCGGGATTCCTATAACTAAACATGTCAAAATCCTGGTGGTGACTGGCATCCTGGGTGGGAGGGTAGACCTAATGTATAGACCTTTGTCATCAACCTGAGTCAAAACAATCAACAGTTCCCTAGAGAGAACCTGCCGCCCCCAAATCCACCAAATCTACTGTAGGAACTAAACTAGTTGGTTGTTGAACCAACCCATTTGAAAGAATATCAAATGGGATCATTTCCCCCAGGGATAGGGGTGAAAATTCCCAAACATGTTTGAGTTGCCACCACCTAATAAAGGTCCTGGAACTCATTAGAAGATTCCAATCCAAAAAACCAAAATGATGAATCCTTTTTTTACTGATACCTGCCAACACACAGGGCCCTATGAGTTAAAACGTCTGTTTCGACATTCAAACCATCCACTTGTGGCTCCAACAACCTAAGATTTAGTGGATTCATACACGTGGCATCCCTCATGGATTTGCACATAAATGTCTATTCTAGTTGGTGGTTTCAAGCCATTTGAAGAAATATGAGACAAATTCGATCATTTCCCCAGGGATCCGGGTGAAAATTCCAAAACATCTTTGAGTTGCCACCACCTAGATGTCGACATTTGATATACATCCCAAAATGGTAAATTCATACCTTGGGTACCTTCACCAGTACAGTTGAGTCACGAAAAAAACCCTTATTACTTTCCATTATACCGGTTGGTTAATAGGGATCCTTATAATGGTTTATTATAATCCCCATATAATTGGGTAGTATAATCCCCTACATAACCTAAACAACCAGGGTTTTTTTCATTGCTCAGTTGGAGTCCGTGAAGCGGAGTCCAGGGCAAATGATCCCTGTCACAGAAATCAGCTTCAAGCCTGGAAGCCTGTTGGGCAAAGGATACACCCAATATACCCAAATGCGGAATATTTAGATACAATTATATGGGGGTTTCCTAAAATGGTGGTACCCCATGAATGGTTGATTTTTAGGGTAAGTGTAGGTAAATATTCCAGTCCTATGGAGCATATGGGATCTAAACTATTTGGTTCCAATTGGGTATATCCGTTCGTTCGTTTTATAATGGTTAATTGATAAGGAATACAGTTTTAGAGCCTCATTAACCAATCAATCCTTCCTTCAAAGCGAACCAACTGGACATCATTTCGACACCGTTCATCTTTTGTGACTTTTTGCTGAATTTGTAGCTTCAAGTAGCTCTCTATCACTCAACCTTCATCAGGCTTACACCCAAGAAATCTAGCATAAATACCAACAATCACCATTTTTGAAACGAGTCCACCTTTTCCAAACCATCATTTTGGGTATCCATGTTAGTTTTCCGGGATGTAGCCATATAACCTGCACAACAAAAAAACATCCATCTGTAACACAACTTACACCATCAATCTCCATCAACTTGAAAGAGGCAGCTGACGGCAGTTGCCTCAAACAAAACACTCGGAGTTAATATGACTTCCTACTGTGATGATGATGATGATGATGATGATGATGATGATGATGATGAGGATGAGGATGATGATGAGGATGATGATGATGTTTGATGATGATGATGATGAGGATGAGGATGAGGATGAGGATGATGATGATGTTTGATGATGATGATGATTATGATGATGATGATGATGATGATGATGATGATGATGATGTTGATGACTTTATATAATGATGTTATACCAGCTAGGATGGTTCAAACACTGAGATATCCCATGGATCTTCACCACCAAACCTCTCACGAAGGACCACAGCTGGACCCATCACTGGGCCGATCCAACTCTTTTCTGCCTGAGCCACTCCGATCCTCAGTCGGTTTGGGGATTCCTGGAAGCCATTGTTTGTACCGGGTGGTTGAACGGTGGCTGGGAGGGAAAAAAGTGTGTCCAAAGTTGGTAAACATAATAAACAACTAAAAGAAAATGATGGGTGGGAACAACAACTTGCAACACATCTTACCCAATGTCGACTCGATTCTGTTGCTACTAGTCTTTCTTTTTGTGGAATTGATTGCAACTTATTCCAAAAGTTGCGCCGTGTCAGAAAAAACACGTTTTCTGGACAAGAGAGGTGAGATGCACAGCAAGAAGTCGATAATCTGCGATTTATAGAGGTTCACATGGTTTCCCCTGCTGATGCTGTGGAGAAAAAAACCGTGCAACATATCTATCCTGAAGATGCATGATAGCTCCTTTCATCGTGCGAGGGAGATCACGGGATCACGGACTACAAAGGGTAGGACATGTAGGTTTTGCAAAAGCAACCTGGGTTTTGATCGACCATGGCAAACACAAAAATACACATCCGGCATCACAACATTCCATGGATGTTCAAAGCTTGTTGAATAAAAACCGTGGAAAAACCCGACATCCCTCAACCACCAACAATTTCGAAGTTGAAGAAATGCAGCAAAAAAACGGCGGTTGAAGCCAGCAACCCCTTTTTGTTGGAGGGGTAAAACTCGCTGGGAAGTTTCTTGAAGTTTCTCGGTAGCGATACAGGAAGTTTCCGGCAAAAAAAAGCGGGTTTTGGTGTTTTTTTCTTAGCCCCACAAACAATGCCATCAAAAAAACCATAGGTAATACATGTATAATAATAGCATATATTACCGACCTAGATTTACCATAGCAATCAACCATTTATGTATAGGTAAATACCATACGTGGATTCATATGGGAAATGCATGAGAATGTTGAATGACCCCCTTTAAGCAAACTGAACCCTGGTGGTAGTTCCATTGTACTAGGGTCAGCACTAGGTCATGCTGATGCCAGTAGACAGGCTCCTTCCTGGTCGCCAAAAGGATTTGATAGACTCTCTCTTTGATAACATGTACTGTCCACTATTTGCAACTCTGTGTATCACTATATAAGTGGCACCCAAATACAACCTACAACCAACTCATCTCAGCAGTATTTACATTACATGTGTTAATGACTCCGAACAAGGGAAACCTCCAAAACTCTTGACGTTGAAACGACCATCAAAAGGTTCGGTGATTCAGTGATCGCCGCTGAAAAATCACCGCTGCAGATTCTTTAGGGATTTGATCGAACAACTTTTTTGGGGGGTCACGATTTTCATGGGATTTTCTCGGATGATCATATCCAAAGATCCAGACACACACATTTGGTATATACTAGTTGGATTTTTTTTTGAAAATCTGTGACACATACTGATGTGTAAAAAAAATGAGATGTACACATCGGATGCTAAGAAACATTTCACTCCCTAGGTGTGAGGAGTTTTGATTTGGCTCTGAATCACACTCTTGGTTTCTCCTTCAGAATCATTGAGGGACCCACTGTCGTCCACTGCTTTGCCATGATTCTTGGAAGAAGAATCATTTGATGGAAGAAATCCTGCCCCATCCCATCAATTCACAAGGTTTGTAGCTTTTTATTCATCCCAGCTGGTGCAGGATTTCTTCCTCCTCAACAGTCTCAAATTTCGACCTCCCAACAAATATTATCTGGTTGGTGGTTTCAACCCACCTGAAAAATATTAGTCAAACAGGCAAATTGGATCATTTCCCCAATTTTCGAGTAAAAATCAGAAATGTTTGAAACCACCTAGTTTTCAATGATATACCCCATACCATGGGAACCCACAACTTTCCTTCATTTTTAGGGGTGTTATACAAGTACCCCAATCAATGGGCAACGACCCCACCCAAATCCTCCCACCTTAGTCTTTCGGTCTCATCCACAACTTCCCGCTTCCGCATGTTCTGACCTGTTGGATACACGACAAACTCTGAATGCTTGGGGCTTTCCGATCTGCCTTTACAATTCTCTGGGTATAAAAAAAAATATATATATATATATATGAATTCATTTACAAATACAAATATGGATACATATATAAATACAAATTTGTATATATTGTATGTATATATAAAGATATATAAAGATATATAAATAGACATATATATATACATAAATATACATATATAGATCTAGAATACTACATTTACAATGCAAATAGCAACTATCATACTTATAAACTACACTCCCCTTTTGGCGCGAGGTCCGCAAACTATACCATCTATAGACCTCCAACCCAAACCTTATATGTATATATATATATATGTACCGGTATCCTATCTATATAATATATCTATATACATATGATATGTTTTGAGCATATATATATATGTATATGTATGCATAGACATAGTTTTAATTGTTAAAGTACATATTCCAAATACATACACTACAATGCCGTGTGCACACAAAAACATCCTGCATCTGTCCTTTTTTGTTGCAGCACCTTACGCCATAGAATAATTTCACCAGAAATACAGATTGTCTTTCAAGACACCATGAAGCACAAACACAGTGGCACAAATGCGGCACATGTTGCAAACAAAGTGCCACAACTATTGAAAACCAGATCCCTGGCTAAACATGAAACGACTGTTGATGGACGGGTTACCC
Organism: Breviolum minutum Mf 1.05b.01; assembly: GCA_000507305.1. Classification (NCBI taxonomy): domain Eukaryota; class Dinophyceae; order Suessiales; family Symbiodiniaceae; genus Breviolum; species Breviolum minutum. Next base: position 1,770 of record DF239478.1, on the reverse strand, counting down.
TGCATTGCCCTCGCGTTTCCGGACGCTTTATCCCATGAGTTTTGTTTTAAGATTCATACTGTACATCCTTTTCTGGTTGGTGGTTCAACCCCTTTGAAAAATATTAGTCAAAATGGGAATCTTCCCCAAGTAGGGGTGAACATAAAAAATGTTTGAAACCCCCACCTAGATCCTTTTGGTGCTGCCTGGGCTTTATTTGCAGTCAACTTTGTGTGAAGTTTTCATGCTTCCCAAGCTTGGATTTTAAGCTCGAAACAACCTGGAATTCGCCAAATAAAATTCAGGTCACTAGGATGGCCAAGTCAAATTTAGGAGATTCGTTGGAGAATGTTCCATGTAGCGGATTTCTTCCATCAACATCCATCGCTGAAAAAAACCGTCCCATAGACCCCAATCTCTAAGTCTCCAAAAACCTGCTTGGGCAGCAATAGCCATTGTGGCAAACCTAGGTCCATGCTGCAGCTTTTGTTCATTAACATAGATACTCCCGGGTTCAACTAAGATGGTGATTGCAGGGAAAAAACTAGAGCCATTTTTTTAGATAGGGAGATACATCGACTCAAATATATTTGGTTTTCCAAAGGATCTTTGGGGCGGAATGCGGAGTACCAGTCCTTGAAAATCAAACTCAGCGGATAGCTCACGCAGGACCAAACGTGCTTGAACAAATGGAAAATTGGGACCCAACAACAGGGTCCCACATAATGAGTCGAATCTATGTTTCCAATGTACATGTAGGTACATTGGAAAGCAGGCACTGTAGCAAGAAATCGCTTCACCACAAAACCTTCTCTTCTCATGAAAGGAAAAACCACAAATCTCTCCTTCCATTGATTTCCAGGATTCTCTGAAGATTCTATCAAGCTCCACTACTTGAACCCCTTGACATATCCATTCATTGCGCTCTCATCACAAAGGGGCTTGTAGCTTAGATTCCTTGCTTTGTAGAAGTGGACGCTCATTTGATATTAAGGACATGATACAGAACCTTTCTGTTGAATAGGGTTTCGACTGGGTTTTGCATAAAAGATATGGGATCTCTATGAAGTTACTTCATCTTTGGATGATTTCTCTAGTTATAATCATTTTTTGATATGAACATGGATGATGTTGGTGTCGTTTAGATACCGCTAAACTCCAAGCCAAAGCCATTTGGATGAAAACCGCTGAACAGGGGATTTTCCCCACCGAAAACACCTTCCACCCCAAGGAGCTGCATGGAAGTCCTGGAAGTTGCTAACCTTTGACAGCAGATGGGATGGAATGATCGGTTGGGAGTTTTTTGGTGACGTCCCGTTAAACGTCTAAGGGGGGGTACGGTACATCCCAAAAAAAACGAACGGCTGTAGTCTTCAGACTCAACTGTTTGTTGAAGTGTGCTTTGTTGATTTTTTTCAAAAAGTTGATGTGATGGGTCAAAAGGAGAAGTCTCTGAGTAATCTAAAACCTGAATTAAGAGAGCTTGGGGGGGGGTGATTCCCGTACTTCTTGGCCACGTTTTGGGGTGACGTCAGCGGGAAAAGGTCGCTATAATTTGCCCGGATGTATATTTGTTGCTTTGGTGCACAATGCACAACTTTTTGCCAGACGTTTTACAGTAGTGTTTTGGAGTTTTTGGGGCAGTGACTAGGTGATTTTTGTTGGAGAGGTTTGAAGGACACAACTATGAATCAAAACAACATCTTCATGGAAAAAATGTATGCATTAGAATGAAGCGCGGGCCGGCTGCAAGATTCGTCAAATTTCCTGCAAACACTGTGGATGCAAAAT
>DF239477.1:151153-201812 GCA_000507305.1 Breviolum minutum Mf 1.05b.01 | reverse complement strand
TATATATTACTTTACGAATCGATTACTTTACGAATCGATTACTTTACGAATCTATTACTTTACGAATCTATCACTTTTCTGATCTGTTTCTTTGAGCATTTTTAAAAGTTCGTAACTCGGAAGTTTCGCATCCAAACTTCCTTTGATGATATATGTATATGTATATGTATGTATATGTGATATGCAACTTCACATGGTGCGAGAGTTCGAAGGTACTGCAGGTGCTATGACAGCCCGGCAGAAGCCCTTAGTCTCACCGCGGCTGCCGCCGCTTGTATACGAAGGCTGGCATCGCAGTATCTGTTGTTGAAGCACTAGCATCAGTCATTGATCATTGAAGTGCAGATGAAATCGATCGATGTTTCCTCAACTCTTTGAGTGATGGATATGGACACTGATATGGACACCTGTAGGAACATCTAAACAACGTCAGCTTCAAAGCCGAAGCGTCGAAGCGTCTGACTCGGAGGCATTGACCGGTCCTTGGCCGGAAAGCGGCTTCCAGCGGCCTGGTTCGCTGACCCTCCCAGCCCAAAGCTGCTGGCTGGACTTGAAAGGCCTCTCAAATGCGATCTTTTGTGCCTTTGAATGTCGAACGTATTTTCAAACAAGACTTGCAAGAAGATGTTGGGGTGCTAAATTGGGGTTGACAGGATCCAACAAACAAATGAAAATCCACTGTTTTAGTTTTTTTGCAACTTAGACTTGTTCACGGAACCTTCCAGCCTCCAAGCCATGCAGGTCAGAAAGTATCCAGGAGCCACTGTGTGCCACTGTGCATCGGCCGAAGTGATGGGATACTTTCGTGGAATTACCCAAGCTGATGCCTTTGTACTTCAAGTGGATTGTTGAAGCCAGGAGCCTTCCGCAGACGAGGTGTGGAACTTCCAAGAATTTTCAATGGAGCTTGTTTCGGAAGTGTTCGAAGAAGCTGTGGTTATCTTTCTCAAATAAAGCCAGGCCTACAGAGAAGGAGCTGAGCCTGTTGCAGAGGCCCCTAAGAGCGTTGTTCGATTGTTTTGGTTGTACAGGGCAATTGGACCTCTTTTTGTCATTGTTACTGATTTGTTCTCAAATTTGAAGATGAGTACTGATGAGGATTGAAACTAGTTCGAACGGATGACATCGGTTTCTTGTCTTTTCATTTGTCATTCTACGGACGATGCCTTCAGGAAGAGCAGACTCCAGCGAGAGTTTCGGTAGATGCGGTCCCAGTCGATGAAGAGAAGCGGGAGGACATCCATGTGCACCTGGAGATTGTGGACCAAAAAAGAAGACAAACATTGACAGGTGCTGATGGCCAACATGTAGAAAACAAGCAGATGCAAAAGCTGCAGAAATCCATTCCATTGGCTGCTTAGAGGCAGCTGGATATGTTTTCTTTTGTCACACTTGTCCTCCACAGCTTCATGCACCTCAAGCGGTAACCATTGTAGTCATGTAGCTTTTTGTCGTTTTTCAGGAGGCTTTCGATCCTCCTCTACGAGCGAAAGGCGAGTCGGTTGCGGGTTTGGAGATGTTTGTTGGACAACCTTCGATTGAATCCGTTCAACACATTCTCGGATTCTGGGAGAGGAGCAAGATCTGCATTGATAGGAAAGGGTTCGAGCTTCTCGTGAGCGTTCTAGTCGGTCCATCATGCTGGTTAAAAAAGGAAAGGTTTGCCTGGCTCTAAATTCTTGATAATGTTACACGATAGACATAGGGACGTGCCAACCTTACCCTTTGCAAAGAGCTGTGTGTACAAAAAGCATGGAATCCCAGAATGCTTCGGGGTTGTTTACATGTGGGGGTTGACAGCGTTGAGTTCCTTTCTCGAAGGCTTGTACCACTTCCCGGACTTGCGGACCGAATGGCGTGCATGTGAAGTGCTCCGCTGTTTGCAGGGTGGAGTCAATCGAGCATCATAGGATCAGCAGGTGTCATGAAGTAGTGACAGTGAAGAAAATTTGGTCAAACACCATGTCCTATGTCCTTTCAAGTTGAATGTTTGTTCCACAGTCGAGCACTTGCTGTGAGGTACTTGCTTACAATCGTGCTGAAGAACAGTTACTTGGTCAAAACAGTTATTTCATGAAATAACAGTCTGTATCTCGGATGTCTCGTTTTTCTCCGCGTCCAGGTTTTTGATCCAATGGTGGTGCACCGGGCGGCAGAAGCGGGTCACAGGTTTACAGCTGCGTTTCGAGTCCGAGACGGAGGTACCTCAAGGGCCAAAGTGATTTGGGGAAGTCGTAAGAAGCGATGCCATATGATGGCATGTAATGGCATGCAACCAGCTAGGGGTGACACTTTGAAGCACAAACCCGAAACGTTGTAAACTCATCTAAACTCAGCAGTCTCAATGTTTTGAGATTGTTTTTGTATGTATTTGCATGCTTGATCGAAATCCATCCCATGGTTCCTATGGTTCGGATCCGTCTCTGTAGGCAGATGCTCTACGGCGTCAAAAGGATGCTGAGCTGCGACGCGACACCGTTGAGGCGATGATGTTGGAGGAGATCGTCATTGAAGAGTCCTGGGACTCAAACGACTCGAAAGATTTGGGAGACAGGAAAAGCGATGGCAACATGACACGAACACCGAGGCTGAGCCGATGGCAGCTGGGCAGTGAGGCCTCTGCTGCGGTGAACGGCGGCAACGGCTCCTCGGTGAAGCGTCCGGGTGGCCCAGGGTGGAAAAATGGACTTCTCATCCTGGTGGCCTTGGACTTGGCGCGACGAAGGATTTGTCTCAAAGTTTGATTGTGGGAACTCAGAACGAATCAGAAATGTCCAAACTTGTCCAGATAGTTGTTACTGTTGTGACAGAAACAACACTTTCTGAGAATGTGCTAGGAGTATAACATGCTTTTGTACTGTCGATTTGGAATGCTTTCAGATCACCTGCAAGGGAAGGAAGGCTGGAGATGTCTCCCAACAAAACGAGAGGGACTCAAGGGCGCCATGTCGTGACGAATTTCATCAACATTACCTCGTCACAGACAGATCAACCGGCAACATCCAGCAACCTCTTCAAGTATATAATAGCATAAAGTAACGAGCATTTTTCTTGTGGTGCTCGTCGTGATTCGATTGTTTGGTTGCCACAGAAACCAGAGAGCTTCAACAAAGCCTTGCGCATTTGTACATACTTTAGATTGCTTACCAGGTCTTCGCCATGGCGACTGCAGTGCTGCAACCCTCTGATCTCATGCCTGAGTCACCTGCCTTTGAGGAGGTCGAACAAGTAGAACACGCGGAACAAATCGACCAGGAACGTGTCTTGGGGGCATCCACAGCAGATCAGGTGTTAGAACGATGGCATGGCTTCATGGCAGAGACCTCCAAATTATTGAAGTCTCAACTGGAGCCACCTGCGTGGGGATATCGTTTGCCTTTGTCAAAAGTCAAAGTGCCGAAAGTGCCGAAAGTTGCAGCAACTGCATCGAAGGCTCGATTTTTGACTCGAAAGTCGTGAGGACTGGGATAACTTAGGATCACTGGGATGTAGGCTGATTAGATCATTAGATCAGTTGACTACAGTTCAGTATCTCGAAGTTTGGAACGCGTCGTGAAACATTCCAATTTCAAACTTTTCACAGCTGTGCTTTGAGGTGGATTGGAGCAATCAGCTGGGCTTATCCTTTAGCCCAACAGGTCGTATAGTACATTCATTAAGTGCCTCAGTGGAACAGGCGCGTTCGTGTTTAATGCAGGCGCCACGGATTTATGATGCCTTTGGTACTTTTGGAGAGGCGATGGGTCCGGAAACACCCGAAGAGGATTCCCTACAAACGCCCTCTGGTTTGCTGATTGAACTGGCCGAGCTGAAGCTTTGTGTGAAACTCTCTGAGCAGATTTTTTGCTGATTTTTGCCCCATAAGCATTGAGTGTGCAAATTAGGGGTTTGAGGGAGGGAATCGCCTCCATGACTGTTTGATTTTTCTTGGTTGTGCTATGGATCGACAAGTGACTTACCTTTTTTTGGTCCAATGACACAATTGGATCTCTCAAGATCAGAGGATCCCGATCTTGGGACAAGCACGTCAGCTACTGCATCGTGTGGATGCCGTAGCTGGGAACATGGTGATGCAAGTGGCAAAGACTCAGGCAATGCCTATGCCAGGTGGGGAATGGAAAACTCTCAAGATCACTTACTTGATTAAATTATACTTAATTCCTGGGACAACTTTAAAGATTTTTTTGCATACATTTCGTTTAGAATTTAAAGCCGAATTTGTGCAGCAAACCCTACAAATTGTACACCCACCTTTGCGTGTTCGGATATTTGCGTAATGCCTTTGCCTTATGCAGGACTGGCGAAACAACCGCTGCGTCTCTTACTTGACATGCTTGGAGAACTGCTATCAATCCCTGTCCATTTGGATGGCCTGGTCTTGGAGAATGCACGTTTGCGACGTGCCTTCTCCTCCTTCAAATGGATTGTCACACGTCTCCACAGAGCCGAAGAGGAAGGATTTATTGACAAAGCTAAATTTGAAAATATAAGATTTGAAACAATACACAGATGTTTCGGATGATCAAATTAAAAAGATGTTAATTGAGAAGTTTGTCTTTAATTCAACATGTTTTGGATGGCATTCGTTTTTTTTGCTAGTCTGAATTAATTTTGGAATTGTACTCTTCGTCCTCAAGCTACATTAATCTCGCGAACAGTAAGTGTGAAGCCTCTTCAACGTTTTGGTAGCTTGAATGCCTCTTCCCTTTATCCCCATCTTGAAATCTTCCAAATGTTTCTATGTTTCCATATGCTCGCATCATTTTTGGATGTGCTTTTCTACCATCTCCTCTCGTCATTTCTCAGGTTGAGAAAGCATCCACTTCCAGTGCCCAACTCCCCGAGCTTGGCGACAATGCCACGGCGTTGATTCGTGAATTGCAGGAAGCGACGCCCCTGTCCCTCGGCTTCTACAACGCTGACGATTGGATGCAGTTGGACGTGGACGTTGGTTCGTTGATATTCATTAATATTGATTTTACATAGGTTTACTTCAGAACTTTGATTTGGTTGATTTTTGTGGCACAACTCCAATAATTCAAAAGTGACGAACGCTGTAGGTCGCTGTAAGTGGTGTTGTGGTGATGTTTTTGCGTCGACCAAGGCTCCGTGGTGATGCATTTCAAAACTGCTTGGCCAACATTGCCTCCTCGTTGTCATCACTGAAGACTGAACTCGGAACGGCTGGCATCAGTGCTTTCAGGGAGCATCTCAACACGTATTTCCGTGGCCGCATGGAAGAGTCGGAGATTAAGGGACAGGTGCCTTGAAGCGATGAAACACAACTGATGACAACTGCTCTGAAAGACGAATTCTTGGATCGCTGTATTTTTGAGATATTTCTTTGTTTTGTACGTCCTCCGAATTCATACATACATTAGTATATTCATGTCTTTCGGTCGTGTCTGTAAGAACATCATCATTTTCATCATTTTCATCATCTTTGCATCCGTTTGGAGCATCTCCAGGTGGCAACCTCTCAGCTTTGGCTGCCCGGAGAGTCCTTGCTGTGCTGGATTTGTTGCTTCGTTTGTTCCGTGCGGAGCTTCGGTCGTGGCCGGGAGGAGGCCAAGTTGTTGCAGGAGATTGAAACTCTTCGCTCCCTTTGACTCAGTTCATTCAGTAACAGAGCGAAGATTGAAAAATAGTAAATTATACGGCATAGCCTATAGGGCCTATAGCAGCTGGCTGGCAATAATCAGAATGTTATATAGAACTATTAATTAAGACGCAAAAGAGACACAATTTCAAGTTTTTCGCACGCTTTACAGAAGAACAGGGGGGACTTGTCAGTATGTAAGCGGACTACGGGCTTGGCTCTTTACGTGCCATCAAATGCAAGGAGCTTTGGAAAATGCACAAGAAGTCACCGGCAGTGGTTCTCTTTGGACGCGTTGTTTGGTGTATCGGGGACTTCTTCAAGTCCTATCTTCCTGACGTTCCTTGGGAATGACAAATGTTATTGGTCTGATACCCTTTCTATTTCTGGTTGCAGAAATCCATCTGATAAAATCGATCCTATGGTCGGTGGCCTCAGGTCATCGCGGATGCAAAGCTACAGAAGGAGCTTGATGAGTTGCCAAACTTACGTGTGAACCAAGCGAAACAACTCGACGAAAAGGGCTTTGTCCAAGAGATTTCTGGCTATCAAAAGAGAGGTGCAATATGGATTGCTTCTTTGCCAAAGCAGAAACTTGGTTTTGTTGGTAAATGAGATTGTGGATTTCAAACAACATCTTTCTCATGTGTTTTTTATTTTTCTCTATGTCGGATTTGCATGACTGAGCGTTTGTGGTCACTCCAACTAAGCTTGCCACGTCCCAACACTTTTTCCAATCCTTTTTGCCACAAATGCCCAGGATGACCTGTTTCCAATCTGCATAGTTTTTGAAGATTTGTGTGTGTGTGAGATGCACTAAATTTGATAGTGAATTGAACAAGCAGGATGCTAGTATTGACCTAGACAACTTGAACACCAAGAGCATGGTCTAAGTTTTAAGTGAAACAAGGGTCCCCATGTGGAACCATCAACTCAGAGTCCTGCTCAGTTTCCGCTCAGTTCTTCTGCTGATGATTCTGATGATTCTGATGACAACATGATAAGGACAAAATGATGCTGATGAATCACTGAATCACCATCACTGACTTGCGATGATCCTGGAAGTGGAAAACATTTAGATAATTAGACAATTAGATAATTAGAAAAGACTCTGAAAAGACTGATCAATCCCGAGCGCCACAAGGAAGTTGGAGGCTGCTGCCATTCGTGATGCCTTGACCGCTGCCCACGGTGTCATTTTTGAGGGTCTCACCTTGGCGTTGCGCATCAGGTGACTTGGAATCGAGAAGTGCACCACATATTCGTGTGGATCACTTCTCTCAGTTCTGAATTGTTTTTTATAGCCATACATTCGTCATAATTATTAAGTGAATCTGCTGCAGCTTTCATGAAACCCTGTTGGTCCCAAACATTTCATCAACACAATGCATCAACATTCTGCACCAGGAGATCGATCAGCCAATGAATTGATCATTTCCTCAATGTGTTGATTCGCTTCCTTTCCTTCATCTTTCGGTGCCGAAGTGCATGTGCACACCTTCTCTCAAGTCAAACCAGAGCCAACCCCAAAGTGTTCATAGAATGTGCCATACACCCCAATGTGCACGCGTGATGTCTTCAGGATGTCCTTGGAAGAGTATTTGGTGCTTCATGTTCGTGAAGGTGTTCCCGTGCCCCGCAGTGCTCTGAGTGCTGTGGCGCTGGCGTTTCAACTGCTGAAGATAATCGAAGCTGCGCCAACGTTGCAGCTGTCAGAATTGGGTTCTTTTCTACAACGACATTGTGCACTGAAACTTCAGAAGGAGATGCCTTCCCAATTGTATTGTGTATATTGTCAACAGCACGACTTATTATAGATTTGATTAGAATATTATGTTTATGCAGTTATGCATAGTATTCGAGCCTTTGAGACTGAATTGCAAATCAAACTCGCTTGCAATCAAGAGTATTTTTGGATGGAATATGCGTAAATTGCATAAATATGAAATGAACAACGAACGCAACGTGCGGATATAAAACTACTTCCACTTGACTCATGCTTGTGCATTGTGGTGCGTGCTTTCCGAGGAGCTGCAGGAGGTCCGATCCAAATTGAAGCGTGGCGCCAGCGAGGCGCCAGGAGAAGCCTTGCGCCTCTGCGCCTGTGCACTGCAACGGATCTTAGCAAACAAGGGAGACATGGACATCTACTTCGATGTTGCTTGAACTGTGACAATTCCAGGAGATTCACACTTAGAAATGCATGCTTCCTGTGCCACATACGACGTTTTGACCGAGGTTGGCGGGATTGCTTTAGCTTTGTGTTGCTCTGGTCGATCAGAGCCTGCCAATTCGGGTGTACTTGGACGTTGGAGAGAATTGAATCTGATTTGCCATTGGGAAGACCACCTGTCGAGGCTATGCGATACAACTTGGTCATATTGGTTGCGGGACCTGCTTCCGACCTTGCTCTCGGACTTGCAACGCGTTCCTTCTTTGCCTCCTTTGTTCTCTGCCTTTGCTCAGCCTTTGCAACGCTTGCCGATTGGACGTGCACGGCAAGAGTTTCTAAAAGAACTGCGGCAAGCGCTAGAGGATGGCATCATCCAACCTATTTGTGCAAAACTGGAAGAGGACTTGCGACTTTTAGTCCATGCCACTATGCAAGTTACGAGACAATCTTTGCCATTGTCACCGCCTGAAGATGTCTTGGCGTTTCTTCGCTTACGACCTTTGCGACTCACTGAATCAGATGTCGTGGACATCAAAGATCAGGTGGGCAGATGTTGGGACACGGGTGTGCAAAGTGCAAAGTGCGCAAGGTGCTTGTACTTCTATCAAACCCAAGTGTCACAATTTGTTACGGGAAACCCACATCGCCACACCCAATCCCAAAGCAACATATCCAATGACATCGATGAGCCATGTTGCCATGATTGCCATGCGGGTTGGAGGTGGAGTTGCGCCTGAGCCGACACTTCTACGACTTAGCTGCTTTGGCTCCACAGGATGCTGAAGCCTATGTCAGGATGCGAGAACAGGCAGCGCTGTCAGAGCAGACTCGGATTTGGGACTATCTCGAAAAGATCAAAAACAATTGATAAGAAATTTACTACAATGATGGGAGTACACACTTCGAAGTGTTCACTGAGTGCAAATTTTATCACTTAAATCTGTGCTCCGTTCTCCCTTCACTATCACTGTTGGAGATATGGGTTTGCGGGTTGCCATGGTTTGCCAGGCCTCTCACCGTTACGGACTTCACCTGGTTGATGGAGGTCTTCCAGCAGGATCCTTGGCGCAGGGCCTAGATGTTATCGATGTGATGCGGAACGTTCATCAGCTGGCCACACAGTGCCTTGGTACCAAAAAAAACAAACTCTTCAAGGATGTTTTTACTCAGTTTCCAGGTTTTGTTTTTTTTGAGTACCCGCACCACAAATGTCCCAAGAATTCAAAAGATGTTGTGATGTTGTGAGGTCTTTGGTTCTTTTCCGTTGGCTCCAGAATATTTTCTATATGACCAAGTCCACATTGTTGACATGTGTCTGCCAGGTACTGTTACAGCCTTCACCAACAGTTCTTCACCCAGGCTGCAGCAGAGGCTAAGGTTCGTACCATCACAGTGGAGCACCTCACCGCTTCCATCCGAGTCCATGGCTATGGAGTCATCAACACATTGGTGAATTACAACGTGGGATTCCTGAAGAAGAAGTTGGAGGTCCCGTAATCGACGTCAACAAACCAGACTGCTAGACAGTGCTTAAAAAAACACATCATCTTCCGTCCCTTTGTTATTGAATCTGATGTCAAGGCCCTCTATGAGACACATATGATGACATCATAACCACACAGAATGACGTAGCCCAGAGCACTCAGAGACTGAGGTTTATCTTCATTCAATCTTCTCTCTGGTTTTCTGAAAAAGGTGAATTTGTTTCAGGATGCTTTCATCCCTGAGGTGGTGGCAAAATTCCTGGCAGATGAATCAGTGAAGTCTCGATTGCTGGCGGAGCAGCAATGGATGGAGGGACGGGCGGCCTATACCTGGGCGCGTGCCATTGAAACAGCGCGTTTCATCCGTCGTCTCGATCCAGGTATCCAGCATTGAATACAGAACCAATGAAGCCATATGAAGCCATATATGATGTCATGATATGTCATGGATGTCGTGATGTCATGAATATCATAATTTTATACAATTTTCTGATAAGTCCTAGGTTCATTAAATGTCGGTAGTACAATAGATCACATGTCTCAACGTTTCGCATGTTTCAAGGTTTTTGCCAAGAAAGTCAACTAATTTTAGTTTGGATGTCGCCGCTGTGGCCATCGGAGCAGGTCAAGATGTCTTGGACAAGTTGCGGCAGGTCCTCACGCAGATCGGGAATAGTTTGGGTTTTGTGCGTATGGTGAGGACTGCAGGCATGCGAAGTATGGCTGATGGCTTAGAATATCTGGAGGCCAGACATCGAGACGTCAAGACAACGACAGTTTTGAACCTAAGTGAAATGATAAGGAAAAAGCTTGCAAACAGGCCGAACAAAAATTGTTTTGCAAACTTTTTCGCAATTGCTGAGATGAAAGTTGAAAGGGTATGAAAGTCCTTCAAAGTTGAAGCTGGTGAGTCTTGTGCTCGGCGAGGGCACGCCGTGGTTGGGTGGCGGTGCAGATGAGTTGGTGAAGACCGCGGAGGCCGCCGGCAGCACCGCCTCCTTGGAGGCCGCACGGCTGGCGGAGCTGGGTTCACGCAGCGTGCGGCGATGCTTCGAGGCGTGGAGTGGTAATGAACAAAATTGAAAGGAACATGGCATGGCACGGAGAAATAATAAAGAATGGTTGAAGGGATCGGAATTCAGGAAAGGAGTTTCATGTAATGTGGTTGGAATATGCTGAAACAGTGATTTGCCTGATATCACGATCCTGTCAAGCACAGTTTTTGTGCATCTTCAGGCCAGCACTGAATATTTGAATCTTCTGGCGGATGTCTTTGTGAAAGCTCTATCAAGGACAAATGCAGGTGGAGGTGCCAATTCCACACAACTTTTTCACCTTTTATTGCCTGCCTTATGTCATGCCTTCCTGGACTCCTTGTTGTTGGGTCGTGACTGCCTCGCTAAGCGAGCAGTAGCCAACACTGGGATTAAGGGTGATGCCCTGCTGCAAGATGATGGCTTTGCCGTTGGTGTGGCCTTTATATTACGAGTCTTTGGGCTGAACAGAGACTTCCAATCGTTGCATTGGTTTCAGACTGAGATCAATGACAGTGACATGACCACTGGACAAGCTCGGGCTGCAGCTGGCTTGCCCTACTTCACGGACTCCAATCAGAGTCTTGCCATTGAAAGGCCAAGCTGGATTTTGGATGGAAAAAATATCAAAGAACTTCAATACAACTCAGAATCAATCGTGGAATCATGTGGAATCTATAAAATTCCATACATACTCATTAATTCCCTCAGCAAAGATTAGAGCACTGCATCTCCTGTAGTTCTACAAGAATGGAAAAGATGATATACTGAACTAAACTTTAAACACTGTCAAATAGAATGATGAAACACCATTTTTTTTCACAAGTACGATTGAAAAGGTGATTACATCTTCTCAGCTCAGGTCAAAAAGTGAAGCTGATCGCCGCGGGAAACTCCTGGCCGAGTTGGCCCAGCTGGCGGCGACGCTGGAGGCGGCCGGTGCTCTCTTTGGCAGCACGGCACGTGAAACGCCTGAAACGCCTGAGCCAATGAGCTCGGAGCCGTTGGACCCGGAAGCGCCGCACAACGACGCGGAAGCCGCGTGATGTGTGTATTTTCGGCGCTTCCGGTGAACAAAAAAACGGATCGCTTTGAAGTGGAAGAAAAAGATGTGGAAAGTCGTGCCGTGGTGCCGCCGCTGTGGGGGTTTGGTGCTGTGGAAAGTGATGCAAAATCTGGCCTGCTTTTCACCGAGGCATTATGGACCTGGCTCAGCTGAAACGCTACGAAGCCTCTCCACAGGCGCAGAAAGAGCAATTGAAGAACGGATTAAGATGACTTTGCCGGATCTCAGAAAAGGCTGAAAGATTTGTTGCTGTCACTGCAAATTGCATTGAGAGTTTTAAGAGTTTTAGTTGCATTTGATGAAACTTTAGACATTGAGTCATCGAGTCGTTTCATGTCAATGACGTGCATTTGTTTCACCGCCATGTGCGATCCTACCTCCAGGTGGTGCAAGGCCTGATCCGAGAAGCAGCAGAGGCATACTGTCGATCTCAGGCCAGCGGACCGAATCATTGTAAACGACTGATATCTTAGGATTTGACATAAGGGTCACCACTTTGATTTTCGCCAGGCGAAATGGCTGCTTCTGTGGCGACGTCCTGACTTGGAGGTCATGCACCTCAAAATGGTTGACCCACTTCCTAGGCCACTCTCCAATTCCACATTTTTGCGATGATTTGCATTCACAATTCAACACTTTGATGAGATTCTACGCATGCAACTGATGATTTTGAGATTTTTTGATATTTTTTGAATATTTTTGAACTCTGAATTCGTATTAGTTTTCTTTGCATGATTGCATCATAGTTGTTGTATTCAGTCATAGTAATTTGATTTATCTGACACTATTCTAGCGCTTGAAATGACACCTATCCCAAATCAAAATCATCCCCTGTGTCTTCATGTCTTTATTCAGCATCGATTCAAAGCCGATTATTTGGATTGTACTTGCGACGTGCTGACAATGCATTCAGTCCTTCCCAGTGAAATCAGGGGTGCTGTTGTCTCTGTTGAGGAGTACCTGGGAGTAAAGCCTGTGCCTATCGTGGAGCCGAGGACACAATTTGTTGACGACGAGCTTCTTGTCAGACGTACATGATCCCATTGATCCCAATGATCCACCGAAGACTGTTGACAGAACCATTTCGCTGTAAGATTCGCGTCTTGTGTAGCGATTCTAGCATGCGAACTTGAGATGTGTTGCTATTTGGCAAGGATCGGTGAAGTCCAACTTGAAGGCCATGGAGCTGAGTCGGAGCTTTTCTTTCTTTGTTTAGCTGTTTAGCTTGGATTAGATGATCAGATCTTCCAAAGGGTGAAGCAAGGCGTCGCACCTTGCATACCTGGCATACCCGGCACACCCAGCCTCACGAATTCAGCACCTGAAAGGCGACGGCCCGCTGAGCCTTGAAGATGAGGTCGATGAAGCCTCCGAGGCAGGAAAAAAAAGTGCCAAGGATGATCAGAGATGGATACAGACATCAGTCGCTGAGGACAGTGGCGGCAGCTTCTGGGAGCCTGCCAAAGATAGCCCTCCGGAGCCGTTGGTGCCACGGCCACGGCAAGGTTCGAACTTCGGCGCAGATCTGTTGATTCGTTCAGCTTCAACAACAAACACGACATTTGAAACAACCTCCTTTGATCCTTTTTTTGTTTATGTTTGTTACGAAAGCCAGCCGGTAGGCTAGGCGAAGTTTCACATTTTGACTCAAACCGGTTTGGTTCAAAGCTTGTGCTGTAGGTTTGCGTGTTCTGCAGTGGAAATCTAATCTAAGACACTGCAGGTAGCTGCTAACACCCAGCATGTTCTCCCGTTCCTGGTTTTTGGGAGTTGCGCTTGTGCATCTCCATGGGTTTCTCCATATCTCAAAGGCCTTGGCGCTACCATGTGACGAATCGCCGCTTGATCCAGTCTGCCACATCCTGATGGACCCTGATGAGTTTGCCGCTATCATGGCTTGCCAGAACGCGAGCTCTTCCTTCAAACTCTTTGGCCAGTCCATCTACTTCGATTGGTCAAATGACAAGGGTAGTGGGGCAACATTGAGGGCTTCTAGGGCAAGGGTAAGAATTCTGGAAAAAAAGGCATGAGATTCGAGGTGGCCTTGCTGAAGGAGGAGTTTACCTTTGTGGGAGGCTTTGGGGCAGTGGTGGAAGCGAAGTTTGGCACTTGGCCAATCACTTTCATCGTGGAATGGCAGTTTGAATACAAATTTGATCTTCCAGCAATCTACTCCTGCAATACATGGTGGGGTAACTTGCTCTCTGACAATCCCGTGGCGGGAGTCTACCTCAAGCCGTTTGAGTGGACTTTCTGGAAAACTCCAGGCTTCGGCAAAGCAGGCATGCTTTAGGGGCCTCCTCCTTACCGCGCAGTGGATTTTGAGTGGCGCGTGAGGTGGAAACCCAAAATCAAGTTGTTGGCAGGCCCTGATGCAACCTATCTCATAGGTCGTGTCGCCTTCTATCTTGATATGAGACCTTGGCTCTGCGCCCCCGCACCGACGCCTCAACAAGTTGCTTGGTGCCAGCGGCAGCAAATTCCACCAGGAGAGTGCATTCCAGAACCTTTGGAACCCAGGTGCTGGAAGTGCTGCTGCTGGAGGTCAGCCTTGCACGCCAATTCTTCAGCTGGTCAAGACGCGCCCCGTTTGCAGGCTGTGGATGATGGCAGCAACGGGGACTCAATCGGGATCAACATCAACATGCCGGGTGGGGTCATTTTTGACAAAATGCGCCCCTTGTTGAGTGAACCGGAACTGGATAAACTTTTACGCTTCAATGAGATCCGTAGTTCTTTCCAGCTGATGTCCCTGACCCGGCTGGATCGGAAGAACATTTTGGATACTGTCCAGCTTAAGCGTCCAACTTTCAATTCTCAGGTTGCACATTGAATGCTAGCAACGCACCGGTGTATAGATCCATGTATAGATGTATAGATGGCCCGCTACAGCTACAGCTCATGCTTCTTCTTCTTCCCAGCCAAGTGGGAAAGGAGCCTTGCAAAAATGCCTTCTGCTCATCGTTTCTGCGAGTCTCTTACAGAAACACCCAAAATACCCGAAAGGTTCATTGGAAACTATTCTGCAAACTTTCAGTCTTCATTATTTTTTCCATCGTTCTGCCAAATGATAGGCTTTCAATTTTCAATTTTAGGCTCTTGGCTATAAGAGCAACCGCATTCTTTGGGAAGGCAAAGGTATCTTTTCCGAAGGGTAGATGTCGAGGACCCCCCCTCAAGAATGAAGAGAATGAAGCAGATAGAATATCGCATGCAGATAGAATATAAGATTGAGCAGATAGAATATGTATATTGATAATATTTAGATACACCAGGAACAAACACAATGTATAGTGTTTGCAATACATTTTGAGGGCGCTTCATTGGACCCAAAGGCTCAATCCAGAACCAATGCACCACAAATTAATTGGAATTTTACTATATTTGTCAATACATTGGAAAGTCATGGACTTTTGTTTAGTGATTTCATATCTCTCGTTCACAGCAAACCTTTGTGCAGGCCTGGCCACGAAGGGTCCCGGTGGCGTTCGTTTGGATCCCATATAATTTTGATGAAATTGATTGCAGGTTGCAAAGAAATGAAAACTTGTTGCAAGGACTTTGGCAATCTCTCTACCTTTTCGCATCTCTTCTCAACATCTTCCCTTGTGCTTTAAATATTTTCAAATCACTTGCTCACTGCTGAGGTGGAAATCTCCTTCCCAATCGGAAGTTCAAAAACAGCTTTTCGCCGAACATTTTGCAAAAATCAAAGGAGTCAGGGCCTCACGGTCTCAATTCAAAGAACTCAACGTTTTGCAGAGCCTACAATTTTCTCGCAAGAAAGATCACAATGCTAAGCTGCTAAGGTTTGGGCAGATTTCATTGCTTGGAGAAAAGGAGCCGCAGTCGCGTCTGCTGCAGGCAACGGTCATCGTCGCATGTTTTTGCATTTTTTCAAGCATTTCTGCTTTGAAAGGTATACAACCTTGTTGGCTCGTTGTACTGCGATCATGCTATGCAACTGTACTTTCCGGTTCGTCACTGGGTTGCAGGGTTGTGCTGCTGAAAGTTGAAACAAAAAAATGCTTGGTTGATGCCAATTTTCTGGTCTCAAGGAAAACGTGAACCGTATTCTTTGGCATCCTTTGCCCGAAGTTTGGCGGATGGCTTCAGCCGCTCTGCTTCTTACTATCGTATTAGTTGGCCAGCATCTTGGACTGCATTTTGGATTCTTTGGGAAGGATGCCCTGAACCGAATTCTGTATCCGAGAAGAAAGAACAGAAAACGATGCTGCTGTGCGTTCCAACAAACTTGGTTTAAAGCTGCTCTCAGGAGTCCATCACGCTTTTCTTCATGACCGAATCTGGAGTTATCAAAGATTGGAGTCCTCAGATGTCTGGTCTTGTGGCCAGACTGATGGAGGCCCAATGCTTAGTGAGGCTCACGCTGACCCAGGTGTCATGGTGATTCAGTGTGTCATGTTTCTCAAAGCTTTAGGCTGTGGCACTGAAGTAAAAGCTCTGCAAAATTCCTGAGGCCGGTCTACAACATCTCTGCCGGAGCACCAAGTGTTTTATGATGTTTTATGCGCCTCCGGGAGAGAAACCTTTGAACAATTCAAACCGTAGAGAGTGTGAAGGGCAGCCTGGTGGCAGTATGAGCGTATGCACCGTGCAGTGAGATTGAGGTCTTAAAAACTTGCAGCGATTGCAAGAACTGTTCCAGTTCTATGCAAAATTGACTCTCGATAGCCGAGAAGGACGAACCATGTTGACCTACATGCAACTTGGATCAACTCGGTCCACTCCGGCGTGCAAGGGCATCCCATTGTTGACGGTTTTGTATGGTTTTGTTTGATGTCTGACATCAGATCCCACTGTCAGTCGTGTTTAGTTGTAAGATATGAATATTCAGACCCCTAAAGAAAGGCATTGTAATGGCACGACATGGCAAAACTATTCGATTTCAATTCGATATATACTGAGTCAGAGTCTGTTTCTTTTTTCAATGAGCCCAAGTCGCTTTAACTTGGAACGAGGCCACCCCCTGTGTACTTGCGCATGGCCACAACGACTTACGAGCAGCACCCCTTGTTCTACATCCAGGCATGACAGAAGGACGACGAGTGGACGATTTGGAATCGACAGAATCGGATCGAACCTTACAGGTCACGGTGGAGCGCAACGTCCCTGGCCTGAAAACTCTCAGCACAAGGTCAGGAGTAGGTGACGGCAACGTCGCAACTGAGCAGCCGAGGCAAACACCGGAGAGAGCAGCTTCATCCCATCTTTGGAGCTATCTATTGAGGCAGCTTTTGCCTCCGCTGACACCAAAACGTTGGACCGGGCATTGTGGGGAGGAAGGATGTTTGGCGGTTTTGGAGGTTAAGAAAATTATGCAACAAATGTTTCTAATTCTCCTTCCCAAAAGACCGATTCTGGCAAGTCGCCACTTCGCAGGACGTGATCCTGCGACGGAGAAAGTTTGCAGAAGTGGCCGGGGCTCTCAAACATCGAGGGGAAACACGTACAACGAAGTCGGGTGTTCAATAAAGCAAGCCCAGCACTTTTTTGCACATTTGCGTCAAGATTGCTTACCTCTTTCTAGATACAAAAAGACAACAGCTGCCCGCATTTTGCCCCTTCAACCACACGTTTTAGGACTTAAAGATTCTCGACCAATGAGAATTCCATTTTGAGGAATTTTGACTTCTGGTTATTTTTCCACAAATGAGCTCAAGTGCTGAAAGGTACTACAGCTTGCCCATCGGTGGAAGCTGGACACTTCTAAGATGGTCCAGTGCCCAACGGTGGTCGATGCTTTCACGTTTGGTTGAAGCTACTGAGACCTTGGAACACTTGAGTTGAGAAGTTCAGAACTACTTTTTTCAGGCGGTTTTTTTCAAAATCCATGGATGAGGTGTTTAATTCCGTGTGAGTGTAGTTGAGTATGTCTTTCGCAAATTTCCTTGTAGCAGATTTGGTGTTTATGGAATAGTATTGCAACGAGAGTCATACATGTATCTAAACGCATGTAGAGAAGCATCACATACTCTGAGGATCTACTACCAGATGGTGCTGCACACGGCGGGAATGGGTGGGAGCTGGGTGCACATACAAAGTGTATTCTTCGTCGTCGAAGTTGCAAAGCTTGAATGTCACCTCGAGTTCCTTTGGTTGAGAAAACATGGCACCATATTGGAAGAACCTCTGTTGCTTTGAGTGGACATAGTCTCTTCAACACGGTGAGTTCGTTGTTGCATTTATTGCCACAGGGGGAGCTCCCACTGCCAACAATGTGGCGGTGCTCCGGAATACTGCGCACCGATCTTGGATACGACAACAAAGAGAACTTTTCCGATGTTGAGGAGCAGAATCTGAGCATAAAAACAAATAGGACTGGACAAGATTGCAGATTTGAGACTTATTGCCGGAGAGTCTTGTTGCCGGCATTTGATTCTTGCTTTCTTCAGGTCCTGACTGTTTTAAAGAAGGATGGGACTATGGAACTCTGTTGAGTTAAGATACCTTACCTTCTCTCCAAAACAAAGCTGACGACATTTGCAAGGCACATGCTCTCGCAGATGGCACAAGGTGAAGTCGCTGGAAGTGCTGTGGAGATTAACGATTTCTTATGTAAGTTGAAATGACCGGAAAAGGAAAGGAATGAACTGGAGCTGTTGTTTCTGTCTTTACCCCACCGTGAGCTACTCGTAGTAAGATTGTAATAACAATACCAAAGATACAGCAAGATACCTAAAAATGCCGAAGACGAGAAGTTAAAAGGTCGCCTTTTTTTTCTACGAAAGGCGCCCTTCAACCTCGGGTGATTTCGTGCCAGGATTCAGCACTGCAATCCCAGATGATGCGCTGAGCAGCGACGATGAGCGGCCCAGTCGTGGGCTGAAAGATTGGTTGTGTCGGGCAGTGACAAGACCGTCTTTTCGGCAGATTTTCGTTTTTTTTTCAAAACAAATCTTAGCCTTGGAGCCTTGGAGCCTTGGTCGATGAAGTGTTGCTACAAAGCACCCTGCGAGGCGTTGACGAGTTAATGATGGCGCCACCCACCCGACGGCAGGTGATTGGTGCTGGGCCGAGTGAAAGGGTTGCATCCGGTAGCACTTTCGGATACCACTCTGCAAGTCAAGTGTTGAGAAGGAGGAAACTAAATGACTGTTTTTCATTCCCTCTGGCGAAAACGCTCCAAACCGGGCTACTTGGTGAATCGCACAACTTTTTGTGGCAAAATCGCTGAACCAAAAAACTTCATGTCTCTGACCGAAGGACATCAAGGTCCTCTTCCAGGATGCTTCAGGACAACTGGCCATAACCTCAATCTTGGAAGCTTCGAGTACTGGGAATGTCTGAGCTTGGCAAAAACAGGTGTGTTGCAAAAGATCTCTTGTGAATTCATAAGTTTATCAGGTATCATTCATGTCATACATATCATTTGATAGTTTATGTATTCTATGGAAAAAGGTAGATATAAAATGCAAATATATCATATATTTTACACATATATCATTTAGATTCATTAAATCATGGATCTTTTCCTTGAATTTGCCAATAAATAGAAACTGACAAGGATTTCGCCTTGGGCGTGGCTTTGTGTCGTCCAGTTAAGGAAGTGAAGTTGACCGCCCATCCGTCAGAGTTCAGAGAAGTTCTAGGCATGGGATTTCTCCGGCCATTTCCTGATTCTCCCCTTGGATTTGCCGTGACCGTTAACAATACCAATATAGATTGGATAGAGTATAGTAGTCACTACTTGAGAATAAGCATCATCAGAACTAGGAACTCCATGAACCGTCACTCTTGCAAAAGGGGACATGATGACGATGATCGTGATGACTGGTGATGGTGTTGATATTGCCATGTTGCCACGTTTCCATGTTGCTCAGTGGATCACTTCCGCAAAGTGGTGGAGTTGACTGAGAAGCTTGGACGCATGCTGTTCGTGCAACTTTTGTGGCTGTCAGGAGGGCCGGAGAAGTCCCAAGCAAAGAATGTTGAGAGATGTACTCTTTGGAACATTTTGAAGCCTTTATTCTGCCCATGGCAGTGTTCCTTCAGGCTTGAAAGTCCCTTATAATCCTTATAACTTATAACTGGGACTTCTATGACCCATAGGCAGGTCTGCCATTTTGAGAGCCGAATGGAAACTCCTTCTCAGACGTGGTGGGAAAACTAATTGATTGTCTACCATGTCGTTGGTTGTTCTTCATCTTGGAACATCTTTCGACAATCCCTCATCCATACTGAGGAAATACAGCACTATCGATGGGTCACTGCAACAAGATGGAGAGGCATCCTACGTCAGCTATTTTTTCATGTCTTTGATCCCACTTCCTTACCCAGTCTGTTAAGCCAAAGGTGAAGCAGCAATACTTGGCCAGTCTCAGCCGGGTTGCCTCAGCCACACCATGTTGGGTCTGGAGTTTGTGTAAGTCAGTGAGCAAATTGGATTCGGGTGTTTGTTATGTGAAGTGCCGATTGTTTGAAGCTTTGGGCTACCTGATACCTCTATGACCGCTATGATGGTTCAACAGTTCACAGGTTCTATGCAGAAAGTGGACCACGATGCTTATCAACAACAGATATCGGGCGAAAACCTCAGATTCCCACGATGCATTTTTTTGAGTGTCTGGGGACCTTCACAAGAATCAAGAGGCATCAACTATCAAGCTGTATCAATCTGCATCAAGTTGAGACTTCAAAGCATCTTCAAGACAAGTATCTTGAATCATTGCATTTTCGCCACTTGTGAAGATGCCAGACCTCCCAAGATCCATGAATGCCAGGCTGCTTCTTTGATCCCTGGGAGGTGGTTTATGAGGCCCCGGGGAAAAAGAACAATTATTTAACGATGGCGTTGCACGGCGTTTTCACGGCGTTTCAGGTCCATCAGTACCAGGCCTTGTCCGGACACACAGAGTGGCACTCGCGAACTCGCGATCGGGATTCCCATCAGGTTTGGAAGTTGGAACTGTTTTTGCCGCGTTTGCCCAAGGCTTCAACGTTTCAGTCACCAAGAGGAACAGCTGAAGAAGATGTCTGGGGCTCCCAGTCTTTACATCCTGAGATGCCCAAAAAAAGGTGTGTCATGAATCATGCCTTCTTTGATGTTGATGGTGAGTGTTTTTCCGAGGCTTAACATTCGCTTCGAGGAGGTGCATGGCATTTGCATTGATCCATCGTTGGCAAAAGTTCCATATGACTCCAAGATATGGTCCCAAAATTTGCCGGCAAACATGGATGTTTATGATGTTTTGATTCAGACTGAGCCAGGTGGCGGTTGACGGCGTGAGCAACCTACCTGAAGGCTCTGTGGTTCAACTGCTGATAGTGATTAGTTTCAAAACGATTCAAGATGGCTATTTCAGTCAATGCAAGTAGAATAATCTCGACATGTCTTTAAGACGCTATAGAAGAATACAGACATGATGCCTTCCATGTCATTCTTGTTTTGTGAAGAGCCTGTGCAATTTTCCGATCTTGCAAAATTGATGTGTTCTTCTGATTTCTTCCAGGTTCCTGTGTTTCTAGCTTCTTTTTGGATGCTTTATAAATCTTTGAAGTTCAGTTTGCAGGTGACACAAAGGACGACGAGGTCCAGAGCCAATCTGCGTCGCTTGGTCACAGGGGAAGCGGCACGTGGAACCCTGCCACGTGGCACGACGCGACGGTTTGGCGGTCACCATGACACCATGATATGATACCATCGTGATACCATTCGATACCAGTTGATACCATTGGTCACCTAGGCATAGCAGCTTCTCTGAAGAAAGGCGCCAGTTCCGTTTTGCAGAGATCCTTTTGATGGCCTGTTTGACTGTTCATAATGCAGTTGTTTTCTACGTGGCTCAAGCTTGAAGGGCACAATGGAGACAGGACAGTTAAGGTTTCCCGGTTTAAAGCACAGTTTTGCAGGGCACATATGTATAGATCCTGAACACGATAACTGTGAACGGAATTGCAAATCCCTGCGCCTTCAAGCTATGCCAAGTTGGAAGAAAGCAAATCAGTTGTTTTTTTCACAAACGCAACATTTCTCAACAGAACAATCACCAAGTTTTCGTTGAACCGTTCGAACTCGAGTGGATCAATCGATTTTACCCTAAAGACAAGAGACATCTAAAAGTTGAAAAGAAAAGATTGGAAATAAACTTCTTTTTTAAAGATCAATCAAACATCAACGAATTAACTTCAAAGATCAACTAATCAAATTTAATCAACTGAAAGACATCCTGAAGAGTCAAAGAATCCCCCAAAACAAATGTTGATCATCTCCCGCCGTGGGTGCCGAGCCCATGGTTCCAATTGGTGCCGAGAGGAGCTTTGACAGCAAACAAATCCATTTGTTGCACTGGGCCTAGGGCCTAAGGATGTCCATTTGAAGCGCTTTGTGATCCAAAAGTTTCATTTTTTAGAATTGTTCCCACATTTTTTTTGGTCCCACGTTTTCTGTCTCCATGTGAAAAACGCTGACTCTGTAACTGGGCTGTTCGATGTGTCAAGATAAATGAAGTGACGGCATGTTTGTATCTCACAAGATACAAACTGATGCAAAGCTCTGTAAGCCAATCAAAGAATCAAACGATCTGGCACCAAATCGATTGCGCAGGCAACCAGATGCTTTGCAACTGAGCAGGCCTGCTGGTTTGTCTATATGTCAGCTGTTTGCTAAGACCTGGAGTCACTGACTTTGATGATATTACTGTTGCTTCAAAGTTGCTGGATTCCAGAATTTGTCATCTAGCCACCGAGTGGAAGGATCCATTTTTGCCTTGTTGAGCTCTTTGCGGGATATCAATTGAAGACCAAGTCTATTGTCATCTTGTCATCTCCCTATATCTGGAACATTTTACAAGCACTATTCACTTGTTATCTTTGCAGGTATCGCAGAACAGCAAGGGCGCTTGCAGTGGCCGGGCAAGGCCTCCAGAGATCTCATGAGAAAATTGCAGTCGACATCTGTTTCAAACCAACCTGAAGAACGCTGTTTTGTTCAAAAATTACAGAATGCAGATATTTTTCAGAATGAAAGCAGCCATGTGAAGAATTTGACAGATCATTTTGTTACCACAAACGTGTTGTCAGCTCGGTGCCGGAACGCACTTTGGCATTGCGCTTGGGCGTGGGTCTGGGCGCGCTGGGCCTTGGTCAAGACCTTGGTGGATCTGGAAATGAGCAAAGACAGGGAGGCAACATGGACACCGACATGAAAACACAGTTTTCTCATCTTTTTCACCATTTCGTCAATTTCGTCCAACGATTTTTCCAATGATTTTTTCTGACGATTTCTCCTTTGTCCGTTTTTTTTTTAAATCTCGGGCGACGGAACATGAGCTTTTGTGCACGATGTTCCACTTGGCTGAGGTGCTGGTTCTGTAGCAGTGCCTCGGTGAGATCTGCGACGGCAAAATATACCGGAGGAAACGTTTTCAAAAAACACGAGAGATGTTAAGCAAAGAACACAAGAGAAACATGAAGAACGTCAGAAACATTTTTTAAAGCTTCTTTCTTCGGATATTTTTAATGTCTGAAGTTTAATCTCCTTTACAATTTGGATTCCCAAAGTTCTTTGATGCTGAGCTAAAGTCGTGGGAAGCAAAGCACAAGGCTTCTTTCGTTGCAGGCGTTGGCATGGTGGCAGCTGCCACGCATCCAAGCAGTGCCTTTGACACTGAAATCTTGTGTCAAGTTTGGGTTTGTATTTTGGGTTCCGCAAAATGGTGAGTCCATTGCGGAAGATCACAGGTTTTGTTGTGTCAAACGCCGGGATTTCGAATCAATGAAATGGAGTTGAACATCTCAGTGGGTGGAAACATGGGGATAATTCAGGCTAGCGAACATGTCCCGCAGCAGAGGTGCTTCATCCTCAACAAGAGGCGTGGGAGATGCTGGAGGAAGTTGCAGATTGAAGTAGCTAATCAGTACAACAATAAGATCGTTGATTTTGCAATGACCTGCGGCTGGAAAAAAAGCTGAAAAACTGGACTTCACAAAGCAACGTGAATTCTGTATGGATTTTGCGAGGTGGTAAGCTTCTGGCAAAGATGGTTGGGTCCTCAACACCCTGCAGATCGCATCTTTGATGGTGCCGATCTGGACCGAGATGGTCACTTAGATAGACGTGAGCTGGCCCAATACATGATGAAGCTCAGCAGCATCTTGTAAAACTCAGCGACTTAGCTCATGTATTGGTGATGAAAGCATCCCTGAAACAGGAAGCAAACTAAAGATATTGGAATACACATGGGTCACTGTGTAGGGAAAAACCATGGAGAAACAACATTTTTTGAACGTTGATTCGGCATCAAAGTTTCCATGTTCGGCTTGCCTGTAGAATCCGTATCCAAGTCGAGGAGCTGTGGCATCATGGACATGAGCGGTTTCAACGCCATTTGGGAGGAGATCAACACCAAAGACTCAGAGGCCATTTCTCGAGAGGAGCGAAGTGAGCGAAGTGGGATGTTTTGGATGGTGTGCATTTGTGCATGTCAGGATACTCTTGTTGGATTTGTTGAATTTGTTGGGACATTCCGTTTGTGGAAAAAGTGAACAAAAACCACTGCCAGATGGATTCACGGGTTGCTTCTATGCTCAGGGCTCACGGCAGTGTGAAGCGTTTGAATCCTAATCAGGGTTCTGTAGACTGGGCCTGACATGCTGAACGGTGCTTGCTGTGCAAAAGATGCTGTTGGCAGCAGCAACTTCCCGGCGGAGACAATCCATGCGACCGCGCCTGCCGTGTCCTTCAAGCAAGACCCTCTTGAGAAGTTTGAACTTGAATCTTGAATGAAAGAAACATTCAGGCCGAAATTAGGGCAGATGAATGAAACATCCTTTACTTGGAAAAGAATTCAGTACTCTTTGATTCACTTACTTGGTATTAATTGATGTTGATCTATGATTTTAATACTAATGCACAATCAGTTGATTTTAAGCCTCCATGTCGTTTTGGGAATTTGAAGTTCTTTTGGAGTGACGTGATTTGACATGGCCCAGCCTGAAAGATCTAATCTGTATTTGGGAGATTTGGAGACGAAGATCCGGAACAGTAAACACTAACCAAACTAGAAAGCCATCAAAAATTGGTCTTCTAATGTCTTGGATCCACTTGGTATCTTCAAGAACAGCTTCGTTTTGTGTACAGTGCTTTTTGTTGCTTATGTTGAGTTGAGGAAGTTGAGAGACGCCTTAATGCTCTTGATGTTCGAATGGCAAAACTCCAAACGCTGGAGCTGCGAGTAGCGAAGCTGGAAGATAGCTTGGATGGTGGCCATCGGGGCATGGACGATACAAGAGATGTGAATGAAGGTATCTTTGGCGATGAGTAAGGGCAGACAGGATGATGAAGGTATGACCATAACAAAGCAAGATCAAATAACTAATTACATCTAATTACTATAAATATATCTATATAAATACCAAATACGGTTAAATACGGCTAAATCTCCGCAATATCTTCATTCTTTTTTACCGAGTGATTTCCATAGGTGTCAAGTCAGGCAAGTCAGCAAGCTTCCGAATTGTTTTCCCGGTTTCCAAGGCATCATCAGCACGGACGTGGTGGAAATCATAACGAATCGGGGATCCACGAAGAGCGTCTCCGCGGAAGTGTTGGAAGACTCCGAAGTGCCCACCAGTTCGCAGGCCATCAATCCAGGGAAGGCAGCTGTTCCACTGCTACAAGAGTCCTTTTGGGATGCTCAGCTTGCTTAAGCACGGTAAGCACTTGAGAATATTTTTTCACAACAAAATGGAGACCTCAAACTTACTGACTTGTTGATTTTTGGCAGGTTTTGTTTTGATTTCATGAATTTCATCCCCTGTCAAGACTTGCAAATTCCGAGGATGCTATCTTTGTGTTGGGCTTGGGTGGCCTTGGTATGACAACCACTTTCCTTGTGATGGTTGGAACCTTGGTGAGCATTTGCTCCCAATCCGTTTTCTGCTGGATTGTGTTCTCAGCATTTCTGACTCCAGATGCGAAGTATGATGCTGCATGGCTGGTGTGTTGGCTGCAGAAATACACAGGATGACAGAATTGCAAGTTTTTGTTTGCTTCCATGACCGTAAATGGTAAGTCCTTGTCTTTGAAGCAAATGTGCACCCATTTCAGCTTCGTGTCACCGCCTTTTGGCACAAGTTCACTGTGTCCACAAAGTCAGTCATGAAGACATATTCACGACAATGATTTACATCACTGTTTTGTAAAGTTTTGCCATGCTTGGAAGCTGAAAATCCGATTTCCACAGAGTTTTTGAGGTGGATTGGCGGCTGCTCGTGGGACATTCTATCAACGGATATGATGCCAACTCGGACTCCTCATTGGTGAGTCGTGCTTGCCGTGGCAAACCCTTCGATCGGGAATGGTGGACACACTCCTTGTTGAATGAAATCGATGACTCCTGGCTGTCTTCAACAAACTCAGAGACGAAAGCACAGTATTTGACGCAATTATTTGCTGCAAAATATTGGAACATATTGGAATGTAGCACGAGAAAAGACCTTGATGAGCCCTTTTTTTTTGTTGAACTGTGTTGTTTGCCCCCAGCTGAGATTGCATGAAGTGTCAGTCATCATGAGCCATCAAGAGCCCAGGACTATTTGACACCAATGTTCTCAGAGAAGTTGACCGTCGGCTCCATCCTTAGCAGCATGGCAGTGGCTATTTGGTTGGCTTACATTGCCAAGGTGGTGGGTGCTTGGGAGTCTTTACAGTGCGTATAGATGTGTATACATACATTATATATATATATATATCATAAGCATATGCATATGCATATGTAATGTATATATACATATTATATTTTAAATATCATAAACCATTAGAATTCACGAGATGTTGTTGCATTGACATCATGACTTGAAAGAAGTGAGTTCTGAGAGTTTCAGCAAGAATGCAGGAGCTGCAGAGGGTTGCGACGCTCACAATGAATTTGTGCGCAGTCCCAAAGGGTCCAACACTTGTGGTGGACATGCACCACGCGAGAGGTGTGGACTCGGGTGTTGAGATGTGCCATGATGAAACATTCGAAGTTAGGCAGCTAAGCTCCTGTGCCAAAAGTGTCAACATGGAAATTGCCGCCCCACGATGCAGGAACAGCGCGCATGCACTCCTCTTCTAGCTCTATCACATCGGCAGCACAGGCAGTCTGGCTGATGACTAAGTCGACTTTTTTTTCTTAATGTTTTGTTGATCACATGAAATGCAGAGCGTTTCAAATGACTGGACTTCCGAATTCAACCAAAGAGGTTTCCTGTGCCAAATGGAGGGGAGGGTGAGGTTGACAGGTGAGATTCCATGAAACACCGGCTGAGGCTTCCACTCTTCGCTGCTTCCATTCCATCAGCACAGCACGCCGTTCATTTCTCTTACTCACCTTACTGGTTCGGGCTGTTTTGGCAGCACTTTTGGGCTTCTGCGGAGCTCTATGGTTATGCCGAACCAGAGACATCGAAAATATCATTCAGAGACCTGACTGAAAATTATTGCAAGACGTGTTGGTGAAGAAAGATATCGTGTGGCAAAGGTGGCGGGTGATGGCAGGTGTGTAGATTGGCTCCATGAATTTGTGTTGCCCATTTGGAGTGCATGCTTCGCTTTCCAAGTTGTGGCTTTTGTTTTCACCGAGAAGGCATCTCAGGTGTGTTCTCAAATTACTCATTCAATCTCGTTCGTAGTTTTCTCTTAGGAATGGAGTTGCTTTGGTCTTTGTCTTGGAGATCGATGAACTTTTCTTCGAGCTCTTTGCACCGCTCCATGCGAGTCGTTTTGTGATTTCCATCGCTCGATACGAACAGTCCACAAAAGCTTGGGTGTACAATCTTGCCAGTGTCCTTCAATTGTTGGCTTATTTGGGAATTTGCTGGTGTTTTGTTTGGTTTGAGGTGGTTCCAAATACGGATTCTGCCACGGAGGTTCGGGACATCATTTGCAGTGGCAATCAAGATTTCATCATTGAATCTCATACCAAAGTGGGCCCTATCTTTGTGACTGACACGTCACCCTTTGAAGATGGGAACTTGGACAACAAGATGCTTCCTGGGATGTTGGGCCTATTGAGGCAAGTGTCTCAAAACTATAAACCCGAAGAAGCTGTGGATTGGATGTGGCGCTCATCACTTGAAGGTCGTGGAGAGGTAGCTGTGAAGCACACCCCCACGGTTAGGGACTTCAATGGCTGGTTGACCATGGACCAATTTCAGGTCGCGGATCAATCCACCTATGGTTTCGGCAACTGGTTTGGAAACACATGTGAAGACCAGGGCCGAGACTTTTGGGAAGGGGATTGGTTGTGGAGCACAGCAACGGCTCTCACAGGTGCTACGGATTGTGCCGGTGCTGAACCTTTTTGTGGCCAGAGAGACTTAGTATTGATTCGCATGCTTTGCCCTCAAACTTGCAAGTGCGACACAGCAATTGGAGGTCAATTCCTTTCCAATGGATGCCGCCTTGGCTGTACTCAGGAACCCAGCTTCCTGGACTCACCTTGCAAAGACTTTTCAGAAGATGAAGTGGAGAATAAAGAGTCTTGGACTTATTTCTGGGACCTCTTTTATAGCAACAACAAAGGCTTTTGGCTAGAAGATCATCCATTGATGGTGTTTGCTAAGAATGGTTCCAATGGAAACTGTTCAGTACTCACCTCCGAGTCATGGATGCTCAACGAATTTTGCTTCCACTTCCACAACGACTGGGTCGCTCGGCGGCCGCTGACCGCTTTTTGTCCCGAAACCTGTGGTTGTCTCCAACAGCCCCGGCCAGAGTCACCCATCAGCACCAGTTTGGGACTATGGTGTCCAAGCACATGCTGATTTCCAGTGCTGACATTGCTGGCAGCTGGCAGCAGATGCTGTTTGAAGCTGGGCTTTGTGCAGCTTGCACAGCAACTAGCAACTCAACCCAATGTCAGAGTTGAGATGCAGATGCGGTCAGGTAAATTTGCGTTTTTTGCAGATCCTGGCGGGACCTTTTTGTTGCCGATTGAATCAATTGGACTCTGCCTTGAGCTCTGTCGTTAATTCACCTTTTTGCATAGCAATGGTGGAATGGTGGTTTCCCCTAGAGTGTGATGAGTTGGCTACCATCCAAAGGATACTGTGTTTTAGACCGCCCTCACATCGCCACGATAAAAAACAGTCAAAACACAGAAGAACACAGGCTTTTGCAGGTTTGTAATCCACTTGGTACTGGCATTCTTCAACCTTTTCAGATCTTCTCTTCCTTTGCCTTGCGAGGAGTTCCGGAGCTTCCACGACAATGCCGAGCGCAACTTCTACTTGCACCTCGTCTGCTTCGGTTTCCTCCAGTTTCCTGCTGTTACCATCGGTTCGTCCATCGAGGAGTTTGTGGCGCTCTTTGGTGGCCGATCCGAGTTTCTTGGGCAGCGCGTTGTACCTCAGTGGCTCGGTACTCTTTGCTGCCATGCCTTATTGGTCAGCAGCAAGCCCGGCCACAATGACGAAGATGGGACAGGCACAGCCTGGTACCGTCACTGCTTTAGCTGCTGTAGCTTCATGATAACATGTGGGATCATGCGGAATCATGTGGGTCGTGATACTCCTATGATCCTTGCATGTCATCGCTTATTTATGTAGAAATAGGGTTTGGCCAGTGTGCTTAGATGAGTTCTTCAGTTGTTTCGAGAAGATTGCAACAGTGATACTCGTCGGTGTGCCGCAAATTAGACAAAAGCCTTCGTGCATTCCAGAAACAGTTCTTTCCATTCTTCCATTCTTGCGATCGAAAGACTTGAACGGAAACAGGCATTTTTATTTTAAGAGCTGCTTTTGTCAGGGGAGACTCCAAACTGTCTCAAATCTTCAATCATCAAGCGAACCTGAGTGTAGATACCGTCAACGTCACTTCAAACCGAAGAGTTTCAATTCGATTTTTGGCAGGTGTTCTACATTTTTGGTGGTCTCCTCTTCTTATCTCAGACACTGGAGATCGGGATGGCTCGTCTGGAGATCTTTGTTGAACGTTCCAGGTGATTGCATTCATGGCTAGCTTGTACTTGATGTAGTAGTGATTGAAACTCTTTTAATATATTGTAAAACTTGTATCTTACAACATACTGGACTACTTACAGCTTACAAAATGTTACAACATCTTGCAACAAGGTTGCAGTTCCTTATCATTTCGCTTAAAGTCACAACGTCAACGTTGCAACACCAAAGCGTTTATTGTCGAGGAGCGCCATGCTGATCGTTTGCGAGTTCATCGGCGCCTGGCCGGAATCATGGAAGCCGAGCGTTGAAAAAAAAGCAGCGCGTTGACAGACTTGTGATTTTTCCTGCTTTAGGAAAAATTCATAAAAAAATTCGAAGAATCCCAAGGGTGCAAAATTTCCTTCAGCTCCGAGACTTTGAAATTTCAGCTTTATGATAAATCCCTTTGATACGATATTCACAACAATGTGACATGTGAATACATGTGACATGTTTTATCATGTTTGTCATGTCCCACCTGCTCACAGGTTTGCTTCAGGGATCACCTCGTCGGGAGCGCCAAGAGAGTCCGAAGATGTCAATTCCTTCCTTTGGACCCATAGTGCCACAGCATCCTCTTTTATCAATTTCAGTATCTTTATAATCTATTTTATAGTATCAATAAATGAGCGTCTTTTAACTTTTAGTGTGTTTTTCTATTTGTCTTCAATTTTCGTATCGGGTTTCTTTCACATTCTTTGTTATACTTTGCCAATTCACATTTTTCAGAGTTGCCTCACATCCTACCACGGTTGCCTGTACCTTGGAGCTTTTCCGCAGCACAGCAATGGCTCGAGTGATGGATGGTGTTGCGAGAACCTTCCGGGACTGCGGAATGTTGAGATTCATTGATGTGGTAGGAGTTAAAAATGTAAAGTTGACAGGAAGGAGTTTGCTGATTTTCTCTGCCGATGTTGCTGGCAGTGAAAGTATGACAAGTTCTGCGACCTTTTTTTGTGTGGGGGACTATTGGAACTAATCCACCACTTGTCCACCACCTGGATGTCTTCTCCACAGGATGCTTGTCCCACCGGTATGGCTGAGTTGTCGCACTTGCGCGAGGCGTAGATCAACAGCCGGGGGTATGACGTGGCTGCGCATAGATCAACACATTGGATCATGTGATGTGTGGTCCGGCACAAAGATGGAGTGTGAATAGTATGTGTTTTGTGAGTTGCTCTTGCAGAGATCCAACGTGACATGGAAGCTGAGTCGTTCCTGTAGTAGAGATGCTGTCCAAGACGATCCCACATGTTATTGACTTCTTGTGGCATTCTTGCACGTTGTGTCAGGCATTGTTGCAAATCGCGCAGGTTCGTGGGGGTTTCAAACAAATCGCAGCACGCTTTTGAAGATGCATAACCATCATGACCTTCCAAGAGCTTCCTCTAAGTCAGCAATCGAATTGATACGTGCAAGCAAGGCAAAACCAAGTTTCTGGGATTGGAATTCTTTGTTGCCATATTAGCTATTATTAGCTATGAATGATTTGATATGACTTTATCTAACGTTTTTCTCAAAGAATATGGCATTGGAATTGCGTCTTTCCATAGTGCAAAAAGGGTCCTACATGACACTACAACTGCCACCTTGATACATCAGAAGATTTTGCTTTGATGGACCATCAGACAAGGTTTGAAAGATGTCCCGTTGTGCAGGAGAAAATCAGCGTAGATGCCATCAACGCAATGCTCGAGGATGCTGCACAAGGCCATGAAATTGCATCTTCCTGTATCAACATCCCACGACATTCATCAACCTTCCATAGTTTTTTTTATATACACCTCCAACACATTGCCACTCCAAAGTCAGAACGTGAGAGACATGGAGAGTGAACGTAGAGAGTTTTCTCAGTTGACTGTTGCCACTGAAAAATCACGCAGGTGAGAAGTTGGGAGCCTCGGAGCGACAGTCAAGTTGCCTCTGTCCTCTCTGATCGAGTCCTGGGATGTCGGTTTGTTCTGCGTCCATTTTTGAAAGCTGCCCCTGCACCGACGTGACACTTGTAGTTACAAGGTGCATTGACATTGAATATTTCCTGAAATGGCTGACGACGGACTCCATAGGTGTGTGGGCATGTGGGGAGAGAATATCAAGACTGTTAGACTGTTACTAAAAGCAACATGGATCCTCAGAAGCAAAGAAATTGAATCTGACATCACTTGAAGGTCTTCACCAGAGAAAACTCCAACACCAGCTCAGCATGCAAGGAATTCATTTCTTGTGCAAAGGAATCCTGACGTCTCATGCCCTTTGATTTCCTTTTCTTTATCTTTTGCCTCCCTGGACAAGAGACTTTGAATGAACTGCATTTGGAGGAGCTGTAGACACCGTAGACACCTCGTACTTGGCGGGATTCTGCGGCAGTGCCAAACTTGGGGGATTGAGGATTTGCCAAGACTTCCAACATCCCAATCTTTGCTGGGAAGAACATGTGACGTGAAAGTGGGGAATGGAGAGACAGAATAGGAAATCATGGAAATATATGGAAATCATTCAATCATCATTTTCCCGATAAAGATGGCAATCTTTTTGCGTCATGTCCATGACATCCATGGGAGCAGCCTTGCTCCTGGTGCGCCTTGTCATGAGGCGCGCCGCATGTAAATCACTTGCAAGTGCCGGCAGAGCCGCACTTTCGCGGAAGTATTGAGGAGCCTTGACACAAGAGAGATGTTGTTGCAATATGTTGCAATCTTGTATCATCACAGCCAAAATGCTTTTGCAAGTGGCATGTTTGTTGTGATGTTGCTGAAGCTGAGTTTCCAGCAAATGCTTCGGCTGAAAACTGCAACAGGAATTCAGGGAGAAATATAAAGACGATGCTTCTACGCTGGACCGAACGGGTTTCGGATGGATGGTGAATACTGTTGATATTTTGACTGTCTTTGGGTTGGTTTGAATATGATCAGGATCCTTCAAGGTGGTTGGTTGGATCGTGCATTGTGCTGGATGGTGTTGAGTTGGTGGGCTTGTGCTTGAGTCTTGCCGTGTTGATGCATCATTTTGTGGTAGGGAAGACTTCAGAACAGCGTGAAGGTTTGCGCAAACTGTGGAAAAGCCTGTGCTTCGGCTGCGATTTTCGGAAGTTCCATCAAGGCAATTTCCCAATGCGACTTGAAGTCTAGAAGGTTCAACCCCAAGTTGATGGACATTTTACTGGCAGTGTTAAGATGCATTGTTCTTTCCTGGGATGTTTTCTTTCAGACCATTCAAACAATAGATACCTGCAATTTGATAATCATGTTTGATGATAGTGTCATAGAGCATCTTTTGAGCATGATATAACATCATCAAGATCTTGTTGCCATGTGTATGAGTGTTTTCCTTTTTGAAGGGTATTCAGTGAATATCTTTTCCCTTGTTCACGGATTTTGAAAAGGACAGGGCCTTACCACCAACTCCAAACCCCCAATCCTAAACGCCCGTTTTAACTCAGAACTCAGTTGAGACCGAATCTGTGAAGTAAAAGTGTGCAGATAAGGTGCGTTCACCCTGGTAAGCTTCTTTGGCTTGCATTGTGAGACTTGTTACAGCGGGAATACTGCTTGAAATGAAGTGTTTGGGGCTTTATTCACTTCTTGCATATCGCCGAACCACCTAGATCTGATGCATAAACACAGCCTGACACAGACTGACATCATGTGACATGGTGACAATCAAATCGACTGGACGTTGTTTCGATTTCTGAGATTGTAATGCGTGCGGTGCGAGTTTAGAGGACCGGTCAATTGGGATGCAAAAAGTAAATGTTCAATCTTTAGTCAATCTCCTTGAGTCGATATGTCAATACAGCTCAGAGTTCTAGACACCAAATCGGATCGTTGGACCCTGTGATTTCCATTTTTTTGTCCTTCCCAATTCTTTGTCCCTTTGGTACCAAATGTCTAAGGCATGGTTAAGTGGTCTTGTGTTGGCATTGTTTCCTGTTCAAAATCTGTTTCGGGCCGCAAAGTCGAGAAGTTTGCAGCTTTCCCGAGCTGCAGAACTCTGGGCATGGAATCTAAAGATCAGAAGGTTTCCCAACTTTTAATCATAGGAACATCTTTGAAATGCATGTTACCAAGGTTTTTACAAATCACAGTTTTGTACATTGGAAAGCTGTCATTTCTGAAGGATGTGCCTCAGTCGTACAACGACAACGTCTTTATGGGTTTCATCTATGGCATCGCAAAGGTGCGATAACGTGTGCTTGCGCAGGAGAACTTCAAAAAAAAAGATATTGGAGATTTGTGCTGGAACGGATCGTGACAGATGTGGCAAACAATGTGTCAAAACATTGGCCAGGGAAAGTTCATGTACAAGATCTCAATGAGAGTTTGGGCTCCCAGAGGGTATGTTGTAAGGTATGGCGGTAAAACATGGTAAAACTGTGTTTGGTGGCATCATGACATCACAATGGGAGTTCACTCTTTGTTCACATCCTTTACTTTTTTGGAAGTGGAAGCTCACCACATGACAGATGACTCTCGACGCGAGGTGCAGACGCCCGAATTTCTTTGTTTCGATGATCCTCTGCAGTGCTCTCCGTGCCATTTGAACGTGAGGGATCTCAAAACCAATGAGCCATGTTTTGTCTGCTGTGTCTATGGAGCCATG
Source organism: Breviolum minutum Mf 1.05b.01 (assembly GCA_000507305.1). Lineage (NCBI taxonomy): Eukaryota > Dinophyceae > Suessiales > Symbiodiniaceae > Breviolum > Breviolum minutum. The sequence continues at coordinate 167,911 of DF239477.1, read as the reverse complement.
TGAAGCTAAAGACCTGGATTTCGAGATCATTCCTTTTCTTATTGTCGTGAAGAGTTCTCAAGATAGACTGCTTGAAAATTGTTGCAAGTTGGATGTTCAAAACAGAATTATGCAAAGTTTACTTCTAAACTTGCAATTTCCATCAATTCACGAATCCACTTATTTTGCACCTTCCAAGGCAATCCCTGCCTCTCTGTACTGCAAGGACATGAGGCCTTTGAGTTGTGCTTCAAACCAATACTAGGCATCAATTCTCAAGCTGCCGATACCCCATGCAAAACTTGTTACCGTGGGGTGCTTTTTTGACTTTGTTCATCCAGCAGCCGTGACAGGTATCTTTTCACAAACCCGCTGAAAGGCACCCGTTGTCGCAGTGCATCCTTTGGGTTTATGGAATTTGCCCATGTTCCTAGTTATAGCCATAGCGAAGGAGCAGACACAGCAACTTCTAATCCAGAACAAATATATCCTCAGAGAGAATCCAGTTCATACAAACTCAAGATGATTTTGAATGATTTTTGGCATGCGATTCTTGTCCACGTCCTGCAAATCTGAGACACAAAACCACCCATACTGCAGCGTTTTTTTTTTCAGTTGAATTTGTTTTGGAGGCTTGGCGTTGATCGAGCGCTTACAGGAAACTGCCTCGCAGGCCGCCTTGGAACAGCAACTTGGCGCAGCCACAGCAACAGTCCAGAGCCACTTTTAGCTATGGAAGATAAGCAGTTCTGGTGGGCAAACAAAGCCATGACATGAATTTGGTATCCAAATGAAATAAACGAGGGAAGCTCTTTGGCATGCTCTGGATATTCAAAGCGATGAGCTCCTATACCTGTGCATCTCAGGTATTGGGACCATGAGGTGTGATGGTTCCACGTTGTTGAAAACGAAGATTCTCATATCTTGTGGCGGTCGAGTGGTTCTTGTGGTCATGGTTTCATGGTTTTCGTCCAGTTCTCCCATTTTGTGGCTTTTTTTTGAGTTCTTTTTAGACAGCTGGATTGAGTTGGAGCTGAACTTCCCGCCTGTCAGTGGCCTGCCAGGCATTTAGAAATAAAATCTGGGCTGGACAACAGAGGTGCGAACAAGACGCGAACCTGTTGGATGGCATCAAGTCATTTTCACAGATCTTAGAAAGTAGCAGTTTGGAAACTTAAGATCTTGTTCATAATTTATATTTATACTTGATTCATATTTTTAATGTCTTCAACTGACTCCTGACTCCTGTTCCTCAATTGGCCTTTCTCGTGCTGAGAGCTCGGTAGACTTTCCTTTCACGATTTTTTGGCGGCGAGGCCACCTGAATGGCAAGCTTTGGAGGCTGGATTGTTAGTTCCCCACATGTATCCCACACTTTTCCAAGATTCTTGGAAGGGAAATCATCAAATCCATGGAGAGATGCTCATGTTTTCTTTTGTTGTGGAATATTTCTTGACAAATGAATCTCATATTCAATATCTTATGATCTCTTGAGTCTCTTGAGAGATGGATCTTCCAGGTGATCAAATCCGACTCGTTCGCCGGAACGTCTTCATCTCATCATCTCGGATTCGGTGCAAGGCTTGGGCCGTGATGGGCTTCAACTTCCCCCCATCGATGTTCCAGCGCGGAGCCTCGAGCCTCATGAGCTCGGACTCTTCACAACTTTTCCGCAATTTCCACAGTCGAAATGTGCAACAAAAGTTTTCTTGAGTGAGGTTACACCTCCAGTTCATTCATTTGCCGTTATTTCCCTTCCACTACAACTTACTACAAAGTCCGGAACCTTGAGGGTCATCTGAGAGACTTTGCTCAGAAAATGGGCAAAGGGACAGCAAGTGGCCATCAGTGCAGAATATAGTTGCAACTTTGAAAAACGATTCAAAAAAGCACCTAAACCTTCAAGTTTTAGCAAGGGGAACGCTTGTTTTGTGTGTTGCTGTAGCTGGTTGGACATCCCACCGAGGTGGTGAACATTTTACGCATGGCCGTTGCTTGGAAGGGAATTGATGGGCCGACATTGCAAGGGCTGCTAATCACATTTCTCAAACTCTGCTGGTAGACTGCATGGCCAGGCTTTCTGAACCAAAAAATGATGTGAATGTCTAAGAGGATAGGATAGCATCCAGGAATGCTAAAGGCAAACGAAGAACTCCAACAGGGGAGTCAGTGGATCACAAAAGGATTCTCAGCTTTGAAAAAACTGAGGCTTCTTCCCTTTGGAATACATGAAGCAGGCCAGATGGCCAATGAGACATCCCCGTGTTGGTCTTGCGCAGCATGCCTGAAAGACATTGAAAGACCAGATGCCGCAATCGTTTGTGAGGCATTAGCACTTGGAGATGCTGTGCGCATAGACGGTGCAGGTGCCCGAAACAAGAGGGAACTTTTTCGGAGAGTGACAGCAACATAAAGCAACAGCTGTCGGTTTCGGTGCTTGGCAAATGATCTATTTTTTTCATACACATTTCATGCACCGGATGGGACGGGAATATCTTCGAAGCTGGACCGTTGTGACAACATGAGGTAGTTACGATATCAACACACTCATCAGCAGAGTGAAAGCAGCAGGCGTAGGGAGCCCCTGACAGGGTGGAGTTCAGGTGCTGGATTCTGCTGGTGTTAATGTGCATTTGGAAAATCAATGGAAATCCACCTTCAATGATCTTTCATGGAAAGTGACATCATATGACTCCATTTGACATCGTTTTTTTGATTTTCAGTTGCCATTGGCCGATTTCTCAAAACTCAGCTCTACAGCAACCGGAGCATTTGACAGGTGGATTACGACCAGATCTACGAGGTTGGGATTCTTGAGTGGTGGAGCGATGTGTAGACAATTTTTTTGTGTCGGAAAAGCTGGGGACACTGTTGAACTATGTTGAACGGCTACATTTCTTCAAATCTTCAAATTTGAACGAAAAGTTCAGAAAGTGGCGCGAAATCATGGCAGAGCAAAGTCCGCGAGTTCCGTTTCTGCCTGAGGCAATGTTGCAAAAGATCCACGTCGGGAAGCCAAGTGAGCATATTCCAAGTAGTCGTTGCCGTGAGTTGTGGCTCAAAAATTCCCCGTATCACTCCGCAACAAGGCGGTCTATCAAACATGGGGAAATATTGGTAAAAAGGATGTAGACAAACAGATTCAAATCGAACTCCAAACTCATTTACTGCTCAAGCCTAAACTGGTGCAAAAGAATGGCCAATGACACTATGACTTCCACTCTGTTGTCCCACTTGTCGTGCTGAGGCACTTCAGCGAAAGCTCTCGCCCTGGCGTCAGGCGGGTAGAACTTTGCCTGGAACTCTTCATTCGAAGGATATGAAAACGGGACATCAAATAACTCCCTGACAGTCTTTGCATGTCTTTACGACATCACTCATGATCTTTCAAATTCATTTCACACATGGCTCAACTTGCCTCAACTTCTTATTTCTGGTTGCAAGTTGAACATCCTCCTGTTTTGAGCATTGGCAGGCGGACTTTAGCTACTGTGTAGTGGAGGGACAAGTCTTCGAGGGTCAAACTGCTCGCGCTGAACTGGATCCGAAGCAGGCCAAGTTGCACAAAAAAGCAGATCTCAGAACTTAGAATATACACTGTACATCTAAAAAGGATGCTTAGTGAAAATCTTTGATTTAATTTGATCAGAATGTGCTCCCTCCACAAGCCGGTTCAGATTCGCAGGTCCAGAAGGGTGACTCCCAGGCTGGAAGAGAAGCGTAGTACCAGTGGATATGCGATGCAGGCTATGGCTTCGAATAGCAATATGATAGCCATACTATGATGCTATACTCTAATTTTTAAAAATGACTTTCAAGATGTTTTGGCAGATCTCTTCTTGATGGACTTGACTCTCTGTTCGTGTAGAGCACTTTCCTCATTTTTGTGATCTTTGTTCGAAAGCTTTGCAAGGAAATCCAGTGAAATCACTATGAATACTAGGAACATCTATAAAGTCTTGGCATCACAACACTTAGACAGAGGCACTTTGCAACTATGGCCGGCCCTACGAAGATGGCAAACCCTCAGGTACGAAAGGGTCATATGTGACTCAGATGTTGTGGAGGACGTCTCGTCTTATTTCAGGAATGCGAGGTAGAGGGGAGTTGAAATGGATGGAATTCACTTGGAATTCATTCTGAATTCTCGGGAAACCTGTGATTGCAAGATGCAAACTGCAGGTACGTACTACCAATTTGCCAAGGTCCATTCCGTGATATTACGTATGATTCTTGTCATTTGTGGATTGATGCGATCTGTGAAGCTTTCGCAAGGATGAAACTCCTATTTTTTTCTGCGGTTCATTACCATCATCCACATAAACATCGACATGTGTCGACATGTTTCGATTGTCTTGACATGTATCGACTGTACAGATGGGAATAGACTTGAATAGACGGTAGATGAGACAGATGAGATCTTCAAAATTGACCACAGCTCTCCATGCCTAATCCCACCACATGCAGGAACCTCATGAGGTCCTGGCTTTTGAAGCATCGTGACAGCGAGAAGCGAGAACGTGTGAAAGTTGAGGCCGTTCTGTTACCTTGTGGCATCTCACACTGTTAATAGAAAACGTCTTTCCAGGGACAAGAGTTCACAAAGCTCTTTCATCTTTCCTTCTGTGTCATTTCGTTGTCATGCTTTTGCCTTCCCCATGTTCAGATCTTTCAGATCTTCATGCAGGAGCTCAGCACTTTGGTCACCAGCACTGAGTGCCTTTTGTGAGGCGAGCATGCAGTGGTCACCGGATGCAAACTTGCCATATGTAATGAACAATGAAACCAACTCACAACTCACAACTTGACTTTCAGCTCAGCCATTTTTCAGTTTCATCACTGAGGTTTGTTACTTAACCAAAATCATGACAGAAATTTACGCCAAAGACGATCGGTCACCGATTTGGGTGACGACTGCTGCTCTGATCTCTGAGCTCGGAGCCGGTGGACACAGCACCATCGGTTTGGGGAATGTCCAAGGCGACAACCCCCAGGCAGGTCTGGCATGTTTTCATGGTGCAGTTGATGCTGAGACTGGAAATCAATATGATTCAAGTCATCGAATTTACTTTGGAGACTTTGGAACTATAGACTTCTTTCAAGTAAACAGCTTCCAAAGTTGCTACTTTTTTGCCGTTTTTGATATCTTTGGACTAGCAGGCTATCACCCTGTTGCCATGGAACACGTCAAGAAAGGTTCCTGCATTGGCATGATATGGTGGTCAGCACTGCAGTTGGACTGATGTCCCCGGAGCATGTCACTGTTGCTGTTGATTTACTCTTTGCCACGTGGCTGATGCATGCTGATACACTGTATCTGATTTTCGATTCCACCCAAAACTTGACTGAAAATCCTACTTTTGAATGGACCTTTCGTTGCTTGGAGGTAGGGAGGGTGACTCATGTTCCAGGGATGCCAGACACCAAAAGGCAAGTGACCGACTCACCTATTGGACTCAATTGGGCATCATGGAACATTTTCCACAAAGAGGGGCAACATGGTTGCTGTAAACGACATCGAAAAAAACGGCAACAAGCTTACTTGTGTGAATTGGAGTAGTAAGACCATCACAGGATGTGTTTATTTGCCAGACCTTTGGAATCAGAACTTCTTTGATGCTCAAGTGGCGGCGTCTTGTTGCGCCTTGCCTGCACAGCACGTGGTCGGTGATGCTTTAGAAAGCGTTTTCCGACCAAGCTGCAAAGCAAATCTTCTCATCGTTTCACCGTTTGCGCTTTCACAGTGCGTGACCGTTTGCCACCGTTTGTCACTCGGAACAGCATGTTTTTCGGTGGGTCTATCCGATATCCCACGAGGCTGGTGGCTCTGACGACATGAAGTAATCGGGTTTTGTCGAAGGGGTGAGTCGCGAAAAAGTGCTGGTCATCACTGAGCATCTCAAGATGCATTGGCAAAGCTGGAACCTCGAGATGCACAGCACCGGATCTTTTAAAACAAGATGACAGCCTGACATTTTCATGTTCATGGTGGCGTTTGCCACAGGGATGGCCGGTAAGCCGTGGCCGCCCGTCTAACACAGCCCCGACTCATGTTTGTAAAGCAGTCAGAGCGAGTTGGCCATGGATGGTCCTTTCACCCAACTCAATACAAAAAGGACTTGCAGGGAAGCATCAGTGGCCAGCTTTTGTATCCTGTGAGAAGGTTGGCATTGAATGTTTTAACAAATGGTGTCACCAGGTGGGATGCCTGTGATGATATGAATTAGTCTGGTGTAACATGAAAGTAATGTGATCTGAAGGCTGCTTCCCAATCGCCAGAAAGGACCGTCCGGCAGAAGACTCGGTGCCGTTTCGCCAGCAGCCAGGCTTCGCCAAGACCCATGGCAGCGACCAACAGAAAAGTTTTGAGTCATAGTCATTTGAGCAACACGAGTGACCTGAACATGTCATGGTGTAGAGAGGTCACGATCTAGTCATGTCATGAATCTTGTTTGAGGGTTGAATGAGTGAAAGATTGATACACCTCTTATTTGATTCACACCATTCTGGAGACTCCAGACCTGATATTCTGAGGTGAACACAGTGCCAGAAGTTTCATGCACAATCTGTCTTAAGGGATCAGATTTTTGTGGTTTCAGATAGGTTGCTGTCACGAAAACTGATGGTTTGATGTCTGAGGTCGATTCAGGAGCTTCGAGAACATCTCGATCGGATTGACAGCCCGGCATGTTGGTCTTGGAACGTAGGGACGGGTCTCGCACAGATGCTCTCCAACGGCAGAATTATTCAGATATGTTCGAGAGATTTGAGATCCATATTGAGAGTTGGTGTTGTTGTACTTCAAGTGCTGGGACTTACGATTTTTTGAAAAAACGAATGGTCTTGGGACCTGACGGAAATATGGCATATCTTTGTTCCGGATTGACAGGATAGCTGGCACAAGGAATTGAATGAAGCGCAGGACCGAGCACTAGAATCCTGGGTAGATCTTGCCTGACGCTTGGGCCCGGATTTTACAGCATAATATCGCCACAAGAAGCATGTGCGCCATGTTGCTGTATCCATTTTTTTTAGTGGCTAGGTGATCAACAAGGTGGCTAGGTGATCTTTTCATTTTGTAAAGCATTTTTATCAAATGGCTTAGTGATGTCCAGGATCTTCCAGAGCGACATCTTGGACTCTTCGCACAACTGGCCAATTGGAAGAAGCGAGGAATGATTAACGTGTCTTTTTCGCACCTCGCGACCAAAAAAGGTACTTCCCATTGTTAAAAAGCACAGGGTTTTGCAGCAGTTTGAAACTTTTCGGAGCAAACAGCATGGCACTTGCGGTGTTTCTTTTGTTTATTCCCTGGAGGCAGAATTGCAAAACACATTGATTTTACAACAGTTTTGTGTTTGCATTCCGCGTGGGGCCTTCAAGCAGGCCTGTGAACAAAATGCCTAAACTACATATTTCAAGGAGTTTTAGATACCTACTTCAACAAAACACTGTTATTTGGGGATAGCCATATTTTCCGGACCACACAACCAAAAAGGTGAATCCTGACGATTTTTTGCTTCCCTTCAAAAAAACATATTTATAATGTTTTGCGCGAGCGCACCACCGCAAGTACCAACAAATCAAGCTTTGCAGCATGCTGCGCAAACAAGATGGGAAGTGGAGAACCACTGTATTTACAAAAATCAACTTTTTTCAGCACACCAATCACCATCAGGGTGTATGAAACTTCGTTGAAAAAGCATTGTGAAAATTTGCGGCACACCACCAGCGGAAATGTGGGCTAAAGTTGTGACATGAGTACGCTTCGTTTCCAGCAGGTGCCGGCGGCGTGACAACTGTTTTGCTGCAGATTCGCTGGCCCCAGCAGTATCGTGGAACGATGGGTCCAAGGAGAAAACACACCATTCATGGAATCTCTGTATACACCGTGCAAAAAGCCAAAAAGCATCGAAAAGCTGTCAAGTGACCTCCCGGCAAAAAAATCAGTGTAGTAAGTAGGGCGCCCACGACACAAAATTGTTTGGAACCCTTGGCAACAGCACAGACTGCAGCGCTATTTGCTCGCTTCAAAGATGTCCGTGAACACATGCCCCTTTCTTCAGCGAGGAAGCTAGTAGATGACATAGAACATCGTAGAACCATTCAAACCATTAAGTCGATTCTACATAGCATCACAGGCGCATTAACTCCCTGACTCTAATACGCTATCCAAGGTACCACTGTTTCCTTCTCTCCACAAACAATACGGACATGGAATTTGCATGCTGCAAGAAGAAATCTTGCCTCGAGGGGTCGGCAGATGTCAAAGTTATTCATCCAAGTATATTAAAAGATCCAAATTCCCCATGAACAAAATCGTATAACATGACTAACATGTCGTTTTCGACCACTCCTCCAGCAAGACTTGTTGGGGATCAGATGATGTGAACCATTTCAACTGTTTTGCGAAACTTTCCAGCAGGCAGCATTGTATTGAATAGACTCAGAGATTGAGCTTGGATGTTTCAGTTGGTTTGTTGGGCCCAAATACTTGACAAAAAGGACAGAGGCCTTGACCCGCGCGATTTTTGGAAAAGCAATGTCAGACAATCCGCCAGGGCCAGTAAGGGACATTAAAGTGACAATTGGCGAGCATGCCTTCCGATTTGAAGGCTCGAATGAAGGACGACGCGGGCCAACCCGCAAATTGACATACACAGCCACTGCAGAGTCTCAAATTGAGATCACAAGGACGTTCGGCGATTTCGAGATGATCATCCTGATTGCTCCGCAGTCTGGGAATGTGTCAATGAATGTTGACGGAGTCAGCCTCAGTGTGTGGAAGATTTCAGATGAAACGTCACGTTCCCTGGAGGATATGTTGCTTGGATTGGTGGGCAAGAGTTGGGAGGTTGATGACGATCAAGACAGTGAGGATGAGAGGGTGGAGGATGAGAGGGTGAAGGCCCTGCACAAATGTGCCATGAAGGTTGACTTTTGGGTGGAGCCTCAAGAGGAACGTCCATGGAAGCGCCGAAAATTCACAGATGCCGAGCTAGTCTGTGGCAATGAATCTTTCGAAGTGCATCGAGGACTTCTGGCAGCCAAGTCAGCGGTTTTTGAAGCCGCCTTCGAGTCAGCTTTCCAAGAAGGTGTAAAGGCAAAGTATGAAATCAAGGATGCTTCAAAAGCTGCTGTGAAGGGAGCCCTGGCTAAAAGACTAAAACGGTGAAGGGACAGTCCAATTTTTTTTTTGCATTGTTTTGTTTCCTTACTTGTGTTTGTGCGCTGCTTCAGAAATGAGTGGTGATTGTTGTGCAAAAGATCCAGCCAAGGAATGCTGTACTTTCTCTACACTGGAAACCTTTCTGTGGAAAGCGATGAAACCCTTCCAGACATATTGAACTTGGCAATGCAATACGAACTTTATGCTTTGGCAGATAAAGTTGTCCCGCATTTGGCTGCAGGCATTGATGCCAACAACATTGGACTGAGAGCACGCTTGCTGAAGAGACATGTAGAGAGGGAAGAGTGCAAACGTGCGTTGGACATCATCGTTGAGAGGCTTGGCCGAACTTGCCGCAACCAATTTGTCTGCTAGTAAACGATAACCAGACCAAGGTCGGACGTTAGATGTAGAATAACAGCAGGTGCCGGCATCCCTGAACAAATAGGATTCCAACAAATAGGATTCTTATTTCGACTGTAGGATATTTTTTGCAACTTTCCCATGTTGCTTTTGTGCAGCTGCTGCCACCCATTTTGCGATGTGTTGTGTTCTCGCCCATGCTGGGCTTCCTGTTGGTCACAGTTAGGTGGCACCTCTCTAAATTACAATTTGAATCAGGTGCAAGTAGAACGGATCCTGCGAATCTTTTTTCCCCTATCCTGCTGTGAACAGCATTTGTTAAGGAAAGCCATGCAGGAGCCTGTGCTTGTCCACGCTCTTATTTAAGCGATGGCTGAGATGACTGAGAAGGGCAAGGATTCTGACCTTTCCACGCATCGCTAAGAACAGATCAACGGTAGTTTGTGATTTCAGCCGTGTTGCTGTGAAACGCATACAGCCTAACCTGACGTTGGGCCTGTCCAGACAAAACTAAACCGGAGCAACATTTTCGTCCGATGCACTGGGGAGGTTTGAGCGTCATGAAGGTCATGAAGGGGTAAGTCAGTTTCAGCGCTGCACATTTTTGGATGAAACTGTAACTCCTCGAAGCAAATATGAAATTTATCCAAGTGCATCACATCCAGCACTGACAGATTGGTTGGATTTTCAGCGACACGTGAAATGTATTCGGAAGATTTGGAAGGTTCGTTGCGATTTGTTTATCGGTTTACAATTGCCAGGTGGTGGACGTAACGCCTTTGCGCAAGGCATGGGAGCGGAATGGATCAGTTGCTGAGCTTGTTGGGCTGTTGTTGGGGCTTCGCTGCTTTGTCCACGAAACTCGACATGTTTTCCCCGTATTTTCTTGGGCCAGGCATTGATGGCCATGTGCGCTTGCTGCCGCTTGAGGTGCTTGGGCCCGGCGGTTACGGGGCTCATATTGAAATCTGCTGGTTTTCATTGACCCCGAGTTGCCAGGCTGATGGGTGTGGTCCAGCGATGGTTGGAGGATGCTTGCGTTTGACATGCCCAAAACCTCCCGAGACGCTGGATGTGGCGGTGTTTCGAGTGCAGGAAATTAGAGGAATGGCAACGGCAGTAACATGTGACATATGTGACATAAACATCATCATCTCTGCATGTCCCAAGGCCAAATTGAAGCTGTCGCTCCAGGTCCACTTGGGATGTATTTCAGATGTCATCTGAACAGTTCGCAGAAATCGTGACTGCAGCGAGTGTGAAATCGAGTGGCCTCAGGGGGGAGATCTAAAGTGCTATGGAGGTATGTTATGAGTTATGAGTTATGAGTGAGTTCTGAGTTTCTTACTTGTTTTCTTCGAACACTGTGTATCCAACATTTTCCACTGTCGCCAGGCAAAAAGTGGTGAGATTATCATGTCACCCAAGCAGCCGGACGAGTTGCACAGTACTATCCTGGTCCGGTCTCCAAGGACAAGAACAAGCCAAGTTTCGTGCCAAATCGCAGGCTATTTCGTGGCCTTTTCAAGCTCAACATATCTAAAGATCTAAAGATACCATGGTCAGCACGACGGAAAAGGTGGTGATATCAGAAGCAAATCCATTCGAAAGCTTGAGGCGGTGAAAAGCTTGGATCCTTTCCTGGTGGAAACTGCACCAGTGCTTGCAGAGGACCCAAAGGTGTGAGTTGTGGCATCATTCCGACTGGATTCCGCTCCTGACATTTCCGAAAATTTGAACTTTTGGAAGGTGCATGTGCAAAATGTCTTGAGACCTCTTGAGGAACGATCTTATGACTTATGACTCGCATACGGTGTACATACTTGTAGCAGGTGGTTGGATAACAAGGTGCTGGAGGGATGTAAAATCCGTAATGGGAGGCATAGGAGGGACCACAAGGTTCCAAGCAGTATCTGTTCCTTACAGTATCTTAGATATTGTGGATGTATGAGGGACATATGATTCGTGGATAATGATTGAAAACGTCTTTAACTTAATTGTGCGTTGTAGAGCAGCGACGTTGTCCCCATCCAAGTTGCCGAAATTTCCGAGCGCAGCAATTGTGATCCGAGGCCTCTATTCGTCAGATGTTCGAAGTCTTGGAAAGTCGTTACCATCAGGCGGGCGAGTTGAATTTCTTTCCGTTGCTTTGTTCAAATGCTTCAATCGAAAGATTCGGGAGATTTCATGAATTTGCAAGTTTCACACTCTTTCCCGTCAAGCAAAACTTGTTTGAGATATCTCATACTATCTCATGTCTTGGAGTGAGGTGCCACGTGCTTTGGTCAAACGCTGGTGCGGGGCTCGGTGTTGCTTTTGATCGGCTGAGTCGGTGAAATGATTTGGGACAAGTTGACTAAGAGTGACATGGATTGAAAATTGCCAGGTATGGATCGGTAATCGAAACTAGATCGTTGGACAGCGATCATGTTGTACTTTGTTGGAGATTGGAATATCTGGAAAGTTCCACCACTTTGAAGGTATGAATGCATCCATGCAGTTCCTGATCTGCGAGATCGTGCTGAGAAATGGCAAAATATCTTTCGAAAGGAGTCCTGGAAAACAATGCAATGCCACAGGGCTTTTGCCAACAAAACAAAATGAGATGATTGCTTTCTGAACAAAGCTGATTTTTGATGGGATGGACATTCGCTTGCCCTGAAAAATGGATCAATAGAGTTACAAGTAGAGTTTAAACCGTCTAAAAGTCTAGGATTGCTTTGGAACTGACAGCTGCAATCCAGCTTGGCTATAGAAATCTTGGATTTGTTTTCAAGCAGTTCTTGGGGAAGGCTGCGAAACACATAGCTCAACACTGCAGGATTTGCGTGGCAAGTTCAATATCAGGATTGCAGAGAAAGCGAAGATTCTCTCTGTCCCATGCCTAGATGGGTTTTTTGTATTGAAGCATTCTGAAGTGGCTTCTCCATGTCGTCAATTTTACCACATCCTTCACTATGGTAGATGCAAGAACATTCATCATGTGTTGGATGAGTTTAACATCTGGCTGATGTTTTTGAAAATGTCATGCATGGGATCTTTTGTCCTGCCGTACTTGCCACTAGCTAAATCATCTACAATTTTGTGTATCTAAAGGACGTGCTCTTGCAATGTCTCATATCATTGACTATGGAGACATCTTGTATCACGAGTTTCTGCCAAATCCTATCGCCAGCAAGCTGTGTTAACCAGCTGGCTATGGGCACCTAGTCACCGAGGCTCAAGTTCAAGAATGTCGTTTGGTGTTGGAAGAATATGCCTGCAAGGCCAGCATGGGTAGAATGAATGCTTGACCCCTGCCGTACCTGCCCAAACACTCCATGGGAAATCCCCACAGGTGTCCTTGACAAAGGCTGAGTCGGGGCCCTCAAAAAGTTGTCACAGGTGTTGTAGCTACGAAAGACAGGGGTAGGGTTTGGCATGATCTGTTAATTAGCAGCGCCAACGCAACACCAATTCTCAGGTTCTACTACAACAAGATGCACAAATTGCAGGAGCGCGTCGCCAAGCTCCAGGAACAAGTGGGCAGCCCCAGTCGTGGTGCGCCGCTTTTGTCTTCCCATTTCTCTTTGCTCGTTTGTGTCTTCACTTGCATTCATATGTGCGCACATCTACGGCAGGTTGAGAAGCAACATGTCCACGAAGAGATGATGGAGCAAGACCTGGCTTGTTTCCACCTGCTGAAACAAAGCACGTCAAACAACAAATTGATTCATGGAGCAGGTTGATGCCATTCTTAGCTTGCAACGTGTCGCTCTCTCATCTTTTTCCGTGATACTCTTCAAGAGATCATCCATTGTATCCAATTTGATGTCTCATGTCGGTGCCTTGGTGCTTCGAAATCTTGCTCGTTTTTTTCCATTTGGCCAGGATGCCCTTATCTGAATTTCCTGGCTTAGCAGCAACAGTACGAAACCGAGATCGGATGACAACTACCAGAACAGGTCAGACAAGCCATGCATTCAGAAAGCCATCGAGGCGGAACAGATCGCCCCCTTGTTGGACTTGTGGTTCTTGGCTCATGTGTTTTGCCTGCAAGAGTGAAACGGTGAAAACCACACAGGATATGAAAGACAGATGCGGAAAACACATGAACACCCCAATATCAAGAAGTTGATCGACTCTATTATAATTACAGTAGACTATAGACTCTGAGATGTCAGTTTGGTGGGAATGATTGAAATGATTGAAGTTTTCTGAGAGGCCAAGTTGCATTTGACACTCCAAGGATTGGAGCCAATGGCAAGAAGAGATCCTCTTTGGGGAATTCGTTGGGCTTCCCGGTGGTGCTTCGTTCGAACAGCATCTTTGGTGTCTCCGTGATGTGCATCGACTATAGCCTCTAGTTGTCCACTTGATTCCTGATCTAATTGCCCCAATGCACTCGCAACTTGACTTTAAAGGGAGTGTTCAACCAAAACCTTCTGTGGTCATGGCTTGCTCAGTTCTTCAGGAAGGCGACAAATCATTGCAGGTCGAGGTTAAGGATTGTCTTTTCGTGTCTCACGAAGCAAAGGGGAGAACAACTAGAACTCTTTTACCTGAAGACCGAAGAAAAAGAGCAAAGTGGCCAAATCGTTACAGTCTTCGTCTTCATCACATCCGTAGCGTCAGACAAGTGCGACTAGAGAGACATTCATCTACCCATTTTTTCCAGCGACTGGACTTCACATTTTGCAGTGCCGAGCCCCACTCGGCCCCTGTGGGCCGCTGCGCTTCGACGCCATGAACATGGGTTTCGGAGCGCAGGGACAGCAAAGCTCGCAGGAAGAGGGGCACGGATGAGAAGTGTATGGGAGATCAAAGGATTTTCAATCATGTTTCAAGGATTTTCATGAATTTTCATGGTGTATTTGGAGCTCCAGGACTGTTCCTTCCCACTTGGAACCATTTGCAGAGCTCCAATTCGACTATCTTATTTTGCAGTATCCTCAGATATCCTTGACTGTGCTCGTTTTTGTTGAAATTTGCTGACCTGAAATGACCAAGAGAGCTGTACATCACTCGTTCACACTGGTCACTTGAATGCTTATCGTATCCTACGCTCTGTATGAGGTGTGTATTTTCTTTGTGTGGTGGTCTCAGATGGTTGGCAACAGTCAGGTGAGAGCAGGCACGTACATCCATGATGTCGGCGTGAATATTCACAAGACAGGATCTCACTGTGCTACCGAGGTACGAGTTGGTGAACATTGCTAGAGCAGGAGGCAGTGATCAGATCATCTTCTATCAGGCACTGCAATGGATATAATTTGGGAGGAGCTGATTGCCTGGAAATGGCTGGAAGGATTTTTCGCCGTGCAGGTGATCCAAGCCTCTCTGAATGAGATGGTTTTGCTGTTGACCATCCTGTGCACGCAGCTGAGTTTGTCAGAGCGTGATCATGCTGTGAGGAACTTTTTTTTTCGCGATTTCATCTCTTCGATTTGACTCAAACTGACGCCTGAGGTCATGAGTTTGGCCATGGCAACATGGCTCGATATCTTGGAGGCGAAATCAGTCCCTTGGTGAAGCAAACTCCAGACGTAAAGTCCCAGGTCTATCATTAAAAAACCACCTCAACAGAAACATAGGATGGATACGGATATGATATCTATGGATATATGGAAGTATGGAATTCAACCGTTTTTTTGGCACTGTGCGCATCCAAGGTCACATCCTTCTGTGGGTTTTTGGTGGCATTTGCTTCCATACTCGTCCTCGTGGCCAAAGTAACTTGATGACAGATGGGTTTTGCAGGGCTTGGATGTGCCAAAATCCTGCAGGCAACCACTACCATGCTAACAAAATCCTAGTTGTTTTTTCGTTTCTCAGCATTTTTTGGCGCTTTGATTCTTCTGGCATTCTTCTGGGAAAGTCCTGGAAGCAGCGTAGGGGACAACATTGATTATATATAACTTGCAAAGAATTCTAGCAACTGTTGTTTGCAGTTGCACTTCTAAAGAGTTGATGAACAATGAACAACATCTGGTGAGTTTGCAATGGAAGATGTGCCAATTTATCTTCAAATTTCCTCTTGTCCTTAAAAATGGAAAAACATGACGAATATGCCAGCAAATCTGTACCTGGATGGGTTGACTGAGATGGTGATCTTACAGACAACAGCAAGATTCTGAAGAATGACCTCATGGTCGTTGCTGCAGGAGAGGTCCAGTCGTCGTGTGGATCCATGGGATCCATGACATGCTCAGTGCATCTTGTGCCGACATTCACGTGTACGCACGATCTATCCAGGACCTTCCACTCATTTTGCTCAAGTGCCAGCATGGGGTTTGCCTCTTGGTTGCAGCAAGGTGTCAAGGACCCTGTAAATATTGACAAGATTCAAGCATTTTTGACACAAGAGTTCTGGAAAAATATTTTTGTCTTTTGTTTTTGTGTGTTTTGCTTCGGCGAAGGATCATTGATAGAGGTCTGGGCAGTGTGCACAGTTGAGCAACTGTGTATTTCTACCTGCCCTGTGCTGTGCGCGATGACGGAAATCAACACTCTTGTACAGTACTCCCTTATGACGCATCCAATGTGAGTGGCTTGTCATGCGTAATCCCTTCCTAATACAAAAGTACAAAGCCAGCAACGACTTTCAACAGTGAGGCGTTTCTCAGGCACGTAATCCAGCTACTCCTTGGTCACAGACTCCTTCCACTATCAGTAGCATAGATCTTCTCATCCAAAATGAACAAATCTGCCGCTGGGCTGTGCAGCCCTCCATATAGTCGGTGCACGTGTTTTTGTGTTGTCAAAATTTCATATCCTTGGACTACTTCCCTCAGGATTCTGGCCTTGTTCTTTCTGGTATTCAGCTCGGAGGTGAGGTGTAGTTTTTATTTGTATCCTTGTATCGTTGCGGTTGGGAAAGATGGGAAAGATTGATCTTAGGCTCTTAGTTTTCTGCAATGGTCTTGGGAGTTTTTGTGAACATTGACTTTCAATTTTTCAATGCTTCCAGGCACGCTACACGGGCTTTGATTCACCGTGGGACTGTTTCCTCGATGCACTGAACCCTATAGGAGGCACAGGATGGGAATCGTGAACTCCAAAGTGCATTTTGAAATCCGGTCCACGTTGGTCCCCAGGTCACTTGCGCCGATCAAAAGGAGTCACTTGCGCCCAAAATCAACTGTGTACACTTCAACAAACAACCATTTAGGTTGGGAACTGGGGGGGACTGGGGTTTTAGGGGTGGGGACCGGGGACTGGGGACTTATACATGGAGATGTTCTACAATGAACAAACAACCATTTAGG
>DF239477.1:108507-151018 GCA_000507305.1 Breviolum minutum Mf 1.05b.01 | reverse complement strand
AACAACCCTTTAGGTTGGGAACTGGGGGGGACTGGGGTTTTAGGGGTGGGGACCGGGGACAGGGGACTTATACATGGAGATGTTCTACAATGAACAAACAACCCTTTAGGTTGGGAACTGGGGGGGACTGGGGTTTTAGGGGTGGGGACCGAAGTTTAGGAAACGTTAAAACATATAGACATATAGATTTATGTGCAAACCATGGAAAACCATGCTGGTAAGCTTGAACAACTTTTGTCATATACATTTATGTGCAAACCATGCTGTTGTCATCTGACTCTTTCCTGCTGGTAAGCTTGAACAACTGTTTTGAGCTCCAAAAATGCACATGTTTTTGAGATCCAAAGTGCTCCGCGGGCACAAGCGACCCGAATCCGCGGGCACAAGCGCAAGCGACACCGTACGTTTATCTGGACTGGTTCAGCAGTTGACGCTTCGTCAGATCAGCTGTATAGTAAGATGATGTGGTGACAGTGATCTTTGTCCGAGTTTAGTCGATTGAACTTCAGGTCCTGTCAGACTGACACTGAATGAAGATGTGCACTCATCAAATTGGCTCATAACTAACCTTCTTTTAACATGTTTTGATATATTTGAATACTCTTGATCTTTTGGTGATCGTTCGGTGTTTGAGAAGTTTGAGCTGGTCAGGTCTGAGTTCTGCATATTCCTTCTTCAACCGGGGCAGGCTTTTGTGAATCACAGCTGTCAGAATCATTTCTCGAGAATCACAAGCACAGACAGGTGGTCCTATCTACCCTTTGACATGGTACTGAGCGCCATACGTCTGAACGTGGCCGGGTCCCCAACAGACTGGAAACATTCATCAGAATGCAAGGCACATAAATCACGAGCATATTCTCCAAATTTTTGAAGGAGCAACATGCCTTGTTCTTCTGCATTATTTGTTTGGCTGTGACTATGAGAAAGTTCAGAAAATCAGCAACTCACCCTTAGAATCTATGTGACACATTCCTATCGACTTGAAATTGAGGCCCTCTTTCTGTTCAACGTTTTCTTTCCCATGTACCCAGCGGACGGTGCGAAGTTGTTGGTGCAGCACTCAAACTGCGTTTGGTGCAGAAAGCGACGATGCATTGATGCATGCTTCGTTGGTTTAGGTCACCAGCCTCATGTTCTTCTGCGGCGTGACCCCACGGAGGGTGCTCGATGGGAGGGGCAAGTTTGGAAGGAACATGCGGGTAGGACAATTCCTTGCAACTTGTTTTTGAATATTTTTTGATCGTTTTGTTCTTTGAACTTTTAAACAGCCTTTTTTGTGTGCAAATTCGTTAATGCTGAATTTGCACTGTTTCCTGAAAACATCTATATTCCAGGCAATTACAAGTGAGAGCAGCCTTTTTCAAGCCATGAAACAACGTGGAGAGAACTCCCACTTCATTTCTGCAAATTGTGTTCAATTTACATGGGGCAAATCTGACTTTCATCCACAATTGTCATGTGATCAGATTCTTTTGAATGGGTCATTCAGGCGGCTCTCGTATTAGTTTGCACTTCGGTGCCCTGCGGCCTGGCCTTCATTGCTACTTGGCCTCATATACTGTGCCATCCTCCCATCCCAAAGTCGGAGCACGCAAAAATACGATGAATTTACGAATTTCCATCACTTTTTTTTAAATGTTGGAAATTGTCATTGTTTCCTCCATGATGGAAAAGGGGATCATGATGGAAAAATAGTGTTGCTCCATCCTGTTCCATCCTGAAGATATGCTGAGGGTTATGCTATTTGGGGTATCATCGAGAACGGTGCTCGTGGCTTCTTGGGGGGCCTGACTGGATGGATGGGCGTGATGAGTCTCATTGAGGCAGGACCAGGTCTTGATGCATGAAATATCTTGAAAATTGGGAAGTTGCATCATGTATACATAATCACATAAGTATAAATAAGTCATGTAAGTCATAAAGATCCTGAATCCTGACATTGAAGCGTTTCAATGACTTCAGTGTTTTTGCCAAGATTTCTTCGCCACAAATTGGTCAAAGCTTCCAAAAGTTGAGAGGCAAGGCGCATTTGGCAACTGCGCAAGGCCCCGGGAGAGATGCTGCAACGGCACAGTTTCTGTAGTGAAATACTAGAGCAGCAGGGGTGTGTAACGTCAACGCTGACGTCTCATCAGAGTGATCACAACATAGGGTGATAGCTGTATATACGTTCAGCGCTACGGCCATGTAATTGACATTGATTCACACAGCTCCACTGTGCGGTTGTCAATAGCAACCAATGGTTTCAACGCTGCTTGGAGGCACGACAGCTTCACACTCATCCTCTCTTTGAGGCATCACAGCCAGAGAAAGAATCTTTGGAAATGCTTGGGATTGATGAAATGATCCAGATTGCAGGCTGCAAGGACCAAACAATGCAACTGTAGAGCATTATGAACATTGCCAAAGTGCACTATTAGGTTGGTAACATAATGACCAATCACGTGGTGATGTTTTTATTGCTATCGATCAGGTGGCCAAAAGCTGGCGACGTGCTGAGCGAGATGCGTTTGGCGTGGTGCATCGCATCAACCAATCGGCACCTGAGCTGAGGAGTCCAAGAAGCATTTGTCAAAATGTAAAACGACCGTTCTGAACTCAGGATTTCGATGATGAACAGCCCTTAACTACTGGAGGATGGAAGAACTTTTGTGCCTTGTTCCGTGGAGATGACTTGGGGCAGCCACTGGCGCCTAGCAGACGTTCCTCCAGGTGTTGTTACTTGGTGGAAATTGATGTGTGTATTTTTTTGCCATGCTGTTTCAGGCGAGATTTGTAGAATGCAGAAATCCAGACTGGGTCAAGAAAGACGGAACATTTACCACCTATCACTGTATCACTGTATGACAATCACTTTCGCCAAGGTTTTTGCTGTTTCTTCACCGGCATAGAATCCACCAGCGAGGTGGAGGTCAGTTTCAAAAAAACATCAACTTAATTTGCAATGCCAAGGCCACTTGTCTTAACAGATCCTTAAGTTGCACAGGGTTTTCAGTAGACATGTTAAAGATATTGCTATGAACAAATGGTTTAAGATTACCAAAACAGAGAACATGTTGACATCTTTACGGTATCTTGTGATGAAACCATACATTGATACATTTTTTGATTTTCGAACCACTTCGACATCAAACGGTTTCATAGTTTCCTGCTGTCATCCCTGGAAGGTGGCGGTACCAACAAGTCCGAACTCTGCACAACAACAGCAACTCAGAGCACAACGAGAACAGTTTGTTTCAAGGACCGTGGAAAGGCGGTTTTTGGTAGGCAAACACCGCTGTGTTTGCGTCTGTTGCGATGAGTTTGCAGAAAAAGAACCTTGAATTTCCGTGTTGTGGTGTTTCTTGGTGTTTTCTCGCCAGGATGCAAGACCAACCTGCAGGTGGTCAGAGGTAAAAAAAGAGAGTTGCACATTCAATGTATTTTGAATGTATTGGATGTACATTCTGTCCCGACAAAGGAGTGAACACCATACATTTGAAGGGTTTGAGTGAAGAGCACATGTGGGATTGTGGAATTGTTGACCACTGGACGACCTGATTAGATTTGTTTAAGTTGGATAACCGCCTTGAAACAACAAACGATAAGACACATAAAACACACTCTGGAGATCTCTTCTGCTAAGTCCAAAATCGACGCCAACGCCGTGAAGCAAAAGTTGCAGAGTTGCACGGAGACCATGAAGCGCTTGGAAGAGGACCGGGATCAAGTGGGCGAAAGGAGGTTGTCGTTCTTTCAGTGTTTTTTCTCTCGTGTAAGTCTTGATGACAATTTATGCGTCATGAAACCTGCTTTGGATCAGTAGACTTCTAGACCATTTCTTGTGGAACAGGTCTTTGCTACACAACCCAGACCTCGGCAGGTTGGGGATTTCGATGGATTTCGCCGATCACACGAACTGAGGTTTCGAACATCCCAACCAATCACTAACCATTGGAATCATTGGATCTCCCCGTCGGAGGAAAGCATTGAACATCAGATCATCAGGTGCTGCATCCTTGGTTGACTTCTTGTGATTTCCAGGTGCTGCATTCCTTGTCATTGGAGCTCACAGAGCTTCGAGTGCTATTGCCTGCCGGGCCACTCAAAACTCACAGACTACTCTCGTGTTCGTTACATGTAAATATATGGACAAATTTTGGCAGTTCAAATGTCAAAGGTGTCGGAATTTGATGGATTTTGTCTACCATGAACTCCGTTGACGTGCTTTCCCATACGGGTATATATCTGAAAAGCAGCTGCCTTGGGTGTCCGAAACTCCGATATGCTTCAGGTCATCGTGTCACTACGCAACCCGGGACTTCGCGAACGGCATTGGCCCGTGCACCCAGCATCTTGCCGAATCTCACCCTTGCTGTGTTCCCTGAGCTTCGGCTCCAAACTGTCAACGAAAGATTTTGTGACGAAGATGATCTCCTGACAAACCATCCTCCGCTATCCTCCGGCCATCATCCGCCATCCACTTGTTCCCAATCCTTCACTGGGTCTTCTTGTCAAGTGGGGGAGCAAATTGGAGCTCAAGTTTGAATGGGCTCCAGGAAATGAACATCAATGAACTCAAGTTGCCATCCCCCAAGAGAAGGGTCTACTATCATACATCGTATTTCAAAATAGACCCTTTGGCCCATGTGATTTTGGACCTTTTGTATGGTTTCTATGAAAGTTTCTTTCCCACACAATATGAGCAAGGCATTTTTTGATGCGAAAAAAGAAATGTGTAATCCAGGATCACTTTGACACTTGAAATTCACAAAGCTCTTTTCGATCGATTTTTTTGAAAACTCTCTGCCGCCGACTTGCGATGGAGGACATTGATCGGCGAAGCCATTGATCAGAATATCCAAGCGAGTCAGATGAAGGAGCAACTAAAAAGCTGACAGGGGTTACATCAGTTTGTGGATTTCGTGTAGGCATGCCAGCAGATGACAGATGCAGATGCTTGTGGAGCTTACTTGATGTTGGATAGTTGGATAGAAATGAAGATGAACTACACGAAGTACCAGAAGTCACTATGAAGGAATTATATGGATTTTTCCTGATTCAAATTATAGACACTGGTGGTTTGCAAATTTTCGGTGTGATTTGTCGTATTTTACAGAGCAAAGACACAAGAGCAATGTCAACCCGATGGCCTTGATATAGAATTACTATCTCGGGTCGCAAGCCGCAAACTTATGAAAAACATGACACTCTTCAAACACTGAAGAGGAGATGAACCTCTCCAACATGAACGAACGATATCCATTTGCCCGGAAACTCAGGAAGCATGCAAAGTTCTAGCAAATTTCAGAGCTGGTATGATGTCAAGGAAATGAACTTATAGGTGTACCAGTGGTACCAGGTCAACAGTATCTTTTCCTAAACTCTGCATCCAAGGTGGCACACCTTTCAAAGATTCAGGTGGGGACCTTCCGGGCAGTGACAACGTGGTAGCTGGTAGCTGGTAGCTGACGAGATGACGGGTTTCCTTTCTGTGCTGAATCAGGCCATCTCAGAAACGGCATCAAAAGAGATGTTGATTGAAGAAGAGTTGCGAAGGTGGGAAATACTTCAACGAAGCATTGACATCAGCATTCAGCTGACATAGATTGAGGAACTGAATCGTGTCGAAGTTCTGATGTTAAGCGACAGAATTATCAAATATCCACTGATCCATGGTTTGCATCTTTTGTGTCTTTCTTGTTTCAGTCTTATATTCAGCAGAATCTGCGTTGAACTTCCGTTTGCCTCCAGGATGCAAGAAAATTGGGCCAAGCTGCATTTCGATTTCAAGCCCATTGGTTTGGAGCACTCAGAAATGGACAGATGAGAACAAGATAGAAGAGTGACAGGTTCGGTATAGTGATCAAATGTTCTCAAGAATCTCACAGACCTGGTGGGCACAACTTGCCTGCTGCACCTGCAACCGAAACCACGGACTCCATGCAGCAAGGTGTTTTCGGACAAGATGAACATCGCATCGAGGCCATGATGAGGGGTGAGGATTTGAGCAATCAAGGCAACAGAGCTGGCTGTGGCAACAAGACTTTTGGAGACAAACTAAACTAAATCGTAGAAAACACGTGGCCCCATCAATCAGGAATGTTGAAACATAATGAAACATTTATTTCCCCTTGAGTTGGTAGATCTTTGGCGACCAGAGAGGAGTCAATACTTTTTCTGTCAGTTTTTGAGTTGCACTGCTAGCAACTCTTGAATGGAGCTGGATCTCTTCACTGCTTTCCTCCCGTATCTCTGGCATGCTTCCAGGAAGAATCTTCCATTATGGTGGCTGAACTACATCATGCTGAGGTCTGATGCTGGCATGGTGACAACAATTTCTTGACACTTCCCTCCACTGGTTGACAAAAACAAAGTGTGAGGGGATGCACTTTGTATCAAAAGTCTGATTCAAAAAACGGAAGGATACCAGTTACCAGCAATAAGAAACAGTGGCATTTTCTATTCCGTATCACCGGCATCCCACATTTCACGGAGGTTTGGGAGCTCATCACAGAGCAGATGGCCAAGGTTGAACAGCGCGGAGTTAGTTTGGAGAGTTTGGAGTTGCGTCTTGGGGTTGGAGTTCACTAATGGTAGTTTCTTATAGTTCCACCGAGTACTTGGAAGATATTGAATCCCACATGTTTGTGTCAAGTGCATGAGTCTATGGATAAAAAACACAGCCCCGAGGTGCTTCACAGTTCATGTAGCTCATGCTAGCCCTTCTAGGATGAAGTGATCAGAGTTGAACAAATGAAACCAATGCGTTCTGATTGGTGTCGGAATTCATCATACGTCAAAGACCAGAAGTTTTTTGCGACAAAAATCGACATGACATGGGATTCTTTTTGCGCTGTCAAGGTGAGGACTTTAGGTCGAAGGCCGAATGCAGCAGTTCACGAGAAGGACAGGTCGAATAGCTGCATCCGGTTTAAATTCCAAATGCTGACACAGAGGGATCTCGCGTTCTGGAGATTTCCTGTAAAGACCACAAACAACCACAACCCGACTGGTGGTTTTGCAACGGCTCCTCTCCCAGCCAGGTTGAGCAAAAAATAAATACCGGCAGATAATGCATGAAGAATGTATGGTAATGCCAATTTTATCGTATCAGTGGATGAACATTGTGATAGGGTTACAAAAAGTTATAATCTTGATATTTAATCCTTTGTGAAGCTCAAATTTGTGATTTTTGTTGTAAAGATATCAAACTTTCCGGCGATGTTGGGCTTTGGACGAAGTCCTCATGTCTTGCTGTCTTGTAGACTTGGCTCCAGCGCTCACGCGAATCGGATTGATCAGAATGGGAGCAGATGAGTCGGTGGATTGGAGTCTGATTTTTCTGAACAAACATGTTGGGCTTTCACAGCGTTAGTGTGCTCAGTGTTGCACTGGCTTGTTATGCACTCACAATTGTGGAGCAAAAACCGCTGCGCTTGGGGTCTGACGATACTGGCTGCATATTGCACTTCACATCAGAATGGCACGCGATTGATGAGCCAAAGGAGGTGGTGAACCCACAGTTTCTCGTCGGCAACATTTTTCTTTGAGCTAAGGCTCTAAGATTTGGCTCTAAGACAGCTACTTATGGAGTTGTGATAGGAAAACACCCCTTTTGTGAAAGACAAAAACACAGCCGTTCTCCAAGCTTGGTTTCTGTACTGTTTCAAACGGTAATTTGGAATCAAAACCAAGGTTGCTGATCTTCCGCGTGGACTGCCAAAACGCCTCAAGCACCTTGAAGAAGTTTCGGGAGTTCAAAATTTGGGACGAAAGTCACATTTGTGCTGTCTTAACAGCTCACCAATACGCACGTGACTTCTTTCAAGGTGGAATTGAAAATGGTAAATTTACTCTGCGGAGTGGAGACTTGATTGAATTTCAATGTATTCTGTTGCCTTTGAACTTTTCGGCATCATGCGCTGGCTTTCAGCCACTTATGAGGATGATGTTTCTGGACACCAGTGAAGAAGCTGAGTTTGTTGTCACTGACTGGGTGATCCCAGATCTTAGACATGGAGCTTGGAGTCGCAAAAATTTGGCAGATGCCAATGAGTGGCTGTTGGACGTCCAAAAATCCAAAGGAACTGAACGAACTGTTCGTTTTGAAAGTCCTGCACTGGAAAATACCTCACCTTTTCCATCCTTGCCGGAAGACGGTCAAAAACTGGACAATAAGGTGTCAAGTGTAGATGAAGACTTTCTGAATCCAACGATTCTCAGTGTGGCTTGTGACACTTGTGACAGCTTACCAGGCATTAATTTGACAGATAGTGTCCGTATGGTGAAATCTTTCTTCAGCATAGTGGACTATGGTAACACGCTCGAGCACACTTGGTACGGAATTCGCTTTGACATTGATGTGAACGCAAGCATGTTACAGTCGTTCCCACCGGGCAGTCATAACTTGAATGTCCTCATGCATTTCTCATTCCATAGGGAGTCCCGTGGCTTGTTGGGCAGTGACCATGAGCAAACTCTGCTCGTGCCAGTCAATGTGGCGCACCCAGATAGCCCAGATCATCCAGATCATCCAGACAATCCAAACAATCCAAACACCAAACAAAGGCGGCACTTTTGGTTTCGTATGCTGATTTTCTTCATTGTGCTGCTCATGGTCGCCTTCGTGACGTATCGTTGTTGCAGACCGGCACCTGTCGCCGAAGGGACCCGATCGGAACGGACGAGATCACAAGTGCAGAGTGAGTTTGAAATGCGCGCACGTCATATCTGATCTCGGAGGACGACACATCAGAGCAGCAAAAAAATTGCCGAGCAAAGATTACGAGACATATTGTGATCATGTCATGTCAGTCATGTCATATTTTTCGGAAATGTATCTGGAGAGAGTCTATTTACTGTCTACTATCTGTCTACCAAAGGTACACGCTGCACTATGGGTCTTGACTCGAGAAAGCCGCAGGACTTGGTGGCACATGACGCCAAACTCAAGGCATTTGGGCGAGCAATACGCTGCTACCGGTGCCGTCAAAGATGTCGCAGGGGTGAAAAACTACTTGAATAAAGTGCATCAGAATCCCAAGGTTTGTTGGGTCTTCATCGTGAAGTTCTCTGGGAAAGAAATGAAAAAGAAACACATGGAGACTTTTCCTCAGTCCTAAATTTGCTCAAACTTCAGAAAGATCCGATTTAGCACGTAGAATTGGTGCAGTAGCAATGCTGCCCACACATGCAAAGCAGATGGCAGCACATATTGAATTGGTCGAGGAATACTTTTGGGCTGTTTCGTCATGGATGTCATGTATTTCTGGAAGCATGTGCAGAGTTTCTGAGTGTTTTCATTTGTGACCGTGACCTGTGTTTTTTTTCCTTCCATTTACGCCTTTGCAAATTCGCCAGATCATCGGAGAACTCTGCGACCGGCTGTACGAAGCACAATATGGCGCCGAAGCCGAAGAAAAACGATTCACTTTGGCGCAATCTTATGTATCATATAGGTATAATTACACGTCGACATTCAATTCTCGGAGATTCACCGAACAAAAACCGGGAAGATTTAATCTTAGTTGGGTTTTATGTTGGTGGACTTTTCTATTCAGAAGTGGTGAAAATAAGTAAAGTCCTGGAATAGTATGGCACTAGGTGAATTGTGGACCAGTTGTGAACCTGTTCTTTCTTTCCAGGCTACGTCTGTGCGAGAGAACACATGCTGCAGGAAGGCTTGGTTAAGGACTGAATGGCATGCTGCGCTAGCCGCAAGCTAAAGTTGTGTAGGAAACAACTCGAAAGAAGTCGAAATGCATTTCTTGGATTTCTGTCTCAGGAGCTGATGCAACGTGACACGGAGCGGAACAAGGAGTGGAAGCGTCCAGGGCTCGACCATGCATCCACGACGAACATGATGCGATCAAGCCATCCTCGTGGTGATTGCATTTATGTCTTTCAATGCATCGTTCATTCTACCTTGGTGTCATGGCCTTTCACCACGGTGTTACATGTTCTGTCTGAGGTTTTTTCGAGGTGGAGAAGCAGTGGCAGAATATCATGATGCATCTCAAGTACGCTGCAAGCTTGATGTCATGAGGGAAGGTGCTAAAAGAAGGTCTTAGGTCTTTTGAAAGTTACTAAGAAACCATCGTTTCTTACTCGTTCAACAACTTCAACTTCAACCTTAAGAACTAACGAATCAACGACAGTTTTTGAAAGGTTCATGTCGCTACGTATTGAAATTGGTGAAATTATGAATTGAAGGAGATCAATTTTCTTCGTTGCTCTCAATTCCCTAACTTCAGCAAACTGCTTTTTCCTGCGGAAAGAGCCCCTGAAAAGCATCACAACTGATCAGAATTGATTGATTGTACGACAATGTCAAGGATATCTCTGAAGAAGCTTCTCTTTACGTTTCTTGAACTTCTGGATCTATACCATTCGCTTTGATTTTTGATGTTCAAAGGCTGCGAATATTCGATTCATCGCCATGTGTGGAGGTCCTCCAACACCTGGTTGCAATTGTTGGAAGTCCCCAAGATATCTGCTTTTTGTCGTGAGGCGGGAAGTGGCTGAGAAGATGCAATGGCATGTCATGGCATGTTATGATTGTAAAGTGTTAATGGTGATACAGTAATGTGCAGTAGTAGTTGGCATAAACTAGTGACATCCTTGTTTTGTCAAAGATGTAGGAGCAGGCCATATAGTCATCCTTGACCTGGAAATGAAACAGTGGTATCGGAATTTCAACCAAGGGCAACAGGTGCTTGTGTGAATGTTGCGAAAGTTTGCATTCCTACACGGCTAGCAGCCTCTCAACCTCTTTGTGCAAGCCATGTCCTTGTTCCAGGGCTCGTGTCAGCTTTTTTTTCGAGAACTTCACCGGCATATTTTTCAAACCTTGTGATCCGCAGCTGCTTTGAACACTCAAATTGAAACGTGAAGATCGAGCACTCCCTGTTGCCACTTGCCTTTGAGTTGGTGTCAGCTATTTGGTAGCTGAGGGACATGGCACAGTTCAATATCACTGCTCAAAATGCTCAACATCGTTTGTTGGATCTATCCCCATGCCACACGCACCATTTATGCTTGTACATCTTGTGCCATCTAGCCAAAAAATCAACCAAAGGCCGTTCTCAAAGACTCGAAGCTGAGGTTGGGAGTCCTGCCTTCAGAAGATCAACATGACCTCTCACATGAAGCTGCCTTTGCCAACCCGCAACTTCCCAAAGTCACGATGCCTGGAAACGTGTGGGTTTTTAGATTCAGATCGACCGATCGACCGATGGGAAACACCTGTGCTCAGCCAGCTTATTACTATATTCCGATTATATTCCTTACATCATTGTGTAGCATCATCTTTGACTTCTGGATCTGAAATCCATCTAAAATTGACTGCAGGCAATGCATTGATAGATGATCTCGTTTGAGTGTACAACTTTTTTTCTGCGAACTTGCTTGGACCTTTCAGGTCAACAGACACCACGCCACGCTCCCTGCGGTCCCCTGGCGGGCAATCTCCATGCGAGGCATCTTCGAATTCAAGTTTAGAGTTGTGAGATCCCTGTCGAGCCTGGATTTTTCAGACCTTGTCGTGGTGTGAGAATACATCGATTTGGATTACCCTGCCAGGCTTACTTCAACGGTGTCTGGTGCCAAGCTGTGAAACCTTCGAATTCCAAGAAGAGGTGCAAATATCTTGTAACATCTTGTGACCCTAAGTAGGACGTTGCTGAATCAAGTTTGATCCTACAATCACTCTGATATAAATACGTATATATAATTATAAATATATAATACATATATTTGCAATAAAGGAGTCATTGTTCCTGCTAAGGGAATGGGCCTGTCGCCAATGTCAGCATACTTCGAAGGACCCCAGGTCTTCTTTGGTGGAAATGCAGGCAAGGCCGTGCCGTCAGAAGTCAGAAAGTCATCTCATCATCCACCAACTTTCGCTAGGTGCTGAGTCTGCCAATTTGATGGCGCAAACCTCACCAGAGATTGCACCAACTTCCCCAGTGGCAGCAGATCCTCAACTGCATTGGAGCCATTTCTGTTTGACCAAAAAACACATCCACCTTCATTGATTCATGGTGCGCTTACGTGTTTCCCAAGGATTCAATGGCAACGCAGACTCCAAGCAAAGGGTGCGAATCTTGGAACCCCTTCCTGGGGCCGAAGTTTTGAATTGGCTGAAAAGCATCACAAGTTTTTTTGTTTTGTTGTTTTGTTCAATCCTAAGGCCAAACACACCGATGCAGATGGGAGTGCCACTGGGCGAGACAAAAAGGTTGAATCGTTGAATTTTTTTCGTCATCTTTAAGTCATGTCATGTGCACGGTGCGCATGGCTCATGATGACTCCGTCAGAGACTTGACTTCTGAGGCAGCACACCATGCCATTCGTGACCTACCCCCCAAATCAAGGCATGCCATGGCCTGCTGTCAGGGTCCTCAGAGGATGGATGATGAGTGATGAGTCAAATGTCTGGATTTTGAAAAGACATATGTTATGAAGTCTTATTATCTTGGTATCATGATGCTTCTAAGAAGGTTAACATGATGTGTGAGTCCCGTTCCTGTTTGTTTCTTAGCCTCAAACAAATGTGTCAATCGCCCAGGTGCAGCCTGGGACACCAAGCCTTACAATCCCATCATCTGGGTTTGGGGAACTCAGGCCACCCATTTTGAACCGCCTTCAAGGTCAAAACAAAAAACAAGAACCAAAGCTGTAGCATGTCCATATGAACTCATATCTTTTCAGGAGGGATTCATGGACTTTGAGATTTTTTTTTCTGCTGCGGGAAGGCTTCAAAGAGGCTTAGTTGGCTTTGCCCTTTGCGTCACGACAGACACTTTGAGCTAACATTTGGGCCTGCAAAGTAGTAGCTTTCGGTGCACAAGGCATAATATATTAATGGCAAACAATGAGATGATGGAATGATGGGATGAAAGTCTAAGGTGAATTTAAATTGAGCCAAGTATCCCCACAGATCTTGCAGAAGATTCCGATCTTTTGAATCTTTTTTGCACTTTCCAAGGCCCACTTTGCTGCAAGGGGCAGCTGCCAGTGTACAAAAGGCTGCAGGAGTGTCGGGAGACCCAGAGCATGGTTACATGGTTCCTTGGCTTTGATGATTTCAACCAGACTTAAGGCCACCAAAGCCCCAGCAGCAGCCGCAACAGCAAACCACACAACGTCGTGTGGAAGCCAGGCACGAGCAACGGAACCCTGACGTTGGTGTACTTCTGTTTGGTTGGTTTACATAGATTTTGATTTTGATGTTTTCCAATTGTCCAATCTTCCGTCACAACTTCGCCTTGCGCAAATAGGAGATAGAAGTTGAACTGGTTTGGAATGCAACTGTTTGGTCTTATCGTCACGAGATGTGGACGGCGTCCTGTTGATGAAATGTCGGAACTTAAGCACCTTCAGTACACACACTGTTCCCGAAATAACATGATGTAAGAACAGATCCAGGATGGGAAGCTTTCTGCTAGCCGGCAATGTTGGACGTAACAATGTAGTCTCAATGTAGACCCATGAGACTTTGTGAGTTCATCCGAGCATAATGCAAACATGTTGTCACCATGGATCCGATGGGACCTGAAGAACTGGAAGATCCGGAGCAGGTCTCCTTCGAACCGAGCTACTTGCCCTGCGGCTGTCTATGTGGACCTGTCCTCCCTACGTCTGTGTCTCAAAATGTGTCAGGGATGTGAGGTCTAAAGATATGCCATGATATCCCTATGACTACGCAACGATTTCAGATATCTTAAGGGAGTTGGGATAGCAACTCGGGATACCTTTGGCTACAAAGCAGGACTCTTCCCACTTTGATCACATCGTTTTGGATTTCTTTGCCTGGCAGTTAAGACATTGCAATGCTTGCATTCTGCTGGATCAACAACAGCAGCCATCAACGAGTTGCTGTGAACATGCATGGCTCAGAGTGAGTTTCATTGCCACACGCCTTCATACGCAGTAGCATTCCGATGGAAGCCACATGGACCAACAGGTAGGCATAGGCAAGGGCCAGAACATTGATTCTTGAAAGCTGCCACAAAGCTCCATATCTTCTATCTACTTGTATTTTACACATTGAGAGACTTGAAAACCATCCACAAATCTCAGATCTCTGGCTTGATAATGTATTGTTGAAGCGACATCCAAATGCATCCACATGCATCGACTCAAACTCGTTTGCCATGGATTTTTTGCGGATCCAGTTGATTTCTGGCGAAGAGGTAACACTCAGCGCTGACGACTTTGTCAACTTGGTCGAACGGCCTGGCTTTTTATCCGTAAAAGCACTGAAGCAGCCGCCAAGCTGAGCTGATCAGTAAAACCCTCCAAGTTCTCACGGCCTTTAGATGAATTCAAGCTCAATTTCGGCTTGAAGAACTCCAAACCCATAGCAGTACATTCGTAGGCTGGGGATGAGGCAAAGTGCATTAGAAAAAAGATAAAACAAGAGTCCTCTAAGGGAAGTCTTGTATAAATGACCGTATATGACTCATTCAACTTACCTTTTCCTGTCCTTGACTTGATTCCCAAGCGTGTCGCTGAGGCATTGCAGCTCTCAACTGAACGTCTCGATTTATCGCCAACGTTTGGTGTACAAAGAACAAGTTTTGAAAGGCCCGGAGTTTCAAACTTTCTGCCCACGGAGCCAAAAAGCTTTCCAAATGTTTTGATTCTTGATCAGATTCGGATGATTCGATTTAAATACTTGATGCTTGTCGATATTTGTTGCTGTTGGGTATTCTTCTGATACTGTAACTTTGCATTCCTTCATACGAAGCCCTGAAGGTGAAATAGCGCTAAAAGATTTGGAGAATCTTGGCAAAACAAAATTCAAAACGGAACATGACCAACAAGGCTTTTGGGTCGCTCAAGGACTGTTGATTCGGAAATTTTTTTGCACCAATTGAGAGGGTTGCAGCACTGCAATTAGTGGTCCATCAGCACTACTCAGTACAGGTCATACAGTGTGCTACAGCATCAGTTTTACTGATTATGATAAAATTCAAAATATCTATGAATATCCTAAGATTATGGTCCGCCTCATGAGGTTTCCTGCTGAACTCCAACTTCTCCTTGTGCCATTGGTCGCGCCAGATGGAAAAACTCGCGAAAGGTTCTTCGATGCAGCCTTACGTGGGGAAGAATTGATTTTGAAGTCCTTGTTGGATGAAGCTATCGATCCGGACACCACAGACGCGTTCGAAAACACAGCGTTACACTTTGCTGTTGGATCATCTCATGTTAATGTTGTGCGACTCTTATTGGAGGCCAGTGCAGACAAGGACAAGGTCACCCTGCAGAGACGGAATTGGACACCGTTGAACTTTGCTGCCTATGCGGGTGACCCCGACGTTCTCCGTTTGCTGCTAGAGGCACGCGCAAATCCCAACGGAGCATCTCTGCCATTGCGACAGGCCGTCAAGATGGGTCATGTTGCAGCAGCGCAAATGTTGCTGGACGCTGGTTCCAAGATACCAGATCAATCGCAGCGCTCGGAATCCGAGTCCAGCTCAGACTCAGAATCCGAGTCTATGCAACTGACAGCCACGCGCATGGGGAACACTGAAATCCTTCGTTTATTGCTTGAGGCTCGTGCGAATCCAGACGAAAAGACTCATGGAGCGTCTCCATTGTTAGCTGCCGCACAACAAGGACATGTGGCAGCGGCCGAATTGTTGTTGCAATTTGGAGCTGACAAAAATCAGATGGCGATGATGCCGTCAGGGAAATCGAAGGTGCCCCGAACAGCTCTTTCGGCAGCTTGCCACACTGGACGAATTGGAGTTGTGCGTTTGTTGTTGTCGGTTGGCGCCAACAAGGAGCAGCGATATACCAAAGGGCTTGGAGGGGTGGCACCGGGCGTTGACATTACATAACAAGTATGAACTCCATTGTTGAAGTAGCTGCAGTAGCTTAGATGTGAGTTGACGTGAAGATCTGAATCTTGAGAAAAGTAAGATGGAGTCAATTTGGTCGGCTTTACCAGCAGTATCAGCACATGTGAACATGCAACATGCATCAAAAGATTGTGAAGAATCTCAATGACAGGACAGGGCATTGGACAAAGAAGATGTGCCCCTCACTGCTGCAGCGAGGGCAGGGCGGACCCGTGTGGTCGACCTTTTGTTGCAAGCAGGCGACGACTTGAACAAGGCACTGCAGGGCATCGCACCTTTCGTGTTCCAACGAAGCTACACCAACTAGAGATCCATCCTCGGAAGCTTCCTACGTCATACTATAACTCCCAGCCCCTCTTTTGTTTCATGAATTCGCTTCACTTGACATGTTTTTTGGTGGCACTGATTTTCATTTGTGCGATTTCTCACCTTGCCATGTCAAACTAAGCTCACACCTTCGCCTCAAGTCGGGATGCGGCAGGCCATTGTAACACACCAGTCGCCATTGTGCGTGACAAAGAAACGCAGATGTGACACCTGAGAGAAAAAGATGTGACACCTTTGGAGGGAGCAAAAAGCTTTGAGGTGGTGTCCCTGACTGTTTCATCCTTTTTCACATTGCGGGATTTGAAGCTAAACTCATGATGTGTGTTTTCACCTCCCAAGTACTTGACCAATCTGCAAAAGAAATGCGTCCTTGGCATATCTTCAGCATTCCACAGAAAGCCATGATTTGTAAGGATATGCCAAATCCAACTTTCTGTGTTCACCTGAGGTGAAAAGAAATGAAGCAACGGAATCTGCACCTCAGCACGAGGTGCCATAGGTTGAACATAAATTCATATAAGTTCAAGGACTCGCAGATTCGAAAAATCAAGAAAAATCTGTGGGGCAGTGCTTTTTTGGGGACACAAAGTCTGCATAAATTCGCAGCTCGGGAGGTCAGATACTGTGGAATGCTTGGTGTGGTTCCAGTGAGTACTCTCAAACGGATGGGATGATGGGATGGTCATTCAGAAAATTCATGGAACTGGTCTATCACGTTTGATGTGAAGCAATTTGCAAAATGCGAAGATGTCTGTGTTTCATACCTGTAGTGTAGTTCTACACATGTACAGATCAACATCATGACCACATTGACTGCTGGTGAGAGTGATTGATCCATCGCATCAATTGCTGGCAGCTATTGAGGTCCACTTAAGATCAATCTTCTGAGAAGGCAGGATCATCTCTGGTTTCTCCACAGGATTCTGCGTGATTGACGCAGAATGCAGAAGAATCTAAATTGGACACCAAACCTTGATTCTACATTCTGCACAGCTTCAAGTATTCACGAGTCATTCATCAACGACATAACGACTCTGTCTTGGAACTGGTTGGATCCATCAGAGGTAAACGTCTGATATGAATCAAAATGGACAAACGATGAAAAAAGGCAGAAAAGGAAGCTCTGTCCAACATGCTTTATATAGGGAAGAAAGCAACAGAATTCCTTCAGCCCTTTTTGCAATTCGAAAGCATCCAACCGGTCAGCCTTCTTCGCGAATTCCAACAAAACCGAAACTGTGATAAACAAGTCAAGTTCCGGTCAGGCTATGTGGGCGTCAAGATCCACTTTTGATAGTGCCATGGCATCATGGCATTGCACAGAGTCCACAGTAGAGAGCTTTGAAGTGAGTCCTCAGTGAGTCCGGTTTTCGGAACTGTCCCAATTTGACCCAAGTTGTGGATGATTTTGAGACGAAACGTTATCAATGTATCAACTTTCATGATAGCATGAATTAAAATTACAGTACCCCAAACCAAGGCAAGAAATATTTCTAGAAATCCAGACATTCATCGAACAAAGAACACTGAGGTGTTTCTGCAGCATCTTCAGAATCGCTTCTGCAGCGTGGTGCTTCTGCCGAGCAGAATTTTGCACCTTTTGAAGACGTCGTCCAGGGCTATGGCGTTTCATTTAAGAAATCATCATTCGTTGTGCGGCATCTATTCTTTAGAGACACCCAAGTCTCGAAGCTCCCTTTTATTTCCATGCGTTCAATCTTCTTGTGGCACAGCAAGTCATGTAGCAGGATAAAGTGAGTCTTTAATTTTATGAAGGGCTACGCTTACTAGTTGTGAATACAATCCAAAAAACATATCTTGGCCTAAGTTGGATGAAAAAAAGTGCCTACATCCAATGCCAACGGGTGGGAAGTGGTTTTCGTTGATCAAACAACTCGGTTCAGTCTGATTCCCGGGCGCACGTATCTCTGGATGTCCCAACGTCAGCAAGAAGCGCGTGCGCTTTCAAAGGATGCGTGGCCTGTCAACGAAACGCTTGGACTTCGATGATTCAGGACAGCCTCGCAGCGTCCAAGGGATTTCTCAGAATCAAAACATATCCTGTCATATCCCTTTTAGTGGATGAAATGCTGTCATTTGTGGTACCTTTCAAAATGCTGCTTTGGACCCCTTAAAGAAATGTAAATCTATCTAAACAAGGTCACATAGATGTTACACTTGTTTATTCCGATTTCGACTTTGTTGGTTTGGCAAAGTAAACGAATTTTGGTAGACCTTTTCGGGCAGAGTCCTCAACATTCATAGGAAATGACAGGAATCTTCTTGAGCATCAAGAGAGATTCGCATCGTCTCAAGAAGACTGTATGCATGTGCGACTTGTGAAAGGAGCGTTTCTTTCGTTGATGCTGAGTCAGTCCTAGTCAATCATGATTATTCAACATGAGAATATGGAATTATATCAGTACAGTATACAGAGGTAACTGATATGTAATTATGTTTGTACTTTACAAGTGGAGGACTTCTGGAGAAATCCTGAGGGGTTGCTGTTTTCCTGCCTGGCCAGAACCGCAGCAGTCGAAAGTGCTTGGACAGAGGGCCAAGCCACAAAACCCATTGCTGGTCTCGACGAAGTTATCCATCAATCCGACAGAAAGTTTCGTGAGCTACCCCGGTTGGGTGACTCATAGACCTGGAATGTCAGATTTTGACATTTTATCACGGATATTTGAGATGTTGGAAATGTGTCTACGTTGTTTTTTTGGATTTGCCTTTCCTATATAGGCATAAGCCTCGATCTTTGACTGCGATAACCTCCAGAAGTTGCCAACCCAAGAGAAAGATCACAACGATAGGATTAGGATGTATGAGGATCATTCGTTATCATTCAATGACTCCGTTGAGATTGAGCTTTGGATACGGATCTAGGCCCCTCCTAGAGGACCTCAAAGCCGTATCAGTTGGAGTTGACGCGACAAGCCGCCAACACAACGCATCACTTTTGAGGCTTCGGCCAAGGGGACAGGCTTGAAACTTTCACAGTGCATGAAGTGATGATTTGTGCATGACGAAACGGTACGTCTCACAATATGTTTCGATGGTTGTTTGCCCAAGCCACTGGGCTTTATTTCATATTTTTGGGATAGAGGAACTTTGGAACATACGAGTAAGCACCTGATATGATCTGACCACAAAGTTTGAATGAGTTTTCAGAATATTCAAAGTTCCTTCTCTTCCAACGATTTTGTTGTTTTCGCAGGTCTAGGTGCTTTGATGTTTGTCATGTGTTGTATTCTCTCGCGATTTCTATACGCTGTAACACTGTAATTGAACTGTCCCAGTGACCGCACCTTCACAACCTTAGATTGCCCAGTGCAGTTTGCTCCTTTCCCTAGAAAGCAGTTGCAATCAGCTCAGGCTGCATAGATACATTGCTGACATAGCTGCACGTCAGAAACTGGCAATGCTTTGAAGTTGTACCGAGTCCTGAGTCCGAACGAGTCCTACTGCTTTCTGATCTCCGGAGAGGAATTTTCCATTGCCAACCGGACAGAAGAAATGAAGTTGACTCCATTGACTCCATCCCTAAATCTATCTCAGTTCTGTTCAAGGCTTGATTTCCTTCTGGCATCTTCAACAACTGAAAGCTGCCTCAGCCCGGATGCTGTGCTCCACCCCAAGAAACTGAACACGCTTTGTGAGTTTCATTCATGATATGGTATTATGTGTATTCAAATTTCCAAAAAATCCACATCTTTGAGAATCTAGGGATCCTTTGGCACATTCAAGACTTGCATCCCCAAGTTTGGCTTTGCACATGGCATTATTCAGGTATCATGTTTCATTGCTTCTCGGGTAGCATTTGCATACCTTTGGATACCTCAACCTCAACACGATATAATAGGTGTATGATGGTACTATGTATATACATATATACATTATATTATATTAATATACACACGCTTCAAAGGCATTCAGCATTAGATTTTGGAGCCAGTCCGACCGGTGCATCATTTCTTTCAACTGGCCGAAAAAAAAAAGTACTCGTAGAGCAGCACCTTTCGTCACATTCCGCTAGCTGTAACACCATTCGTCACATTTAGAGTGTGAGAGAAACAGCTCTTTCCAAAGCACGGAACATCCAAATTTTCAAATCATCAAAGAGGATTCAAGTATGGCAGAAGTGTTTATGTCACAATTTGACACCAGGACTATCAGTCTCGAAGTCTGAAGTGAACGTTGATGTGATTGAAGTGAACCGGAGGCAGCTGCGACCATGGAGCACATTCAGCGTTCCATCCACGACGTGTTGGATATCCATCGGAAACAGGTGTCTCTCAGACTATTGCACATGATCCTGATTGCACTGACAGCGATGATCATGACTCATGTGTGAATCATGTTTAATAAAACATACAAGAAAAAAACTATCTTCATGATTTGCTTTTTGGAGAAACCTCCGGAAACTTCGAACCTTGTGATTTTGTTTCCTCTAGGTCCCTCACCTTTATCGCCTCTCAGATGCCCGGACGCTCACAGGGAGTGGGCCAGTTGACGGGTGATTCAAGACACTGAATCAAATCATGAGATGTCCATCCCAAGAATTTCAATATGAATGAGTAGTAAATATTTGCAAATATGATATTGTAAATATTGGTAATGTGTTGGAAGAATTGGTGTAAATCATAATAAGTCTCAATGCTGTTTCCTCAACCACATGGAATCAAAGCAGCCAACCTTCAGGCTGAATTGATGCGAGTGATTCGCTACGGTTGAAGCCCAAGAGTTGTACGTGCAAGCTAATCCTTGCAACAGTTGTATGGCCATGCAATGGGATTGTTGCCCTTCATATTCCTGTTCCACCCAAGGGGTATGTCCCAAGCCACCTGAACATTGATGAACATGGTATCACCACGTAAGAGATTATCATACTCAACTGCAAGTTCTTCTGTGCGGTGATCGTTGCGGTTGGTTGCAACTTGGTACACTCAGGTCACAATCCTGCAGAACCAGCCATTCGAGCATGTTTGCCAGGCATGGCACAACCATGACCTACGAAAAGATAAAACGAGGCCTTGCATTCCAGCTCCTCTAGAGTGATCAAGTTATGCGTCTCCTGGCCATGTTTTGGTGTCTCTGAAGCTGAAGGCATCTTTTCTCTAGATGTTGGTGAAAGCGTGATGTCGTACATGCCTCAGCAAAGGGAAGCGACTGAGTCAAAACGACTTTAGTGGTAGAGGTGGCTAATGACTGCTTGGTGACTACTTGTCGACTGCCTGACTGAGTGAATCATGATCTATCATGGTGATCAACGTGTGGACGATTCGGCAGAGTAAAACTTCCCCAGCTCCCACTCAGCCAAGGGAGGGCCATTCGGTTCGTGGCCTTGTGGGAGACGTGGGTGGGGAAGCCATGCTACTGCTGTACATTTTTGGTGGCAGGCATACAACTGCCCGGACCCTGAAAAAAAGAATATACAACACAAGTAGCTTTATCATTGCTGCTTCTGGAATATCTCCTGGTTGTTCTTGGCCACAATTGCATACACATCTGGTTTTGTTGTCTCCATCCCTTCTTTAGTGTTGCTCGGGTGTGGTGTCGGGAAAGAGGTGAATACCTGTCATTGCCAGAAGAGGTGGCTGTGCAGGCCTGGACCGGGTGACTTCAACAATCTTTCGCCAATGTGATCTCTAAATGGATCCCCCAAAATACTCGATACTCTCTTCAATTTCTCAAACTCATAGTTTACAGGTCTCATTCTGTGTGTAATCAAGTCTCATTCGAATCAACACCAGGTTTAATTGGCAATATTCCATTGTGATCTACTACGATTTCAGAATAGAATCAACTATGAACTCAGGATGAAAATACACTACAAGTCTGCAAGTGTGAGAGAGTGCGAGTAAGCTATTGTCATTTTCAAGATGCCACAACTTGGGAATCCAACATGGTCACTCGGGGAGCACCAACGAGCCTCGTGACAGGAAGGAATGCAGATCAAGGAGCCGCGGGGAGCAAAGTACCAGGAAGATGTGCAGTGTCTTCTTGTTGAGACACGAAATCACTCCGTTTGTATATGTAGAGCATTTCCGTTCCTGAAGCCAAGAATGGCACCTTTTTGACACATGGACTGTGGAGATACACATGGACGTACATTGGATCAATGATAGATTGTCAATGTATCTTTTTGGATGCTCATGATTGATCTAACTTGCAAACTAAAAGGATTTCTTCCATTGCCAACAGGACTGGTTACCCAAGTTGATGTCGGGGATGTCGCATCTGCTGCGTTGGTCCATGTTTGGCCCAGTCCTCGGTTTTAAAACGCCGACAGAGGGAAGGGTGTCACCAGACCCTGACAATTTCATTCCATTCAATCGCCATGATGTCATGATGTCATGTGGCCTGCATCTCAAGCAGGTTTGATGCTATCCAAT
This sequence comes from Breviolum minutum Mf 1.05b.01, assembly GCA_000507305.1. Taxonomy (NCBI): domain Eukaryota; class Dinophyceae; order Suessiales; family Symbiodiniaceae; genus Breviolum; species Breviolum minutum. The sequence continues at coordinate 128,436 of DF239477.1, read as the reverse complement.
TTCAATGCCTCCGATGCACGACTACTGGATGAGAAATATCCATTGCAGGTGCATCGTGTTGGGAAATGAATATGAAAAAGATCTTTGCCGACCTGAACTTTCAGTAATCGGCCTGAGTTGGTTGCTTCTGTGTATGTTCCTTCGCAGGTGAGGGCAGCAGCATTGGACTTGGCATTCACTTCAGAGGTGTGGCCAGTTTTGGACCACAAGATGAACATGTTGATTTCTTTTGCCGCCGTGAAAAACAACCAAACATTGAAATAAATTGAAACTTCTGCCCTGAGACGATTTGATCAGCAGATGGTACATACTTAGTACAGTGCTTTATGCAGCTTGAGAAGATATAAGACTACCACAGCACTACAGTTTGCCTTTTTCATGCAGGTTGAAGGACTCCTCGTCGAGAATGCAAGTTGGGAGCCTGGATTGTGGTTGCAACGCTAAACTTAATGATTCTTTGTCAAGATTTTTGTTGGCAGTTTTCAAGCGTGACTTGCCAAGCGTTCATTGTGAAATTGAATGCAAGCACCGGATGAATCAACCAGCTTCCAGCAGTTGCGACTCTTCCCTTCCCATGCCTTCCAAGTGAAAAGGTGAAGTTCCAAGCCTTGAAACATTCATCAGAAAATGAATCAAACTGCCTGAGCGCTTCAGTGGCCAGGTTCTTCCTCGCTGCAGGCTCGAAGGCACACAGCTTCGGGTGACAAACTGATAGAGAGGGACAGTGGCATGACATCACCGACTGTACATATCCAGGGTGTGGATAAGTCACGCTTTGGCTAGCACATCCAAGATAAGAATACATATAATTATCTATCTACCACATGGAAATGACACTCTGTAGGATCCTTTTTTGAGACAAGTTTTATCATTGTCTCGACATTATCGACATTGATGCTTATCTAATAGTTAGAGAGTTTCTCAGGACAAGCTTGTGCGCTCTGATTGACCAAGTCCAAGAAAGGCGACTGCAGGCGCCACCTACACTTATTTCACATTTTTACATGTCGATGCACATGTTGATTAAAGTGAAACTGTTGGCAACTTGAAGTCACATCTCTCCAACTCTGAAGAAAGAAATCTTTTTTCCCACATGTTGATTTTCCTGTTCGAAGGCAGCAGACAGTGAGGATCGTGGTGTTGATTTCGCCACTCGGCTCTAGGTTCTGCATCAATCAATATGAGATCAGCTGTGACATCGGACTCGTTAACGGTATAAATATACAACAAAGCGTGTTTCGTCATGTTTTTTTGGGGGGAGGAAAATGTTTTCGTGGACATGTCTCAACACTGGAGATATTTGAATAGGTGGGAGTCGGGATTTTCCCTTTCCGGACCGTTTCAGCAGCACCCAACATCAAGAGCATTCTCTTCCCATAGGCTCTGCATCTAAGGAGACTTTCATTGCTGGTTCCAGTAGTGAAGAGGCTCTGGCTTTCGTGGATTGCAAAATGGGTTCAGTACTACCTGATGATGGGCGATCGACTTCTTGTTGATTTGCACAGAGTTTGGATATGTCTCAATTCAATGTGTTTTAATCAGATCCACCAAGTGTTTGGGACCTTCCTTCGTCCTTTGTGGACAATTGCAGCCTTTTATGCACCGAAGATGCGTAAAGTCAGACCTTGGAGATCACCGCAGGAGACTGAGGAAGAGGAGACAGAGACGACAGAAGAAGAGGAGGAGGACGCTGTGAGAGCATAAAATTGTCTTAGCATTGTGCAATTTTCTTGATTTGAGATTCAGAATCTCAATTGATTTCAAGGCATTGAAACTGCAGAAACAAAGGACCTTGCGACCTTGTGTAATTCTGAAGCCAGTGTTCTGTGTGGGGTCTGCAGCTAGCAGGACGTGGAAGAGGAGGAAGAAGAAGAGGAAGAAGAGGCTTCGGCAATGTGCAGAACGGGCGATGGGCACATTTTTTCAGAACCTTTCCACGAAATGTCTCCGTGGGCTGCCAGGCTGTTCATAATAAATAGATAGGTAGCATCAACAAGTCACTCTTTTGCCGCGCTTGGATGTTGTCGACCAGGAACCGACGAGTGATGATTCCGTCCAAAGTGAGGTGACAACTGCAGACTTGGGTGAAGTTGGTGAAACGAATAAGAGATGGTCATGATTGTCGCAATTTTCCAAGTCTTAGGGCCATCAGATATGTACCTAGAACCTATCTTCAGTTCATTTGGAGATTTATACCCTACATGTAATTCTTTTTGAGGTGTTCAAGTCGCTTCAAATCAACAATGGAAGAGTGCAACACAGCTTCGATTGTGTCCTTTGAGTCACAACCAGGAGAGTGACGAACCTGCTGCAGGATCCGAGTTGCTTCTCCATAATGAAATAAGAGAGAATTGTTTGTAGCATTCCATTTTTTCAGCAAGAGAAGTAGTGCATGCTGCCTTACTTGAGCATAAGTGGCACTTGTTTGTTTGGCACAGCTTCCACAAACTGAGCTATGTTGGAAGACTTGAAGACCAGTTCTTCCAAATTTGATCAGGACGGATGGCAGCTCGAAAGGCAGAAGTCCGTTTAGTGAAAACATTTTGATTTCCTACGTTGGGTGCAAACATGTGGAAACCAGAAACCTTTGAAGACTTGGCAGCCAAAACTGACAGTTTGGCAGTCTTAACTACATCTCAGCATGAAATTTTTGTTGTAGCACTGGAGCAGGCAGTGCACTTGGAGCCACCACAATTTGCAGGCTGAAATGGGCTTGTCTTTCATATTGATTTGAGGATCTTTCAGGAGTTTGCATTCGAGTACTGGTAGATGCAGTTGTAAACCCCAGCATGAAACATCGACAAGTCCTAGGGTTTGTTCAGTGGTTGGTTCCAGAGCAAGTGGATTAGGAAAAAGCTGTTGGTAAGGACTCTTGTGGCAGGCCCTTGAAGCAATAACATTCGCCTGTCCGTGAATGTAGGTGGCCTATCTTCCGCCAGATCCTCTCGTGTGGCTGAGATGCATCAAGCAAAGATGTTTGGAAGCTGTCATTTGTTTAAACAAATAGGGACTTTCCACATATGTTTGATAGATTTGATCGTGTTTCCATATCGAAGTTTTTATGACTGAAATGAGATCCATGGAGCTAAGGCTGAAACAGGCGGCAAGAAAAAAGGGGATGGAGCTGGACCCTCAGGGGGTCGTGTCGCGGTTCAACGATGAACTTGATGATGTTTGTTGTGCACGCTGACGCCACCATTTTTTCGTGCAAAGGACCCTGTCTCACTAAGGCAAGGAAATTGTTGCCGCAGCATGTTCAGGAGAAGGCCTTCAATGAGAAACTCAAAGGTTTAGGGGTGAGGCTTTGCACAGATTTTATTTCACTTCTGTCGGTTTGTCAAAAAATAGGAAGCATCCCGACTTTTCTCTTTGGAAATCTGGCGAATCTGTCATTTTCATTAATTTTCCACTTTGCCAAGCCCTCGCAGGTGCCATGGCAACTTTTGAGGTGGGGAAATTGAGTCTTTCCAGTGAACCGTGGACATGAGAGAGTGGCACCTTCTAAGCTCAGTTGTGAGAATTGATTCAGGCTTCTTTAGGAATTTTCAGTGTAGCACTGCATAAAGGCTAGCTGTTGCCTTTTGATGGCACCAAACACATCTAGAGAATTGACAAATGAATTGTTGAGATGAAAGAAGACAAGCAACACACCCAAATGTACATGTTACAAGTGTTTGGATATTTGAAGTGATGAAGGGCCCTCAAAGAAAAGTGATGCGTTAAAAGAACCGAGACATGTTGAATATATTTCTTTCTTGTCGTTGATATGCTGCTACACTGCAGGATCAGCATTGCCTCCGCTTTACAGCAACTACTACGTTGGCGAGAGGTGGACGATTCCAATGCAAATTGGTGGGGCTTAAGCAAGGCATGACTATCCATGACAGTTCCGTATTTGGGTTCTGGCAGGTTTTGGAACAATTGGCGGAGACCTCAGTTACTTGAAAACCATCTCGAGGGTTTAGCTCATTTTCAAGTTGCGAGACAAACATGTTTCTTATGCTATGCATACTCCTTACGTCCCTATACAAGACAATGGATTTTGTGAATGGCCTGTAATGTCCAAGCTCCGAATCGCACGAATCACATTTGCACAAGGAGGTGGAACGTCCAGAAGGAATGCAAGGCAAATCGACCCTAACATCATACCGTTGGCTTACTACTCTCCGCTCTGCTGGCACGGCTTACCGAAACATCGCTTCAGAGCAGACATGCAATGGAATCTTTTCTTCAGGGAAATGCATCGATGCCATGGCAGGGCACTACATGCGCTCAAAGACATCAACCAATGCAGAAGAATTCCAGTCCTATGTGGACCGGGGCAACACCCTCAGTCATTTTATAAGTCCAACGAGCTCAAACCATCTATACCGTCTATACCATTGAAATTTGTTTTACCTTGATCCAACGGCGACATGGTATTTGAAGGTGTAAAAATTGCAAATTCAAACCACCAGGAGAAGTCTTTTTGAGTTTCATGTGCCACGAGGCCAATTCACTCTGTCCATGGCCGGCTTCGACATAGGCAGAGCTGCCATGTTTTGAAAGAGTTCGACAATGGTTCCTGGTGGATACCCGCAGTTTTGCTTGATGCCCATGTTGCTACATGAGTGAACTGAGCCAACCTTTTGTCTTGGGTGTTGTCATTCGTTGTGGATGGTTGAGAATAACTTCTTTTGCGCCATGTGAATGTCACTACTATTGGATTGAATTGAGTAATCTCAAAATATGACAACACTCCGGGCTCAAGAAACGTTTGCTGTCACGATATGTGATCATGTTGGATTCTGCGCCAGGTTACGCCTGGCAATACTTGGGAAATGTTGGTCCTGCAGGCCTGGTGAACAGAGCCGCGTTGGGCACGGGTGAAATCGCATTGTGCCCAGGTCGGATGTATTGGGATCCGCAAACTGAGAAGGGGCAGTTGAGGACTCAGGGGAGCAGATTTACTTGAAAGGAGCCTTAGTGAAAACGAGCATGGAAAATCTTTTCGGGATTCATTTCATGTTTTTCACAGCTGACTGACCAGCAATTCGTATCAATTCATTTTCGCTAGTCAGCTAGTCATTTCATTTTTTCATTTTTGGGTTGATGAGATGGTCCAATCAATGGAGACTCAGAAAGGCTGGTCATGGTGCATTCTTTCGCCACAGCCAGAGGGGTGTAGCCGACAACTTTGAATTCGGAATGTCAGGGTTGACAGACTTGGCCTTGTGTAGTGGACTGATGTGTGCCAATATGTTTTCTGCTTGTGGATATCAGGAGTGACGTAATGCTTCATGAAAGGGTGGGCCTTAAGTGAATTGCGTCGAATCAACATGCCGGGAAAGTGAACAAGTGTCTCCAGAAAATGAGCAACATTGTGTCCAATGCCAGTTGTGGCAGGTGATGAGCTGTGGCCAGTGCCGTGGTGAAGCACCTGCTTTTCTGGCGCGACAATTGGGCAGCATGGCGGCATCGGTGTTCGCAACACAACCTTTCGATGTTGTTCACACTTGGATGTTTCAAAAAAAACCAACCACGTGTAAGGGTAATTGGCCGTTGATTTCTTGTCTTGCAAGAGGCTTTGTGTCTTCTTGTTGTTTTGACCCTTGCAAGAGAGCCATGCATATGAATCAACAAGACAAATCGCCATATCAAACCCTTTCATATCTTTCAAATTCTTTCACCTTGAGGTATTGTCCAGGAAAAGATCTTCGTGAGTTTGCTTCCCAGATTCGTGGAGAATCTGAATCGTGGTCATGTCTCCACCGTACCCGTTTGGTGCCCGACAGGTTGGCGTACATCTTTCTTATCCGTTTGGAGACACTTGGCACCTCGACGGCACAACGAGTTCGGTCTCCTGTGATTAGTATTGAAAAAAATGCTTGACAGTTTCTTGGCCTTTGAAGAGTTTCAAACACTTCAATGATATAACGATTTCATGATCTTCAATGTGTTTTGCAGATTTTCGGTGAAAGATCTTGGAAAAAAACTCTTCGGGGTTGAACTGTTGAATTTCGGTTGAATGCCAGGAAGGTGCCATCTTGGCAAAGACCTGGTTAACGATTGCCCTGGAAGCCTCAGCGCACGTGCGCCTTGCCTCGCTTCGACGCTGCGCTCGGACGTCCTTTCCGTGGTGTCCATGGCCAGGTACAAGTCTTGTCCGTCTTGGCACAGGAGCTGCATAGCCAAATCCCTAGAGATCGCTTACAGATGATCTTAGAGGCGAATGAAAACATCAGAGTTTGCAGAATCGCCAGTGTTTGATGGTTGATACAACAAACACTTGACATTCCTTAGAACTGTGACCCAATTTGTTAAGCTTGATACGAATTGGGTCATCTTGCTTCACCTCTTCGCCTAGGTCATCTGAATACCTGCCGTCTGAATTTGGGAGACCTTCGGGACCTAGACCGAACTCCAAGCTGGGTGTCCTTGGAATGTTCACAGGTGCCTTTGGATGCCTCAACACATCCATGGTGGAGTGGTGAAGATTCAGGATCTCCAAACGCAGAGATTCCTAGAGATTGCTCTTAAACTGCAGGGATTGTAGGGAATCTCCCTTGAATTCCATTTTCATTTCATCAGCAAGTCATCATGACAGCATGTCCATTGACTTTCACGACGCAGGCCATGTTGTCTCCACAGAAGCTACCTTTGCTCTTGCCTCAGATGGATACTTTTTGATCACCTTGACCTTGATCACCTTTGGCCATATGAGCAGGTAGTAGCTGTTCACCTTTCTGATACCTACCAGATCCTAGCAGCTTGTAAATCCTGCCAAACCCTGCATGATTCGAGAAAGTAAAAATGGTTGAAGTCCCCAAGTTGATGAGTGTGAAGATGATTGTGAAGATGTGAAGGACAAACATCTTCTTGTATTTATGAGCGTTTATGGCTGCCTGCTAGGGTAGACAACCTTGATAGGCAAGATTAGATGGACTCTAGACAGACGATGGCTCGAGATTCCATCTGAAGTTGTTTGGACCTACACCTGGAGATGAAGAAGACCCTGAAACAGACTCTTCAAGCCATTCCACCTCGACGACATGTTTCATGGAGGACACGGAAATGGTCCACGACAATGAGGGAACCAATCTGGTGGCCATGTCATGACGAATTTGGATTGGCTTTGGAGGATTCTATTGCAAAGTATGCGGGTATGAGGGCTAAATCGATCCCCAAATCTCGACCATATCACACCCGAATGGCAAATGTCACAACACGTCTGAAAATCAGGGCGCAAAAAGTCCAAAACTCCAAAGTGAAGGTCCAGTGTACCAAGCAATCATGTGATGCGTTATTCATGTTTCGTCCTGGATTTGTCCTTTTTCCAACTCCAGATTTCAACTGGAATTCTGGTTGCACCTCCAACATTTGAAAATGAGAGCCATACCAAGTCACCAAACGATTTCTTAAAGAGCATTGCCACATTGCGAGGTTATTGCTGCAGAGTTTTCGACCACAAGCTCTTGCCACACCAAGCCTTGATGCACTTTGTGAGTTGGGCACACAGAATCAGCAATCACCGTTGGGTGTCGATCATTGATTCAGCATTGATCACTCAGTGCAATTATCAGGATGGATCGTCTTTTGTAAATCAATTTGCCGCCGTTTCTACAACGCCTCCGAGGATCTGGCTGCTCTCCAGCAGCATGCGCCCAACGACTGCCAAGGTTTGGATAAAAAGACCTCGTGAAGTAAATCCACTTTCACAAAAGGTGCAAACAGGTGGAAGTATATCCCATACATTCCAAAATGATCTCCTAGAAACATGATGTATATGTTTACACATATTATACTTACAATATACCCAGCATTTCCAAAAAAGTGATGAACATTTCAACCTTTTGATCTTTTCATGTGTCGTCCTGCCTGGACCCATCGCTGTAGCTTCAACGGCGAGGCCATGGCTCCCTTGACAGCCTTCGCCTGGCGTTTTTGCGAGGCTTTGGGCGTTGAGAAATGGAATGATCGAAAGGATTGAAATGATGAAATTGATTGTATTGGAAGTGCAGAAATCTCGACTCATGAATTGTTTTCATGGTATCATATAGGTCGTGGCAGCACGTATGATGTTGAATCCAACTCACAGGCGACGGAGATCTTATCTTGGGCATCCCACCGTCGTGTGATTCACTCTGGTCATACTGGCCGCAGCTACGAGGCCGCGGCCAAAAACATCTTATATCCAAAAGTGTCACTGGGTGCTTGGACATCGACATGCTTTGGAGATGTTTGGAGACGCTGCACTGTTTTCGGATCCTTCAATGCCACGTGAGGCCGTCGCTTGCTCAAAAGGTTCACCTGGGTTGGAAGCCACAGATGTCCAGAAACAATTTCTCCCACTGCTGCAACCCTTCGAAGAAAAAAAACATGAACTACCTATCACTTGGGGCTACGACTTTGGGGCTTCTCTCAGGCTTTGGCAGCTACGACTCCTGTGTGAAACTGCAGTGAAACTGACCATCCAGGCACAGAATCATGCGAAAGCATCTACAGGAAAAACATTGTGGGGACATTTGATAAAATTGGAAAGACTTATTCTCGGCATTCTTGGCATAATTCATGTCAGATCTTGTGGCCTGACTTTTAGTATCTCTCATGAATTCTTTTGGAGCTAACTTTCCCAGGTACGCCGAGCTCGTCGCGGGGCCAAGGAACGTTCATCCTCGTTGGGGGAACCTGGGGCTTGGCCGGGTCATAGCACCTGCGGACAAAACTTGACGAAAGCTGATACTTCGATGATTTGATTTTGATGCAGTCTATCATTCACGCTATTTGCTACTTCACCACGGTTTGGAACGATGAAGCTGCTTTTGTGGGTTGTCAGCTGACATGCGATACTCTGTGAAATTCAGTACGGACCACGCCGAGGGGTGTAAACAAGACGAACACGCGGGAGAGTGTGTCAGGAGCTCAGCGCGAACTGCTGCAGGTTCAGTATTGAGAGGGGGTGATGTTGACGGCACAGTGGGTTCATGATTTTTATCCCCAAGAATTTTCCAAGAAGTGCAGCGACATCCAAGTGCAAAAATATGCAAAATGGAGATATGATATGACAGATTATGATGGATTGCTTGCAATGGTATGTAAACCCAGTGGATGCCGTTTTTTTCTTAGGCAAGATGGAACCAGATCGGATGTGACCCAGCGGAGAGCTTAAAGAGATAGCCATTGGAGTGCCATGATCAGATCTCGCCAAACTGCCATGGGATGAGGTCGGAGGGAAGCCGCTTGGCAAAATTGGATGTCAGCACGGCAACGGAATCCGGATTTTTCATCCCCGAATCGAAGCTGACAAGACTCGATCCCCAATTCATGGATGGCTGATGATGGGTACACTATTGTTCAACTTCATTCTTTTGGGAAACTTTGTTAGTGAAAACAATTCCAATTCCTTGAAGATACTGAAGCGCTTTTTTGGACGCAATGTCATGTCCTTTTGCGTATTCGCCTATAATTTGCTCAGCTCTCCCAATCCAATCTGACAATCTGAGTCTCACTTCCACTACGTCGACCCTCCATCGCCCGAGAAGCAGCGCGTCGACCCTCAGTGGCCCGAGAAGGCGCCTGCACAAAGTTTTTCCAACAAATCAGGTGGCAAAAGACGTGGATCCAGAAGGTGGTGTGGTGAGGTGATAGGTGTTTTCCGATGCCGAAGTGTTTGCTTGTCGTGTTTGGATCCTTCAACAAAATGTTTGCCGGTTGCCGATGCCAGAATTGGAATCAGAGCGGCCTCGCCGACCAACGCTGGCAGGCAAGGATGGCAAGGACCAAGTTCTTTGGTGAAAAAAAGAGAAAGATGTGTTGCTTTTTCCCATGTGAAATCTCCACTGGATCTCCAGCAAAAAAGTCATGAAAACTTAACGAAAATTCGACTATATACTCATGATTTTGACGATGAATGATAGATTGATGGATTGATTGATGCCCCCCAAACAATAGTAATTAAAGTCAAATTGTCATATCTTTAACTTCGTTGGGAGTTGGGAGGTGCTGCGCTTCAAGATACCTTGGCACCTTCCTGGGTGCGAGCCTCAGAATCTTTCTCGAGGAAGCCCTGTGACAACGGGACCCTTGGGCCTAAAACAAGGTCACGTCGCCCGTAGCGGCGCTGGACTTTTTTGGACCCACGCATTTTTCACTCAGTGGAAGAGTTGTGACATATGTACCGAAGCAGTCCATGGCGTAGCAATTTGAACACGGGTTACATTAGGTTTGGACATGTGTGACATATATCATCAATTGAACGAAAAATGATGAATTCCTCAGCGCCGCTACTGGCGACGTGAGCTAAAACAAGGCCCGGGCGTGTCTCTATCGCGCCTTTCAGGCGGCAACAAAGGAGTTGATTAGAAATCGGCATTGGCATTTATTGAAGCATGATTTTGTGGCGTTGATTTGATCTTCTGACTTCGGAGAGAGATGATTCGTCATTCCCATCCACATTTTTTGTGCCTTTTTTGGCCAGTTGTGCTTCTTTCGTGGAGATGCATCGGATGGTGCTTGGAAGCCTAGCGTTGCGAAGGGTTGCAACGTTCATACAAAGCTTTGGCAAAATTATCCACCGAGGCATCCGAACTTATGAAGCTTCTGAACGTGTCAAAGGAGACAACCGAGTCTGACAACTGTGACAAACCCCCTTGGTCCTATTCGAGATGCTTGAAGCGTTTAAGACCCTCAATGGTATATTGTAGGATGGCGTTTTGGGGAGGCGGTTCACTACGAGCCAATTCGCTTCAATTTTCCCAGCAGATCATTTGCAGGATGATCTTGAAGCAGTTGCCCGACATGTGGAACGAGTCAGCTTTGAGTGCCAGACTTGGTTGCCTACTCTTGTTTTTTTCAATGACTCCAATGATGAATTTATGCAAAGGTCGGATGCCAAAGCGGTTTTGGAGGAGCACTGAGTGATGGTTGATGGTTAATGACTTGGATCAGATTGTTTCTGAACTTTCAGCACCTGGTTTGCTTGGAAACAGGAGATGGGCTTAACCACCAGAGAAAGCCAAGTCCAAGCATTGCAGCAGATGATTCTTGGTGACATTTTCATGGGTTACAGAAATAGAAAGAATCCACAATATCACTTCAAGTCCTTTGCTTTTGCTTGACAAAGTTGATCTGGAGATGTCTCAAAGTTGTATGTGCAATGAGGAACTCGTGGGTGGATCAGTGCCACACAGAGACCGATTGTTGTGTTGGAATGCCGTGCAGCTGACATGCTTGGAATGGAAGCGTCCTTGATACATCCAGTACATCATGCTGGAAACTGATTACTTGGAACTGCTAAAGAGATTCAAAAACTGTAACCTCAGCCAGGCCAACCCGTGCTGCAGTGGAGCCCAGATCGACATTGTTCCGTTGGATGATGTTGGATGAGATGTCGTTATGACCCGAGTCACTGAGGTTTTGGTGCTTGGAGATGTGGCTGTTGGAAACTCAAAAGCAAGGACAGGAACATCAGCAGCATTACTTCTGGGGTCAAACCTCGAGGTTTCATTTCTGCCAAAGTTGGGGTTTGAGTTGTGGAATAACGCCTTACCTTACACCAGCGAGAATGGTTTAAAGTCTCTCAGCTGTGACACAGGGATTGTTATTTATCATTTACGATGCAACATGATGCAACTATGAACGCATCACGACATTACCAACAGATACTGTACCAACAGTGCTGGCAGAATCATAGGATTTAGTCGGTTCAAACATGGCCGATACCACGTTTGCCTCCGAGGTGGGAAAGTCTTCTTGTATCGATGCCTTGTCTCGACAGGTGGGATCTTAGTACTTGTGAAGCTGTTAGTATCAAGTATAGATCCCTCAGAAACGCTGCAAGAAAGCAACCATCCAAAACATATTGTTTTTCTTCGGCATGATGGAATCTCGCAGAATCTATAAGAGTATTTGTGAAAATTTGATTTGATTGATAGTGAATTATTGATATTCCAATGCAGAATTCAGAGTGACATGTGATTTTTCATAGACCCCTGAGGCTGAACCTTGGGAGGTCCTGAAGCCAGTGGGTTGGTGATGTGGAGTGCAGTCCGAAAGGTGTGAGGCGGACATCCCATCAGGTTTTGATTCTTCTAAAGTCTAGCGTGAATATACGTATTATATTAGAGCCTTACACGACACCATAGAACTTTACACAATCATTCCTACTGTACAATGGAAGTTGCCAGAAATTCCTGTTTGGTTCCATGTTGGCCTGTGCTGCAAAACTGTAAGCACCAACAATTCATCATAAACGAAGATGTCAGAACTTTGCCGCTGCGACTAAGCTTCGACGCCTCAACACCACATCTTTGGCGCTGGATGCATGCGATGCTTTGCAACGGCCAGTGGCAGGAGAAACGGAACCGACAAGGTGAAACCGGTGAAACCTTGAAGATCCTTGAAGATCCTTGAAGATCATGAAAAGAATCTCTCCAGTTCAGGAAGTTCAGAAAAGATATACTAGTTTCTTTTTTCGAGATATTTCTTGCACATGTTTGAAGTTTTGAGGCATTTTCCAGAGATTTTTCGGTTGAACCACCCTTCTAAAAGGTCAACTTTTTCGTGTGCAGGATCAAGCCGCTTGTTGCCTCCCAACTCCTCAATGGGCGTTTTGGACACAGGCCTCGGCAGATGAAGTTCTGTACATGGCCAAAGACTTGAGACGTGACGTAAATGTATCAAGCTTTACATGGCCGACAGAAAGAAATAGCACCCAACCGAAGATCTGATCGATCCTTTTGCCTTTGCGTGTTAGGATTGATTACGTACCGTTATCTTACTTTGAGAAACAGGCCTGTCATTCGCTCAGAACTTGTGGCAGAGGTACGAGACTTCCTGGGAAGATCCGCAAGGCCAAAAGCTTGGTCATAAAATGTTGGCACATTCAGGTGTTTGACTGTTTGACTCTTCATTTGGGGAGTCTCTTTTCAATGTTTAAAGGTACATAGTAGTTAAAATGAAAATTAGGAAGGATGACATGCCAGATAATTACATGTTTTGAGTACTAGGTCCATCTATCAGCATGCAGATCATGCAGTACACCCAAATGTGATGACATGTGTACAGGTGCAAACATGTTTATTCCATCCTACTCCAATCTGATGCTTGAAGCAAGTGGGTCCAAGACATCTTTAAATGTCATGAATATGAAGTGAATCTGCAAGGGAGTCTATCAGATATCGATCTTTTTGTATCGAAACTGCCGTTTCTCCTGAGCCGTTTGGAGATTCGACGTGGATGGTAAAGTTTGCCATGAACCACCGAGGTCTTGGTCCACGTGGATGGCGAATTATCTCCCGCGTTGCAGGAGTCCTTCTTGTCATCCCTCAACGGAGCGCAGGGGATCCCAACCAACAACCCACAATTAATGGCTCAAGATACCAAGGATACCTTAAAATATCTTGTTGGATGTTAGATGTGAGGAGTTTCCGGAAAGCAGAATATAATCTCACTACAAGAACCATCCCTTTGATTCTACTTGTCATATTGATGGCCTCTGAGGGTGGAGCCTTGCAGTGCCATGAGGCTGGGGACATCTGCGAATTCGTTGAGGTCGTGAAAAGATGTAGAACAACAAAGTGATTTGATAGCAAGTTTGACTCTTTAGCTTCAGTACTAGACTGAGCAAGTATGATTGCATCAGCCCCCACCCCCAAATCTGAATACAAGTCGACAGGTATTTGCAGATTCTTGAACGTTCCGTGTAAGTTCCTTGCCCGACTCCTTGATTCAAATCTGACTTTATGGCTGCCATGGAAATCATAATTATATCTGCATGAGCAGTGAAGGCATCTTTCGGTGATGATCTCGTCAGGCAAGGTCTTCAAATCTCCAAGCAATCGTGGCTCAACTTACCAGGCACTCGAGGGATGACTTGGATGTGGATTTCCAGGTGGTTGGATGTGATTCTATCCAAATGGACCAGGATGTATGAAACAAAATGGAGCAACATTGACCAATTTGGAGTCTGATATACTCCAATCTTCCCACTCCAACCTGGACCATTAAGCCATCTTTCATTGTTTCGCAGTTCCCCCCGGTTGTGCAGGCGGTGTCTTGGGCAATTGCCTGGCTGTGGCTTTCGAAATGGGAGTCCGGAACTCGATCGTCATTTTGGGTACTTTCACCACTTTGACAAAGCAAATCAACTGCTGAAGATAGACGTTCAAGAGGTGTTCTGAAGTCTTCTTTTCATTTCATGGAATCATCAGTAGTCATCAGTACTCCATTTTCCATGGCCATCGTCAACTTCCTACTCGCTGTAACAAACTTCCTGATGTTTTCCGAAGAGATTTTTGACAGGTTGATGGCTGTCAATCCTTGGGTCCAGACTTGGTGACGCGCTGCGGAGTCTCTCGGCCGATTATCACAAGTTCTCGGTAGATCTTGTTGGTGTCTTTGGCAAACCGTTACGCCAACAAGGTTTTTTGTTTTTTTTGAGCACAAGTGGTTGGCTGTTTTTTGCATGAATCCCCTTTTGCCAAGTCTTCTGTCGACCCTATCATTGTTTCTGCCGATCATATCGTCATTTCCGCGGATCGTATCGTCAGACCCAAACCATAGGCTTTATTGGTGGGTATTAGAAAACCCAATATATGATGGGCGAACATCAAGAATCTGAGGTTGTTCACTTGGCGGAGGAGGCTGGTTGAGAAATGGTCTTGCCTAATTTTGTCTAATTTGATTCGCCAAACCATTGTAGCATGTGGAGACACTCACCTGACTGATTAGGCAAATTCAAACTTGAGACATTGGACAGGTTGATTCATTCTTGATAACGGCAAAGGCCACACAAGTTTTTGCTGGGTTTTTGCCCTGTTCAACCAGGACCTTTCGAGTGAACTCAGCTCCTTGATACAATCTTGGTGCAACCAGGCATGGTGAATGCTGTGTTGAGAGGACGCTTATTTTTGTATCTACAAAGTGAATCCAAGCATTTGGTTAATTGTTGGAACCTTAAGCAGCAAACAGCTTGCCAAACATGCCTCATTTTCTCCAGTGAGCAGTTGGTAGTTCCACACCGGCCACTTGGTGGCCAAACTACGAGTCTGCAGGCTGAAGCAAAGTATGAGAACGGCAACATCAGCCACACGGCCGGGGTCGTTTGATAGTCTTCGGTCTCATGGATGCCACGCTTTCTATGTTGCTGGTTGGCACTCATGCACTTCATATAGCTTGAAGCCCTTTGAAGATGGGTGGTTGAATCCGTTTCGGCTTCTTGGATGTCAATCTCCAACTGGCCAACTGAGTGAGTCTTCATGTGATTGTCAAGCCCTAAGCCAAGAGCAAGAAAGAGCCAGCTTCAAACACTCTCGTGGGTCAAATTGGCAGCTGTACTTTCCTCTCAAAAAGCAACTGTTTGCGGACGGTTTTTCAAAGGGAGCAAGCATTCTCTCCACAGAACAGCAACAGACATGACAGAGTGCAGACGCAGATGTGAAGAAGTTCGTATGATTTCACGTTTTTTTTCTTCGAGTAAAGAGCGTTTGCAATTCGCCTTCACGGTTGCGTGAAAGCTGATGAAATACCGAAAGTTGAGCTTCACTTCCATTGGCAATGAAATCTTACTGATGAACAAAAAGTCATTCATGAAGTATCTCATACTATCTCATCTAGTACTTCATACTCACAGCATCCACATGTTGGTCAACCTCCGGGTCTGCTGAAACTGCTTGCCAGACTGAAAGATGGAAGTTCCGGAAGTAACTGCCACCATGGGTTACTGCAGGAGCTCCAGTAGCAGAGAGAGAAACGGTCCGCATACAGAGGTGGTCATCATCGGGGTCAACACGTACTCCCACAAGGTCTTCAACGATCTCGAAGGAGCCTGTCATGATGCTGAATGTCTTGCCGAAGCCTTTACAAAGGTTGCACAGACGTCCCAGCGGAAAGTAGTTGTGACCAAGCTGATAGACCCTGTTGGTTCTAAGATCAGGAATACAATCCGAGACGTGGTCGGCAGATTGACGAAGAACTCGTTGTTTATGTTGTTCTTCTCAGGGCACGGTGCGTGCAAAGAAGATCATTGGACCTTCGCTGTGCCTGCAATTCCGCAGAGCCACCATGACTGGATCCCAATGGAGGGCTTTATTCAGGAATGCATCATTGAAAAGAATCTCAAACATGTTCGTGCTTGCTGTTTTTTTCTATGTTGCAGACGCAGAGAACTGTTTCGCAAAGAAGCTAGTCCGGACCCAATTAAACTCTATGCACTAGGGTTGCCCACGCCGGAGGACCCCTTGACACAACCAGAGATACCAGATCTAGGTGAAACCAATGATTATGTCAACGTTTATATGGGTGAAGCTGGAGAAGGCTTCACGGATTGGTGTCTTGCTGCTCAGGCATTGTGTCATTTGCTTTACTGTGGAGAACATGATTTGCAGTCATTTATTGACAAATTTGTGGAAGAAATCAAGTACTTGTCTTTGGGCTCTGTGCAGGTGCCTCGACCTAACAGCGTAAGGCAAACCACAAATATTTTTACACCACCTCAGACAACGCCAACGTACACCAAGATAATGGAAGATTCTGACCTTCACACGTTTGATGCAGCACCTCTCTTACGATTCACGATCAACGAATTGACCCATGAGGCTCTGAAAAATGTCAGCAAAAAAAGTTCTGTTGCTGAGAGGATTGCTGCTATTTATAGTGTCAGACATCTCCTCGGAGATATCTGCGAAAAGTTGGAGAAATTGGATGAACGCAAGCAATTTGAACCTATCGTCTCAGAAGTCGGATTTTTACCACTTCAGAAGCTAGAAGATGTTGCTCTTGAGCTCGGCAAGATGGAGGAGAACGAACCGACCTTGAGGCATTTGCCGTTTGGGTGCAACATTCCAAATGCAGTGCTGAAGGCCATTTCTGGGATGTGCTCCGCTCTCCACAGGGATGGCTGGAACTTTCACGGAGGACCGCTATCAAATACTTTGCGTGCCCTGAACACCTACTATTGTGACGTTTCCGTTGATTTCGAATCCAAAGAAGAAGCAGCTACGCCTGTTTGAGAGTAAGGGCTAGTGGATGCTGGTGGTGCTTTTCCTTTTCTTCTCTTTCTTCTATTTCTAGTTGGTTGGGAGTATGAAGCGTTGAGCGCTTGCATGACTCGATTCCATACATTTTGCTAGAATTTGCACCATGACATGTTCTCCCCAAGTCATTTCATATTGAGCATGGACTGGTGGTTCTGGATGTTTGCGGTAGATCTCTTGGGGACATGGAACACATGTTTCACAGCCAAGGCAAAAACTCGGCTACTCCAAGAAATCGTGGCAGCTTTCAAAGTTGAAGGCGTTTCTCCTGGGTCCCTTCCACAGTCCGAGTCATCGGAGAGGAGACTCGTGGATGAAATCTACGACGTCTTGCAGGAAACTCCTTTCAGAAGTTTGGCAGACATTGTTATTAAAGACATTTATTTGATCAAAGGCAGCCTTTGGATTCTGGTGAGGACCGAGAGCATGCTCTCCAAGCAACAACTCTCAGAATTTCAGCAAGCCCTGGCAGAGGTTGTGAAGACATTGAAGAGAACTGTTCCCCTTTTTGCATTTGCAAAGGAACCCAAGCGGATTCCTCTGCATGCCGTTCCGTCACGCATTCTGAATCTTGTTGCTCTTGCAAGACAAATGTCAAGTGTTGAGCCACAAACCTTTGACAGAACTTCCAGCAAAATGTCCAAAGGGACTCCATTGGAAGAAGACATCATGCAGGAAAGGACCATGCCAAAAGGAACATCAAAGCTGTCGCCAAAGTGTTTTGCATTGAAAGCATCAGCTCTCCTGGCTGAGATGAAGGCTATTTTTCCGGACAGGGACTTGAGAATTCTTGAACGTGGTGTCGAGAAAACCCAAGGTTGGTTGTCTGGCACTGAAGGGCTTCACATAGTTGCCGAAAGAGCCATGGCCGAACTCGAGTGGAAAAATACTGCTCTTAGTGAAGACATCAATGCCATTTACCGAAGCGTGTCCAGAGCCAGATTCGAATGGTGCGAGGATGACAGGCGGATTTTCACGGCAGTGTTGTTTCTCATTAACGGCAACCTGAACGAGTCGAACCAGCATAAGTTCTACCCCATCAAGCAGGAGTTAGATATGGTACCTTTCCTGCACGGGGAGTGCAAGTCCCTCTGTGAGCCAAGAAGATTGCTGCAAAAAACCATGCGTTTCATTTGCCCAGATAGCCTGGAGCAGGGGTCAACGCATTTGATTGTCTCATGGTGCCTTGGACTGCTACAACTAGGCAACTTTTGCATTATTTGGGGCGTAGTTTTGAAAGCCAAATGGACCCAAACTAGTGTATGCGTATATGTGAACTAGTGTCGGAACACGGAGCACCTGCGAAGCACTTTCGCTTTTGAAGTTTGCATTGTAGCCGGCTTCAAAAGTTTTGAAAAGGGTTTGCCGAACAGTCGGAACTATGCATTGTTGTGAGACGTTCAGTTCTGGCATGTGAGGAATGAGAAGGTTTTATCAAGCTATGCAAAAGTTGTGAGGAGACTCGAGCCTGATGTAGAAGTGAGAATCGTCCATTTTGCTCGGAAAGTTCCCGTGGACATTTCTGGATTGTGCGAGTTGCTGCAGCAAGCGAAAAGTGGGTCGCCGGCCATGTCAATCCTGTTTCCAGTCACCGGGAATGGCGGTTCTCAGTCAAAGACAAATTTGCAATTGCGTGATGTTTTGGCCAGGCACCATTTGCAATATGGATTCCATGTTGTTAACTTCGTTATTTGTCCCACTGTGAAGGAAGCCCTGGAAGCGCCAATTGAGGAATGGAAGCGAGAATTTGCAGAATTTGCAGAGTGGAGCTGGGAAATCAAAGACTCAGCTGGGACGGCGGGCCTGTGGCGCGGCCAAGTTGATCGGCAACGTGAAGCGAGTCTTGTCATCCCTGCTTCGACTGTTGGAGCTGTCCTCGCTCTTCTTGCAGCTACCTTAACCGTTTCAACTGCCCTCGATATTGGACCTTTCCTCAGCATTGTTCAAAATGCCCTCTCTTTTGCAGCTACCCTCGCTATTGCAGCTGCCCACGTTGCAGCTCCCCGTGCTGGCCTACCTGCCCGCCCTTATGCAAATGCCCTCATGTTCGTTTTTCTGACTACCTTCGCCATTGTCGCTGTTAAAGCTAGCCTTATGTTCTTTTCTTCGAAGAAGGTCCTCCCTGTTGCAGCTGCCCAGGCTGTTGCAACTTCCCTCGCTGTTGCTGTTGCAACTACCCTCGCTGTTGCTGTTGCAGCTGGCCTCAACCTTTCAGCTGCCGGTGCCCAGGCTGTGTCAGCTGCCCTTGCTGGCCTAGCTGCCATTTTACTCGAATATGTTTTGCGCATGGAACGGAGACGGCAGTCATGAAGATTCTGGGGAAGCCAGTCAAAGCAAATCTGAAGCTATTTCTGGAATTGCTTCGAGACCATCAGAAGAGCTCTCAGTACAAGAACCATCGGACGCCTTTGCTGGAGACTTTGCTCAAGAAATGGCCACATGGAATTTGCACAGCGAGAACATTTGCACCTGAAGTGGTGCCGGAGAATCCTCTATAGAGACCCCATGGTGCGAAATCATCGCAGGAAAAACACTTAGTTTTTGATAGTGCTTGTATGTTTCCACTCGACTTTTGCCAGTCATGTGTCATTGGTGTGACTCCCATCCACCACACTGCCTTGACAGGTCCAATGTCTTTGCAAAGACGTCGAGAACTAAGCAGAGCTATATTTGGTAGCTTCTGTTTTTCACATGTATGTATATATATATATATGTATGAATATGTTTTACACCGCTTAGACAGCATGTGGCAGAACCGAATATGCGACGTACTTTTGTACATTATGTAAGGTACACAAGCCGATGCCAAAATACGTTATCAAAGGAAGTTTAGGTTGAGAAACTTCCGATATACGAACGACATCTCAGTAAAGTTAAGTCAAGTAGAGTAGAGTCAAGTAGAGTAGAGTCAAGTAGA
>DF239477.1:84462-107817 GCA_000507305.1 Breviolum minutum Mf 1.05b.01 | reverse complement strand
AAAAAATGTTCAATGAATCAAGGTTGTCACAAACGATTCTATAGGCAAATGTTCTTCCGAATTATATAGTTTTAACCTTTTGAAACTTCCGCCACCGCCTCGTGCGGCTATACTGGTATAAATACATAAATGCACATTGTCCATTCATGCATCCAACATGATCTATCCACTTTGTCTTGAACGTGGACGAAATTCGGCCTCAACAGGTCCACTCACCAGTGTCATAGAGTCAGTGAAGACCGGTATATTTCTACCAAAATCTCCTGAGGTACTGATACCTTTGATGCTTCTGGTCTATGGAGATCAGATCAAGGCTTGAAGACTTTGACAGTCATAAAACGGGGGTTTCCCTACTCAAACAACAGTTGGCTTCAGGTATCAATCTCTTCACAGGAACTTTACCTATCAGATGATTCCTTCGATGGCAATTGCATCACAATGACCAGAACATCAATATGAAGTGACAATCCTCAAGAGCAAGAGATTGTCCTGCAGCAGTTTCGGCCTGATCTAATCCCTCAAGTGTTGGGGAGTCGATTTTTTCTAATTGGATGTCATGGGTCCGTAGTGTACGTATTTTGCAGGCTGGTAGCAGCGGTCTTCTTGCTGACGCTGCACAGAAGTTGACGGAGCGGAGCTGGGAAGAAGTTCCACGTAGTGAAAAGCTAAAAAACATGTTCCACTATAAGATTGATCCAATCCCAAGGTTTGCAAACAAACCTGGTTTGCTGAGGAAAGGCGACAATTCAGATTCGTTGCTGATGTTTTTTTTAACGTGACAGCTCTCTTTGCTCAAGGCGAATCATTGGCCAGTGACAATTGTGTCTTAACAATTTTGAGGTACGTAATTTTGTTTCGTGTGCTGGAGGGAGTCCTGCTGTTTTACCAGCTTTGTGAAGTTCTTGAGAATTTCTTTCATCTTACCAATGTTGGCTACATGAGGAGCTTTCCTCCACTGCAACTGTGTCTGTGAGCAGGACGAATCTGCAAGTTCATGGGGCATTTTCTTCATTCGGTTTCATACGTTTTCTTCTCATCAAGGATACAATATATCAATATGATCAATATGATTCAATGATACAATATGGAAAAATGAATGCACTCACCTTTGAAGATCATTAAAGATCTGAGGATGGTGCCATCTGGTAAGCCGGCGCTGCGGCCATTCTTTCGTGCCAGCCACTGTTGTTGCTAGGAAGACCATCAAGAAGCGGCCTGTGACTTCCAAGCTGTCTCAGCAGTGGGCGTTTGGGTGCTTAGAAGCATGTTGAAATTGACAAAGCAAAAGCGCAAAAATGTGTGAAGGATAGCACGTCGTATCCACACAGCATGTTGCCGTGTTTGTCAGAATCCAGCTGTGTTTTGCAGTTCAGGTTGCCCTCAATGCCTTGCAGGGCACTCTTCTTGCGCGTGCAGCAAGCGTTTCAGGAGCCAGAAGTGATGGTTTCCATGTGTTTCTAGGAGGAATTTAGAACCTCCTTTCTCAACAACATGTAAGGTTGGAAGTCAGTAGGCGAAGCTTCAGACCTGGGTGAAGTCAAGTATCAAGTTTCCTACCAAATCAGATGTCCCAAATCACCGCTTTCCAGGACGTGTTTAACCACTTTCAGAAGCTGGACCACGAAAGTTCGCCTCTCACGTTGCAGAACTTGATGTCATGTCAATCCATTTCATGTGTCGAACATGTCGGGTATTGACGCCAGACCTTTGATTTCCATTTCTGGAGAGTGACCAGAGTAAGTCGCAGTCAAATCATCATTACTTCAATCGTAGAATTGAATTGAAATTGACAATGGCCTACCTTGCTTTTGAGTCCTGATAGGAGAAGCTTATCTCTTGCTGTTTCCTGTTTTCTAGTTTTCTATGGTAAATTCAGGTCGCGGTGAAGATGCAGAGGCCATGACTGGATGAATCAAACACTCAGCAGTGCGGTCAAATTGAATGAGTTTTTGGTGCCTCGTTTGCGCGTTTTTTCAACCTCGAGCCTTTGGGACAAATCGCTGGCTGAATCATGTAGTGTCAACCGTCAACCTTTGCAGGGTGATGATCGCACCAGGCTTGTGGCTTAGCAGACCTTGCGACAGTGATTTGTTTGGCCACGTTTCGCGATGCTGGTCCGAACCGATGTTTACAAGTGCAGGATCACCAGGGGCTAACGGATGTGACCACTGCCACAGGACCAGAACTGAAACGATGGATTCCTCCGTTTCACAGGTGCGCAGAGAAGGAGTGATTGTTTTTGTCTGCCATGCTGTGGAGACAAACATGCTCCTTGATTTATCTGTGAATCAAGGAAGCATCTAAGATCTTCCAATGTCATACTGCCTGTTTTTGTTTCTCAATGTCTCAACACCAAATTTACAGATTTTTTTCACAGATGTTTCCATCTCACTTATGGCTTTGAAACACAGTCACATTGTGTCCCGTCACGTCACATCGAAGGTGGCCTCCGGTGCACGGAGCCGCGTGGGCAGCGGCTCGCCGCGCCACTCCCCACGCCACTCACCGCGGGGCTCGCCGCGGACATCGCGGGTGGCGATGCGACGGCAGGACAGAGTCCCAAAGCAGCACCCGGGTGTCGGAGAATTGGAGAATGAGATGAGGATGAGACGCGATGAGTCGATGTGCTGATGATGAGGTGTTTTTTTATTCAATTTTCGAATCAGGCATGTCCAGGCAAGAAGGTTTTTCATTGCCTTCACAGGATAAGGACAATGCTGAGGATGGCCCAGAGGCAGAGCTGGGGAAGTTGGGTTCACAAGTTGGCTAGAGTATCTCCAGTGCTCGAGTGGTTCGTGTCTCGACTTTGCGTGAGTGACACTTCCTTCAAAAACTTGATGTTCATTTTTTGCCACTGCTGAAGGCATCGATGGACACCAGTCTCAGTCAAAGCGTAGGTGCCGTTGCCACATATGCGCACAAGCTGTCATTTTTTGCTTTCAGATGTTTTCACTGACATTTGTGGAGCTGAATAGGCCTTGGCCGACGGAAGAGCTCTTTACAAAAGCAGTTGGCCAAGAAGGCGGTGGTGCACAAACCACGCAAAGCAATACGAACAGTGAGCAGGGAAGAAAACGTGATATTTCTCTCCAATAGGAATGAAATCAAGATACCATCTTAGTACGTACAAGTCATACACCCCTCAAAACCAACGGATGGAACCTGAAAAAGGCCACAAAAAGGGCAAGGAAAAACATGTGACCAAAAAATTCTTCGTCGTTGTTTCAGTCAATGGACGGGACTCGAAGGCTTCATCGCTGTTGCTGCTGCCAGAAGTCGACTTCCCCCCCAAGGCCCGGGTTTGGGAGAAGGTCGGCCATTTCGGAGAGATTTCTGGTGTTTTGGTATTTGGTGTTTTCTTGTGGGGAATCCAAATGTGTCCAGTTTTGATATGTTTTGATAATGTTCAAGAAAATGTGACAACTTGAATTTGGATAATATTATGATATTATGTAACATGGTAAGAATGGTGAGAATGCTATGCAATATGTTTTTTGCCTTCAGGAGTCCCACAGTTTGCTATTCAGCCACAGCTTTCTGGCACAAAGTTGGGTGGTACTTGTGAGTGATGCCTATGAGCCTAAGCCCGTCTCAGGAACAGCTCATTTTGTCTGAAACTCAAACAGCTATGCACCTGAATTCTCATTACAATATGTGCTTGGCTTTGGAGGCCAGCAATGTAAGGTGGAATGCCAGCATTCCATTCAAATAAGATATGCTCAACTATTTGGTGCAACTTTTAAAGGTATCTTTACATGATCATAAAATCATCGTGAACTCCAATTATTTGGAGCTTTGGTCACCAAGGTTTGATTCTGAGGCGCCGGTCGAACTGGAGGATGTTGGAGATTGAAAGTAAAACAAAAGAGTGCAGGATGAATAATACACTGTTACAATCTAGAGATGATGTCCACATCTTTGAGCAAAGGGAGATAATGTTTCTACAAAAACAACCCTCACCCTCAAAGAGTCTCTTGTGACCACTACATGCTGATTAAATCCACTGCCTTTGCCGACCAGACCACCGTGGCCTTCGTCTTTGCGACGTTGTCCAGTTTCAAAGCCTTGCTACACGACAGCGCGGCAGGAATGTTGGAGGCGGGAATTCGGACTCCGGAGGAATAAAAGTCATGGAATTGATAGTATTTGATATTGATTTCATTGATATTTTGATTTTGCAGATGTGATTTTTCCTGCATTCTTGTCCAAGAAACACCCGAAACGACCACACTGAGGAGTTTGCTTTACGGCTTGTGGACCTCATCGGTCCTGCAGCAGCTCATGTACGGCTACCAGCCAGGGAATCTCAAGGGGCGGATGGGCCATGAGTTGGTCTTTGGTAAAAATTCAGCAAAAAGGGGATATGTTTCTACCATTATCTATTTTTGCGAGTGTACTCATTGTATTCTTTTCCATCAGAATTAAGATGTACCTTCCGGAAGGACAAAGCGGTGATGTCATCCGTGGCGGCCAATTTCTTCTGTTTGTTATCTCGCTGCCGTCGAAACTTCCAGGTGGAGTTTTCGATCCTGGACTCTGTTCCTGATGAGTGCCTTGACTGAAAATCTCTGGATGACAGTGGAGTGAAAGGTGAGTTGCAGCGTGTGGTGACACGATGAAAACGACTTTGATTACATATCATTTACATTGATATGTAGATATGATTACTTTATCATGCGTCACTAAGGCATCTGAAGAATTTCTACCATGTGGACTCCATCCTGTCGCTGGGCAGCAAGCTGGCGAATTTGTGAGAATTTCCGTGTGCAGTGGCCACCGTTTGTTTTTTGGAGGAAAGAGCCGGACATGGCAGACTTGGATTCCTACATCTTTGTGCCGACGCAACAATCCAAGCGATTTCTGGCCCTTAGCAATGTGCGAAGCCCACTTGTTTTGAATGTTTGCGAAGGCATTGTGGCATGGTATTTTCAGATTTTTGATTTTAGAAATTTAAAAATCAAATCGAGGAATCATCCACAGTAAGTGCTTAGATCGCAATTCCACTTGCAACGACAGTGACGTTCACCCAATGGGCTGGATGAGGTCTTGCAGCGTTCCCAGTCGCCTTTGATGCTTTTGGGTCCTTGTGGATCCGGCAAGTCCCTCTTGCTGTTGGACAACTCAGAGATGGTGAGGAATTGGATCGCATTTTTGGCACTTCTCTTTGAACGGTGGTAAGATGGAAGGATACAGCACGTTGCTTTGATTGCTGAATCTCGTATTCTCACAAACCTGATCCGTCAAACTATATTAAGAATCAAGTGCTTTTGAGTTTGTCGTGAGATTCTGCTCGCATCTTTCTGAGGTCCCAGATGATCGCACAGCTGCCTTTGAGGTGACTGAGCTCATTCGTCTCGGTCGCTTCTGGTCGACCCGTTGCCATTGGCCAGGGAGACCCCTGCCACGTTGCCAGCCACCTACGCAGCGCATTGTGGCAAGGTGTGGAAAAGACCTCATGTGGCCATTCAATTCTATTCAATCCTATTCAGCCATTCCCCTCACCAAATTTGATTTTGAAGGCTGTCCCTACCTTGGGCTTCGGCCCTCGAGCTGAGTTGTGGGGGAGACCTAGACCACTGAAATGGAGCAACGAGATTTCTAGATTTCTCAGCAGTCTTAGACCCGTTGATGGCTTTTTGTATAGACCCATTGGCATTGACAAATTGCCATGTCGTTCGGTTTTGTGTTCATCGAAAAGTGCCTTGAAGTCAAGGCTGTACATGAGCGCAGCGTGTGGCACTTGGAGTTTTTGTTGGTGCCGAATCCGAAGCTTCGCTGGATTCTACAACTGTTGCCCAAAGGCACTGGATCCAGCCAGGTGGGCACAGTTGTAGTCAAGCAGCTAACAGCACTTCAGTTTTGAGAAGCAGTTCCTGAAAGCTTCGGAATGATGCTGCGATGTTCACAATGCTTCTAAGCCATGAAGCTTTCACAAATTCCAATCAATTCTTTCGCAAATCTTGGTCTCAACATTCTGAGCATGAATTCAGCCTGAGTAGAGTACCAGCCTGTCAAAAAGGCCTTTGGGAACGATCCTTACAATCTTTGACCCGAAGCTCCAAGACGGGCTTGAGGCGCCAGATGGTCACTGCCGTGCAGGTGTCAAAGCAAAGAACTGCCTAGCATGTTTCTCATGACGTCATCACGATCATCACATCCCGTGAAAAGCAGTGTGTTCACTTGTTTTTAGTTGTGCTTTCTCAGGCCACGACTGTACTCCTGGTGTGTATTTGTTTGGTCCTCAGTTGATCTTAGTTGAAGTGGTGAAGGACATTCTTAATATTTCGGTTCGGTGATCTGAACCATTTCTTGAAGGTCATTGATGATTGCCATTGCGCGAGAATCTCAGCATTCCTTAGACGCTGTTGCATGATGGTGCGTCAAGTTCATTCTCCATCGAATTTTCCACATGACTCCGATAAAGTCCAAGAACGAAAGAGAAGATATCATATATAATTCTTGTAGTAATACAATAGAGATATCTGATATGCGATATCGAACAAATAGATGATTACATGCATATCTGGGTCATATCTGCATATCTATCATGCGTAAAGTATGAGTCAAGACATATGGACAAATCTAATGCTGGATTCAACACATGTCTGACGGAGTCCACAGGCTAATGAAAGCCTTCGTGAAGCCTGGCGTTTCAACATGGAACGTTGGGACTTCAGGGGAAAGGAGTTGACGAGTTAACATCGACAGGACTCATTGTTCAGAGTGGAGAAAACATGTCGAAGTTGAAATATTTTCAAGTTGCAATTTTCAGGAGCAAATTGCATGTCTGCTGTTTATTGGAAGACATCAACATATAATTGGAACAGGTGTTCTCTAGAGCGAGAAATTCACCTTGGGGTGGGCCGTGGAACTTAGACAGTTCGTGTGCCAAACTTAGGGAAGCTCGTGCACTTCCCAGGGTCTGCTGGCACGAGCCAGAGCACCCGCAAAGCTTCCGCAGGCACGTTGGGATGTTGGAATTCGCAAAAGTTGGAAGTCTTCATCGCCTTTTTTCCCCTTAATTGCTTGTGGATGCCTTGTTTGATGTAGCCACTTGAGTGCTCCTTTGTCCAATCATTCCCACTTATCCATCTGGTGTTTTTCCATCTCACCTTAGCCAAAGGCAAACGTGGTTCTGCAGAACGCTTGGAGCGTGAAGCTACTCTTCCCAGCCTGCAACATTTGGAGGTGCCATGTGTTTCCTTTACAACTTCTATGAACGAATGCGTTTGAAGTTGTCTGAAGCCGATAGCCGATGCCATGGGCAGGGTGTCATGATGGTACTCGCTGCACGCTCTTTTTCTGACATGGCATCGAGGTCCAACTTGTTGAATGTCAAAGATGTTGATGACCAGCCAAAAACAAGAGGAGAGTAAGTTAGTTGTCGATACTGGACAAAGTCCATGTGTTCAATGTTCTTCTGGAACAAATGCTATATTCCTTCAAATTTTGAGGACAAAATCATGATATCAATGCTACTCGTATCTATTTCAATTTCCGGAAGATGAGAAGAGGTTTTTTCTAAAGGAAGTCATTCTTGACATTTCTGAAGACCGAACCAGGCCGATCCAACGGGAACCAACAACTGGGTCAAAGGGGTGGATAGATGTCGACACCAAGCGAGGCAAAATTTCTTGCGACACACCTGGCTGTATAACTTGGAACCTTTGCAGGAGAAAAGACCAAAAGTCCGGAGAAGTCGATGTTGTCATTCAGATATTCAGATGATGTCCCTTATGTCCATTGTTTTGGTTGGAATGGAGGGGTTGCCAAAATCTTTTAGGGGGAGGTGTGTTTGTTGTTGAGGTTTTGTTGTTTGGGCAGTAGGATTTGACTTGATCATCGCCTTTATTGTGAGCAGATGATGGGAACATGTGAGATACTTGAGGTCTTCTGTAAATCTGCTGTAAATCTGACTCCTGACCCTGCAGGAGTCTGACCTGCTGAAGATTGCGCTCCTGCTCAGATGGATTTGCAATGTGGATGTGCAAAAAGTCTCGATGTGGTCACTGATGAACTGCGACAGCTTGACCTTTAGCTGTTACCAAGGTTGGTGAGAATATGTCGCACTTCATTTTTGTGAAGGATCCGCTGATCTATACGAAGTCAACGGTCGGGTTTAGTATCAAGAATGAATGACATGCAACTAGAGAGGATTGGAAGCAACTTACAGTGTGTCAACAGTATCACTTGTTGTATCAAGAACTTGAAGATGTGATAAGATGTGCTTGTAAGTGCTTTTGTCGATTTCAGGACATAGCTCCGAGTGTCACCAGCAACAAGATGTTGTATGCCGGGCTGCCCAGCATGCTGCTGTAAGGTGGACTTGTGGGAAGAGACCTAAACGAAGAATCGAGACAGTTTGATGAGAATGCATAGATCTCATAGATAATATGCCCGGAAAATGATCCGGAATTGCCCCCTCGCGAAAGCTTATTGCAATCACTGCAGGTCAGATTCTTGCACGGTGTGCAATTGAAGCTGCAGGCGGAGAGGGCTGAGTGGAAGCAAAAGTGAAGTCAAAGTATCGCATCAACCGGCAGACTTTTGATGTCACTTTAAACACAAATCCAGCCGAACCAGATTTTCTCCACCAAATTGCTTCCCAGGAGACACAGGCGTCCACTCGCCTGATCACCCCGCATGCCTGGACCACAGAGATTTTCCGATATCCGAAGGGTATCCGTGATGTAGTGAGTTCCTGCATTTTGCATACAAATTTGCCTATCGGTTTTCCACATGGATTGGTTTGCAACACACCTTCGTTTCGCAATAAGACTTGGATCACATTTGGCTCAGGTACATGAGTACACCCAAATAAACACCCATGGATGAAATGTGAGATATTTGCCCGAAGTTTTTAACACCAGTTTTAGTGCTGCATCGCAACAAAACTGTGAAATATATGTTTTCCCTATGCACAAAGCTATGAACAGCTCCCTCTTCAAGTCCCGCTATTTTCTTCGCTTGCCATGGTATGCGCATGTTGAGATGGGCAACTGCAAAGGCATGGTGGAACAAGAGCACGGATCCAATGGTGCTCGGCAGTCCCTGGATTTGCCGTTCCAGCAGCCGTCCCTTTCGTTTTGTTTTGATCATATTGACCTTCTGGAGATTCTTTAGAGAATTTGAACTTGTTGGTATGCGTGAGCGTATTGACCGCTCACCTGTGAACGGAATCTTTGATGCTTTGTCAATGATCCTGGCCTGGTATTGCTTGGCAGCAAGTTTATGGTTCCTGTGTACAACAAGTTGGGCGAGCTTTCCTGGATCTTTTTGCTTTTCCTTGTCGATCTTGATAACCATTTGGCAAGCAGGAACTCATTTGGATACTAGATATTCCACATACTTCATCTTAGTCTTTGTATTCTTCGCTCGCTGCAGTGTGCATCCCGTTTGTTTGTTGTTGACCATCGGCTTTTCCTGCTTTTGCAACAAGAGTGTGTTGGTGAAATGGGCGATGGATCCACTTGCTACCATACAGTGGCTTTATTCAATTAGTTCACTTTGCTTCTCACTTGCATGTTACACGGTGGATTTTACAAATCGGATCAAGGCTATTGATGCAATGCTTGATTCGACTTCGACTCCTTCTGCTGAATGCTTGGAAACCTTGGCTGGACGGTCTGCTGTGCGTTGTTGCTGGTTGGCTGGCATAAACAACTGGTGCTTTTGGATAGTCATCACTATGGTGAAACGGACATTGGAAGGCGGCATCTATCACGAACTTGTAGAAAATCATCTCCCCATTTGCACTGTGTGCGCACCTTTTTTGGGCATCGGTATTGCATTGGTTTTTCTGTTTTCCCGATCACAATCACAGTGGAAAGCAGATTGTTTGTTGACATGTTTTTGTTGTTTGCCTGCAACATTGCTTTTGAGCAACTGGTCGTTGACTGTCAACTCATTGAGACAACAAGGGCGTCTGCCATTGATTTGGCTCTATTCTGTTTCCTACTCTTTGAGAATTGTGACTTTTTTTGAGAGCCTGATCTCCTTGCAGATTATTGTGCAAGCAGGCTGCAATCCTGGAATTTGTGCTGTTCCGGCAGCATTTTTTTTGTACCTTTCTGCCACCTCTTTTGTGCAGTGCTTCAAAGTGCCTGATGAAACCTTTGCACATTTCTTGAGGCAGGTGACATTTCGTGATCATCAAGTCGCTGACTTCGGGTTGCTTTGCTTTGTCTTGATAAGCCACGTGGTTGATCACGTTCGGCTTGCTCAGGCTTTTCAAGATCTTAATGATACACATGGAGACATTGAGGTCACAGAGATTCCATCGAGTCACTTGCGTAGCCAGAACTCCTGAGTTGCTAACGAAGAATTCTTGGCCAAAGAGTCGGTCGATAAAACGGATTTTTCGGCGTTGCTTAAACGTTTTCATGGTTTTCACTGAACAGATTTGCCTCTCAGCCGAAACAAAGGACCAACTTCCAGCTGACCAAAAAAAGTGTTTGGGGAATGAACATAAGAGACACAGTAGATCTGCGTAAATTGAAATGCATGCGTGATGCATTTCATGACTGATGCGAAGTTTCTGAAGGTACCCAGTTTGCACTTCTATGGCTGTGATGCATTTTCGGTACATTTTGATGTACTCTGTATATTTTTCAGGAAAAAATATTTTCATTCTGCCAGCTTCGCCCAAAGACATCAAAGCTTGAGTCAACAAAAAACGATTGGGGATACGCTTTGGTTTCATAAGATCACGTGAGTTCTCCAGCAAGTGTTTCATATCCGTATAATTTTGTTTGTTGGGTTTGTTTGTTGGGGTTTCTGATCTTGATAGCGAAACATACATACAGACATGCATGTTTGCAAAGAGGCAGTCAAGCCGGCAATGCCAGGTGTGTTTGGGTTGCTAGAGTTGCTGATGTTGTTTCTTGGCGTTGTATTGTGCGTCTTTTTGAGGTCTTGTTCCGCTTCTTCAAGAGTTTGCTTTCGCAACCCACAGAGTCTGGAGACCCAGACAAGGCTGATAGATGCTGATATCTTGATATGAACCTTCGTTAGACCTACGATGGTGTTGGTAGTGGCCAGCGTCCAAAGGATTTCGTCCATCCACATTGATTTTGCCATCTCACGACATCTGAGGTGTTTGTGCGACTTGGATCCCATGGATTTTCACAGATTCTTCCTTCACGAACTTCTCCGAGAGACGGTGGATAGGTGGGCGTGGTGCATAGAGGATTGCGGGTCTGGCATTTCCAAGTGAAAGGAGTGCATGTACTTTGATTTGGGAGAAAACTTGAAGACTTCGCGAGTGTGGTGTTTCCAATACCATATACAAGCAGTACATCTCAAAAATTGCTTCAAACATTGCATGGCAAGGATGAATTCAATCCTAAACTCTCACAATTTATATATGGCAGGCAGTACATGTGCTGTTTTTTGTGAGTGCAAGATAGCATTGGTCAGAAATTACTTGCATTGTACATTGTACATTCTGATCTTATCTTGTTCGTTTTGCTTCAGACTCATATGTGGGTGTCCTGTGCTTGAAGTGAAGAAAAGTGAAACGCCTATACCGGACAACTGTTTAGCAGTCTGTCAGAGGTAAATCAACTCATAGCCAGTGCATCAAGATTATCGCTAGATGTGCCAATATCATGCAGGTTGCCCTTGCCACGGCAAAAGTCTGCCATTTTGGAAGTGGCACAACTTCAGCAGAGCATCTTTGGTGGTTTGGATCGTCCGGGCCTTTGTTTTTTGGATGAGGGACAATTTGTTGATGTCGACTTGGTGACTTGTGTCCACCCAGGCCACGGTCGTCTGCGTGCAGAAGGCTAGGGGAAAAAAGTCGGTAGGAGTAGGAATTCTCGTCCTTTCCATTTCCAGATGTTGGCATCTAAAAAGGTTGGTCATATTTTGTTGCCATGGAGCTGTGCTTCAAAGATTCTAGTCTTTATTTTTGGTGGAAAAATGCTGCCGGTGATTTTTTCCAACTTAGAAATCAATTTCTTTTGTAGTCGTTTCACTTCCAAAGTCTCCGTATTTGTGACTTCAACTCCGTTCAGGTCCTTCTGACAACATCTCGGAGGCATCTGGTTTTGACACTGATTGGAATGTATCCAGTATCCCCAAAGCTTGTAGGACTTCATGTCTTCATGACTTTGAAGGTAAACTTGAATCGGTGCGGCTGAGAAAAAGGTTTGTGATGTCATTGCATTTGCATTGCACGTACCTTTCTGGATCAAAGTACTGTAAGTGACATCAAATATCATGAAACAGCATTCGCATCATCCAAGCATTCTCCTCATCAACCATTCAAAGACATGCCACACCAAAATTTGGAGAACATTTTTTTTGGTTTTTGCACAACCGGGAAAGCGCGGATCTCATTTCGTCGAAGCCATGGCGTGTGATCTTCTGGTGAGGGTGACAGAGCTCAGTGGTAAGGAGTTCGAGGCGAGGATCACAGATGGCATCGGTTCCATGCATTTCCCCAACCCACAAATGTTTGCCATGGCTTGAAATAGAAGTTGTAGAATCTAAGGTTTGAAAGAACTGAGAAGGACAATCAGGAAAACATACATTGAAAACGCTGACCTTGAGAACATGTCAATTTCATGTTGCAAAATGCTTTAAACGATCATTTCCGGATATTCTTCAGGTGACCATGAACCGAGAGGACACGATCGTTATGCTGCGGCAGAAGGCGAACGAAGAAATGAAGATTTGCATCATCACAGTCTTGAATTTTCTCTATTCGAATGATTCGAGTCCCATTTCACATGATTTTGTCGCAGCTCCTAAGAATTTCGTTCAGATTCTGAATCGGTGTGAAGTCTCAAACTTGCACTTTGACTTAGCGCGGTGTCCACTCTCTGTCCGATCTTTGGCAGTCGCTGCTGTGAGGTGTCTAAGTTAATGCATCTGGCACTCTGGCAATTAAAGCTGCTCCACGGCCCTACCCTCTTGAAAGAAGGCATTCTCAAGGACAGATCCAAGGTAATGGAAGCAGATAGGATCGAATCATCTGAAGAGTCACAGGATGGTCTCATGATGTTTCAAGTGAAGGAAAAACATTGGAAAAACGTCATGAAGCATTTCTGCGTCACAGGAATTGGTGGAGCCAGAGTCCACCTTGGATGTCATGGCCATTCAGATGGCTGCAAATCCAGAAATTTCCAGACGTAGCCGGATATTGGCGAAAGCTTTCAAACATCCTTTTCGCATCTCGAGCATTTTTCACGAGAGCAGCGTGTAAGACAGATTGTTGTAGATGTTTTTTGAACGTATGTTGAGATGCAAGATGGTCGGAAAATGAGAAGCACGAGTTTATGACATAACCAAAAAACTACAAAAAAGTACTATGTAACAATGCATCATTATGTCTTACCACTTAGCACGGTACACTCAAAGAGATCATAGAGGTCAAGAGAGCTTAGACACTTTGGATTGCGATTGAAAAAGTCAAAAGCATCCCGGCTCTCGAAACGTTGTCCCCAAGGTAAGCAGCTTGACGATGAAGGCCGAACCAGAGGGAACTTGCAGATCATCGAGGGTGAAACACCCGCCATTTGCTGCGGCCACTGAAATGAAAATCATGAAAGCAGGCATCAGAAAAAATTGGACCAGTACCAGTTATGATTGTTGTTTTGAAAGAATCTGTTTTGCTTCGGATAGGTTTGGTTTCAACTACTGTAGATTAGAGTCTTGAGTTCACCCTTGACATTCCCACGTGCTTCAGCATTCACGATTTTGCTGTCACTTCATTTGTAAGGAGAAGGTGTCCTTCGTTGCTTTTATCAACATTGAATTATTCTAAGAATTGTAATGCAAAAACTTGCTATCTTTGTCATGAGTTGATAGTGATTTGTAGATATCGTAGGCATGATGTGTAATCATCTAGTATGAAACCACATACCTGTGTAATATTGTAGACCTATACTGCCTATACATTTTTCTGATTCCATGACTTTGGCCAAGGTGAGGTGGATTTCAACTTCCAAGGGGATAACCTTCTGGAGCTTGCCATCAGTTGCTCATCTTGAAATCAGTAGCCAAATGGGTTTTGGTAGAGCCAATCCTTTTGGGGACAGATTTATATAATTGGAAAATTCTCATCGAACACATATCAAAGGCCAGAAATGTCAGAGATTTGGAGATTTTTTGGTGGCTCTGGTGATCATGCAAATGCAAGGCAACTTTCCCACGTTCAATGTCGACCAGTACGTGTCCATCTTAGGAGAGAATTGGATGCTGTGTGTGTGTGTGTCGTACCTTCCGAAGCTACATGCCAATCATATGTCATGTCAAATGTCACAGTGTAGCAAACAATCAACGTCAATCAACTGGATCTTGAGCTCCAATTCATGGATTTTGTTGCACAGGTGAATTTGTTGCTCTCTGCTGGCGCCTCCGTGAATGAAAGATCAGTTGATCGCTACACACCTTTGCTCAGTGCCTGTGCTCGTGGCTTTGGAAAGGCAAGGACAAAGGGATCTTTAGATTGAAGTATGTATTTTGTTATTTGAAGTTTCATATCGTGTGAATCACTTGTGAATCACATGTGACATTTATTTTACTTGGACCACACTGGACGCATATCGCATTTGGGGCAAAATCTGGCAGATTGCAGAGACCTTGCTGAATCATGGAGCTGATCCTCAAGTAACACACCAAGAAACAGATGCTTTGGGTTTCTTGCTTCGAGTTGGAAGCCGGAAACGGGGAAGGTCCAAATCATTCACGAACTTTGAAGATCTATGACTATGACATCTTTTATTAGAAACGGAGTTTCTCACATCTGTCTGAGGTTCCGCGTTGAAATTCTTTGAGGCTTGCGTCGACTTTGGCTCATGTGAAAGGACCTTTGCTGTGAAATGTGAAACATGAGATGATCAACGATGCTTAGCTGCTGTAAGTTACACTGCACAGCAAACCAAGTCATGGGACTGTGATGGTCTTAGTGGATGTGCTCACTTAAGTTTAGGTCCATGGTTGTTTTAACATATTGATGATTCCGGGATGTAATATTATAGATGACCTCCTTGCAATGAATGTCCAACAGACATGTTGGTTTTAGATTCAACTTGCAATGTATTTGGAATATTGATGTCATGATCAAAGTGATTGAATTGAAAGAACCGACAAAGACCAAGTACAAGGAGGATAAGGAACACATTTTATGTTTGCCTACTGGGCGGTGCCTCCGTGCCAGGACAGAAGACTTTCAATTGGCGAAATTCTGCTGTCACCTTCGGGATCTGAAAATTCAACGGATTCTTCCCACTTTGACACCATTGGCCCAAGCACGATTGCGATTGTCCAAGGTGCCACACGAAGTCCGATTTTCCGTTTTAGAGTGAATGATGTGACGGAAAAAAATCGGAAAAAACGAAGCTGGTAGGAGTTATGCAAATTCCACAAAATGGGTGTAGCATGATGTACCATGATGTACCAATTGAACACAGAATCCATCAAAAGAGTGGCCCGGTTTCCAACACCTATGTCCGACCAGGTGGCCACTGAAATGGCTTTGCTGGCCTTTCCAGGATTTAAACTTTCCAAGGCCAAGGTCTTGCAGAAGATTGATCTTTCTGAGAAGGAAGTTGAGGACACATCGAGAATTGGAAAAAAAATCTGTTGCAGTAAGTGCAAAATTCACAAAAAAAACAGAAATCACTTAGAGTTTCCCTCTCCTTCCAAAATCTTTCAGAAGACTCTTTAAGTCTTTCCAAGAATCCACCCTTTTTCCCGTTTTTCCCACCTGTTTCAGTCTTTCATCCGGATGTCGTTTTGTCGTTTCAACTTCAACGGAGGACTTTGGCTCCGACCTTTGGGTCGGTTGGCCTGTAGCCTTCTTGACCTTCGCAGACACCATCGCTCCAACCTGTTCCTTGGAGCAGAGCCCAACTGGATTTCAACTTGGCATGTTGCGACAGATGATATTTGTTGTTTGTGTTGGCAGTTGTCGAATTTTTGCCAATGCCCTGACTTGCATCTTCCGGCCGGACATGGCAAGGTCGACAATTTGACCGCTATTTTGTGCACGCAAGGGCTAGAGTCTTGACCTACTATGTCCATGAAGAATTGAACAAGCCAAGGAGCAATGTCAGTGAATTCATGTGTCCGACTCCCATGGACTTGAAGAATTGACCACCAGACAGACTGCTCACTCGCAGGATTCAACCGAAAGAATCTCGCATTGATGACACCTCTTCTGAATATACTGATTTCACTAGCTACTACGGCTGCGACTGCGAAGAAGCTGGGCTGCAAATATGCTACCCGTGAGATGGATTGTCAAAAAGGCATTCAGGATGGATGTCAAACCCATAAGATTCAAGATTAGGGCTGGAAGTGCGAGGATATTTGTGTAGTGACTAGTGAGTTTTGGAAGACTGTGATATTTTTGTAAAATAAAAATGTCGTTGAGTTCATTACCTCCAGCTCCGCGTTTCTACGTTTCAATTTGAAAGCGAAGTTGCCGCCACGCGTCCTGTGCGAAGGCATGCTGTCCATGGCTCTACCAATACTTTGGGGCTTTGGACAGTGAACCGTGGGTGAGCCATTACCAGGCCTTTGGGGAGACGGAAAAAATTAACACAGCGGCATGAATCTCAAAAACTTCACTTCAGCATGCAGAAAAAGTATGAAAGTGAAACATCGCCAAGACATCATGGATTTTCAGAAGTGAAATCTCCAGTTGACTTTGTCTACAGATTGAAGAGACTGGCTGATGTATGACGCTCGCTCTGCATGGCTGTCTTTAAGACATTTTGGAATGTTTATGCCACATCAAAGTAACTTATGCATTCCTGTATCTTGAATGCAGAGGCCTACAAGAACCGGTCTCCAAAGTACAACAGTGAGAGACAATCCGCCACTCGCTTTATGTTCATATTACATCCCAAGCTCCAAGAGTCGACGATCTATCATTGATGCATGCGGATCTACCCACAAAAGCTGCCGGTTCCACCAAATTCGGCAACAAAGTTCTTTGGCTTTTCCCAAGGGCCGGCGGAATGATCGTCCAACTCGACGTGTACCAGTTCCATCAGGTGTCATGGCTGTCAGTTCGTGTCAGAATACAAAGGTGCTTTGCTATGGAAATGTGAAACGTGTTTTGAATTTCAAGTCTGATGATGCTCATGTTGAAAAAATGTGTAGTGCATGAGATGTCTGTCGATTGAATAGCTTTGCAGGGCTTGGAGTCTGAAGAATTGCATGGTTTTTGTCGAACAATCCGAGGTTCAAAAGGGACATCCTATTCTGCACGAATGGCTAAGAAGATGCCATCAGCATATCGCGGATTCCATGCCACTTGTACCACTGATTCGTTTTGAGTGGTTGCAAGCAAGTGCATCACTTCATCACTTCGTTCCCCGAGGTGGAACAAGCTCTTCAAGGCAACCACCGTAGCCGCAAAGGAGGCAAAGCACAGTTGTTGAAGGAGGTCCGAAATGCCCAGATTGAACATTCCAAATTTACATGTTGTTTTTTTTCCAGATAACGATTTGGAAAAATGCAAATTGATTCCTTTCACGTGTTTAAGATGCTTAGATTGCATTCCTCTCTATATGTCTGATCATCTGTAAATGTGACAAAAAAGGAAAAACATGGAAAAACTTTGCCCGCCAACACGTGTTTTATTCTTTTTCTTGACAATTCATCAACTCGGTTCGATCAAAGATGGCTTTGCTGCGCAGTTTACATCTTTGCATGGCAGGAATTGGACTTTGATCGGTATTGAGCTGTGGAGCTTAAAGACTTTGCGGCCCTGGATTTAGTTGTGCAAAAACTTGCTATGATAATTATGATACACATCTTGCTATAAATACACATCACAATCATCACATCATTATATGATAGAATGCAGGATGCTCCTGGATTCCTGGAGTGCTTTGTGTACAGTGTACAGTTCCTGCTTTTTGTTTGTCTCGAATCCCACCTTTTCCGTGTGCTTTGCACTGGAAATGGAGGGGTTCTGCACTGAAACCATTTCCTTTCTTTCGCCTTACAAAAACATCCAGCCAGATGTTGTGCGCAAAAAAATGGTGTTGCAATGGTCTCGAAGATGTTGCAACACCTGCAAGACGGCATGAAACGTGAAGTTCCTTTTGGCAAATTGTGTGATTTTAATTGAGAAGAAGATACAAGAATGGGATTGATTGCTCTTGGAGCTCCAAGAGAAACTGTCAAATGGTTGAGCAATGTTCAGCATGTCCACTTTTGGACGGCGAACAATGAAGGTTTGTTCGTGACGCTGAGATCAGATAAGAGTTAAAGCGTTTGCATCTTGAATCTCCACATATGAACGTCGACTTTAGAAATTAGTCGATGTTGTGAGGCATCAGGCGTGGAGAATGAGGATCAGCAGGGGCTCTCAGTTGGGTTCATTTTGCTTTGGAGATCCTGGAAGAATCATCCGAGGGATCAGATTATCCTAGTTTATCCAGGTTTATTACTCTGATTTGGAAAGTTTCCCTGTTAGAAGCGCGAAAAGTGACATGATGGGGATCACAATGAGCATTTATAGGAACTCTCGTGAAACAATATGAAGCAATATCACAAGGGTTTTGAACATTAAGAATTCACTGAGTGAATCCGGGATGTGAAAATTCGACGTTGCCGCCCGAGGTTGAATGACATTGGCGAAGTACTGCATTCCTTGCAGTACACGTCCTTGGAGCCCGTTGCAGATGCGTGAGCATCTGAGTGACAGAAAGAGTTCCATGCAATGCCAAAGTGGAAACGAGGTTGTAACGTTGTATCACGTTGTAGTCATTCGCAGTGTTGCAGTATGTTAATGCAGCAATGCATGTAATGATTTTGGATCTGTACAAATCGAAGTGAACCAAGGTCGAAGCCACAAAAAGTACAAAGGAATGGCTATGGAGAGATGATGGGTGGGATCACTCAAGCCATCCAAGTTTTGTGTCTAAACTTGCAACGATGAACAGGAATCAAATGTTGCAG
The DNA here is from genome assembly GCA_000507305.1 of Breviolum minutum Mf 1.05b.01. Lineage (NCBI taxonomy): Eukaryota > Dinophyceae > Suessiales > Symbiodiniaceae > Breviolum > Breviolum minutum. Next base: position 88,890 of record DF239477.1, on the reverse strand, counting down.
CGTCATATGTTGTCCATTTAGATGTGTGGCACCTCACCTTAACCTTCCAACTTAAGTTTACAAAATTGCATGCAAACTCCGCTCGAGTACTTTCGTGAATATATGCCGAAAGATCGGGGGATGATTCATAGTGAAGGATGGTAGTGAAATGATCGACACTGGGTGTTCAAATGCGTTACATCATTTCAAAGATGGAATACTCACACAGGAGAAGCAAGCACCTTGCCCAATAAAGCAATCCTTGCAAAAAGAGACCCTTGAAAAATCACATCAAACAAAACCTACAGTCCCAAAGTCTTCATTGTGAAGATTCCAAGATTTTGCCACCAATTGACCTTATTGTATCCCTGCAATTCTCAAGTCGCTGCAGATCCTGATAAATTGTGCTCGTGTTTACGACTGGAACTGCAACGTGGCTGGGAACGAGCGAAGGTGGGACATGTCAGATGCACCGTTAAAGATACGATTTCAACTTTATTTTCATCTTTTTTGTCCATCTTGTTTGTTCATTTTGTCCATGTCCAGAATCTTTTCTACAGGGAGGTACACAGACTTATCATTGAATGCAATCAAGATGCGCGTGCTTCCTGTACTGAAACCATTCGGACATAAGCCAGACACCTGCTTCATCCCCTTGAGTTTCCTTGTTGTTCAAAGGGTTCAAGACAAAGCCTGATTCCTTTTGCGCCACAGGCGATGAACAGTGAAGTGTCTCCTTTGCTCTGGTCCTTGCGACCCGATGGCAATACCATTGATGTCTCACTGAATCGGCAAGTAGCAGTAGGATGGTGCCCTAGGCTGCCTAGACATGATGTAGCCATATGTAACCCATAGACCTCATTATGATTCCCGAAACCTTTGATCATATTTGAAATATGTTCATCATATGTTTGATATGTTGCAAGCGAAGATGTACATTGCAAACTCTTCTTGGTTCAGTTCTGTTTAGTTTCTATGGAGGGTTTAGGGCCATGAGATACCAGGATTGGAAGGGAAAGACGTGTTCCGTCACATAATCTGATTCAGCTGGACCAAGGAATGCATTTGGGGCTCCAGATCGAGAACAAAGTGCCTTGACAAATCTATTTATAGTTTATATGCATATGTCTTTAACTTTGAATGATGTTGCAAGATGGAAGACCTTTTCCAAGTTTTATGAGGGAGCGGAAATGAACATCATATACCTCTTTGGACACTATGCATACAGCAGTATATCTATAGACCATTGGGTTGCATAGATACATTTGCATCATTGGGATCGAATCTTTGTTCAGTTTGAGCAGTACTCACTTTGCGCCCAACTAAGAGTGGTTCTTAATCCTTTAAATACAAGCTACCTGTCTCAAATCTACTAAAAAGAATCGGGAAGTCTGCTCCAGACTCCAGATATCATCAGATTTCCATTCTAAACTCGAGCTTGTGTTTTGGTATCCTAGTATGATGTCTTGGTACTTCATGAGATTCTTTGACCGTTATTCTTTCAGGTGATTCAACAGACATTTGATATCACATTTTATCCACGTATTTGGTTTTGTACTTTGGTACTCAGTGTTAAGATTCAGTGATTTCGGCCAGCCCGGTATGTAGAATCGGCAACCGTTGAACTTTTAGGTTTTCAAGAGATGCTGAAGCTCGGTTACGAGCCCAAAGGTTTCGAAAGAAATTGTGCCTCGGTCTACATTCGGGATCCCTTTCCCTATGCATAGTGAAGAAAATATCATGACATAATAATGATACGTAACCTGCAAAAGATAACGTATTACTTGTGAAGACTGCTAAGCAAGCATGTGCCAACACTGATGACACTTGTATTGTCAATCTGAAGAGAGTTCCGCATGGATCATTCCCTCACATTGCATCAAGCATTTTATTGAGAACATTTCCACCAGTAGTCCACCTGGAGGATAAGATTTCCCTTTTAAGACTTGAAAGCAGCCTAAAACCCTGAAAGACATCCCAAAAGGTGTTCCAGTAAGCCTTTTTCTGTGACATCTACAGCAATCTCACATTCGCCCAATCAAATGAATCACATGCATCAGACGGGCGATGCTCAGGCGCCGGCTTGGAACCACGGCACATGATTCTGAGTCACAGACTCAGTCTGCGGAAGCAAATTTAGAAAAAGGAGTGTCATCAAGATCCACGTTTCAAAGCAGAAACATGAAAGTAGTGGGTTACTGAATTGAGTCATTTGAGTCATGTCCAGATTTATTTGCACTTGCTTACTTAATTTGACTAAAGTTGGGTATTTTTCAGGTTGATATGCAGATATTGCTAGTTTCACATGAGAACCGTTGTGCGTTTCTATGCCTGTGAGGTGATGAGTACATCACCCACATTTTGCACTTGGGCCGTTTGTTCGAACTGGTGCGGTCGCGAATGGGGCATCGGGCCAGGAAATAAGACTCTGAGAAGTGGAGTATTTCCAGCTAGCCTCCTTGTGTCATACTACATAATCCTCTATGACATTGCATCACTAGAATCACTATATTTGCCAAGCAGGTAGATTTGTGTTGTGACGTCTTTGGCAATGTTGTGCCGATGTTTTGTCTTGGCTTTGAAACAGATGGCTTTGAAGCTTTGTCTTTGTGCTCACCACTACAGGGTTTGAATTTGCAAGTGAGTGTTCAAATCGGCAGGCAGCTGGTGCAAGCCAGAACAAAGTAGCTTGGCCGTGCCAAAATCATTTTGAAGTAGAGCATGCACCTAGATATGTTGCATGAGCATCAAGAGTTATGTTTGAAGGTTGCTCGTCTCCGGTTTCATCAACAGAGAAATTGAGGTCTGGGGACGTCAAGGTGGAAAGGTCTTGGTTTTGGCGCCCAGCATCCCCGTGGCGATCTGCGTCATTCGTGGTGCCTAAGGGAAGTCGGATCTGTGTGAGAAATATCCAGTCTGCCAGTGGCGCAGCTGAAGGATTTGGTCATTCTCAAGATGTTGAAGGAAGGATGTAGGCATTCTGAGACTGCAAGGAAACTCTTGCAGCCCTGGCCTTTGCCTACCAAAGGTTTTTGCAATCTGCTATTTCTTCGCAACTGTTTAGGTATACACAAATGATGCAGATGGTTGTCTCCCCAGCACATGAATCCTGTTATTGATTGTTTAGTATAGATACGATTAGTATTACGTATGATTGTATCGTGTATTTTCATTTGGAATCTTGCCTTTAAATTGTCAAAAATGACGAGCTTCGTATGAATCGCAAGCAATGCTTCGCCAGGTGCTGCACACCTTTATGGTTTGGCCTTCGACACACCACTAGGACGACCAGTCCCGGAGGGTGCAGACACAGGCCAGTGAAGTGAGTGGGATCGAACACTTTTGAGAATCTGTGTATCCAAGTTGCAAATTTAATCAGTTTTGTCTAACCTTCATGGTTTCATGTTCTTAAAACCACTATACAGCAGTGCATGCATGATGTTTCCCCCATTCAAGCCCTCCGCTGCAGGTACGACACAAGGAATGCCAGTGTCGAGCACTCAGTTGCCTCGATGGTTCGCAGCTTTCGAAGCAATCCAAAAACTGAAGCAACCTAAAACCAATGAAACCAATGGAACAATCTGAAAGCATCATAATAGCATGATGAAACAAAAGAAAAGAATGCCGAGATTGCCGAGGTTAGGCTTGAGCCATGAAGGTCTCCATGATGCGGATCAAGGTGGTTTAGCTGCCACTCGTAGTGGTGAAGCTTTTCGTACCTGGATCAAGGCCCTGATATCCACGACATCGAAGTTCGTTTCCTCACAAAAAGCACCGTGTTTGTTTTTGTTTGTCTTTTGCTGAAGGAAAAGGAAAATGCAAAAAGTGTGTTTAGGTTGGAATTATTGAAGTATCATACTGTTTCGGGTTGGATGAAGGCAAATAATACATTGTTTGACTGTTTGTCTTTCAGTATCAATCATGATCAATAGCGTAGCCTCGCTTGGTAGAGATTTGATTGAAGTCTCTGACCAAACCATATGTCTCACATGACATTTTGCAACCATAATAATGTGTCAGGAAAAGCTGCTAAGTGCCATCACGGACTTATCACTTGGCATCGTCCTCTGCATACCACCGGCCATCTTGAACCACCAGGAAGCTGTGCAAAAACAACTGGGACATTTCCAAATCAGAAGTTGTTCAAATCGTAGAGCCTTCCCTTGAAGGATCTAATTTTGATCCATTAGATGAGTGACCATGCTGATGGCTTGAAGAGGCTCAGTGCAGAGTCTTTGTGAATTGCTTTTGCAGGACAATTTGGCAGTTCTTCATGAAGCTTTTGCACAGGAGAAACAGAATTGGATAGAATTGGTGGGATGGGCTTTGGAGCTTCAAGTAAAGATTGTCTATGATTGTCTAAAGTGTCAGTTGTATTGCCCTGTGATGCAAAGTGAGACGATCGCAATCACGATCAGTCGTCTTACGATGCATTGTTGAACCCCTCGA
>DF239477.1:34462-79462 GCA_000507305.1 Breviolum minutum Mf 1.05b.01 | reverse complement strand
TTGTTTCGTCAATCGATTTGGTTCATCCGATTCCTGAATTGTAACAAGAATCAACGGTTTTTCACAAACAGCAAGCAAGAATGCTGTCAGTTGAGCCATGGGAAATTGGAAAATACTGGCAAACACATTTGAATACGTACATTTGTTTCATGGGTTCTGTTAGTATCCCAATTGAAAGAATTTATTTGCTGTGAGATGTCCTTGAGCGATTGTTCTTGATACAAGTAGCTGAGGAAAACGCCCATCTCAGCGCTCATGGAGCTTTGTTGCATGTTGATGAGGATTTCATCTTGGCCTACGCGTTCCTTGGCAGTAGAAGGTTTCAGCACACTCCGGATGGATTCAGATGCTTTCAGGATATCTTAGACATTGATCTACCACGAATTCTTCACAAAAAGCAAATAATACAACAACATATATGAAATAGAAGCCTTAGAACAATCCTTTATGTGTTTCAATATGTTTCGTTTCTACGGGTTTCCAGCGGTTTCCATGTTTCTCTGTTGTGGATTGGTCAAGGTGAAGAGGTGAGGATGACGTTGTCAGAGCCCAACTTTGCAACGAAGTTGGCCGCCACCTGTGCTGTGGATGCGGAGTCGTTCCCTGAGGCCTTGATATTTTATTTCAAGAACAAAGTTGACGTCAAACAAAAGTTGTGGATGTATAGATTTTAGATGAGTCAGATGAGTCAGACATCCCTTCAAGTCTTAAAGTTAGAGATTTTTTACATCATGCAATTCGTGCATTTCGTGCATTGGCATTGCCTTTCTGCACTCCGCAGGCCTTTGTGCAGCCTATGAAGCAAGCTGCAGCTGCAGCAGATGGCCTGGATACCATGGATATCAAGGAGTGCTGATGGTGAAGCTGGTATTTTGCGTATTTTGCCGGAGTTGTTTTCGAATTCGAATTCTCCTGTCGTTGTTTTTCTTCTGTCATGATTTGTGGCGATGTGTTTCTGTTCCCATCAATTTTCAAGCTACGTTTGGTTCATCCCAAGCATTGAGACAAGTGCCAGGCCTTAACAGTGCTGGCAAACGTAGCGCTTCCAGCCTGTCAATATGTGCCGCCGACGTGTTGATCAACATATCATGCTGCCTTTTGGATCTTTCCAGTGAACTGCACAATTCAAGAAGCGGACCGTCGACCCTTAGTTTGCCAAGAAGTACAGAAGTAAAAGGGTTGCATTTGAAGACATCCAGCTCAATCCAAATACGAAAATGCGAAAATGCTTGGGTTCAGATTGTTGCCATGTTTTTGTCGCAGACGGTGACCGTGCTGGGGCTGCCGTCCTTGCGTCAACAGCTGAAAAAATTGGAAGAACAACGCGAACAGCGTCGGCCGGAAGTGGAGGTGAACATGGGACCTGGATGCGGTGAGATGTTAAATTCTGAATGACTCGGATTCTGATTCCAATTCACATCTACAGATCTGAATACACAGAAGACATTTAATGACTTCATTGTCAAAAGGACGGGATGTGTGAAGGATTCCAAACTCCGTCTCCAACGTTGCAGGACCTCGAAACACAAACTCAAATTCTCCACGAAGATGCTCAGTTGCGAAAGGTGTGGATTCCAAGATGTGCCAGTTTGGAAGTTTGGGAGATGAATGAGATTGGTGATACAAAATCTAGCACCACAAAACCGTGGTGAGGTACTTCAGTCAATTACCAATGAAGATGTCAATTTCCAATCAGACTAGTTTTGGGGATGAGTTCATTTAGGGAGATGCTCAGGGTCAAGAAGGACCAAACACGATTATGCCCAGTTTGCTCCAATTTGTCAACAGTGTTTGCCTCAACTGGGCTTTCATTGTTGGCATCTCTGCGATAAAATAAACACCAAGAACAGACCGTCCTGCCTCCAAATGAAAAACCTGAGCTGCATTGGCTCCAGAGATGACTGATGATAACATGGAAATGGGCCACGGTTTCAACACCAAGATTCACCATGAGATTCATCCGGACTTACTTGTAAGCACTTATGAGTTTCTAACTGACAGCTTTGGCTGAACTGATGCTTAAAAATTGTTTGGCCACACAAAAGTCAGAACTGTCAGCCTTAAGCTCTTTGCACAGCTTTGCTCAGAGTCTTCCAAATGTATACAACAAGAAGATGAATCGATGAATATTGAAATACGTTGACTCTATATTGGGATCTTTGTGCGTTTCTTCATGTTTTCAGATTATTCTAGATCTTTGACAAGAATCTCTCATTCCCAAGCCTTGTCTCTCAACTTCCAGCCTTATTTGGCCGGCGGTCCCCATGGTGCTCTAGCCATGGATGCCCTCCATCAAAGATGGAAGAGGTGCATTGACAAGACGAGAAAAACTATGGAAGAGAACTGATGTTCAAACATGGAACACAAGATGATCTGAAAATTGTGGCTTCATCGGATCATCCTGACTCATTGTGATAGTTTCAGTTGGACCTCCGTTCTGTACTGGTGTTTGGGAGGCGACCGGTGGCAACGTTCCAGAGGAGCCAGCAGTGACTCCGAAACTCTCCAAAAGTGCTGCCTGACATGTCTTGTCACACAGCCCAGTTAGGTCAGGGTGTGGATTGAGTCTTGCATGATGGCATTGCTGAGTTTCTTGGTTTTGAAGATGTTCTTGTATTCATCGCAACTCGAACTGGAGTACAGAAGAATACCTGTTAATAGATTTAATTGTTGCAGAAAATGTACGAAGATCCATGACGACATGAAGATGTTTTGGAGGAAAGCTTTAGACAAAGGACACGGCTTTTCCGATGGACCGACATGGTGCTGAAACGTGGTTCCCAGCCTGGCAAAGGAACATGCAGATGGCTGAAACGGCCGGGTGTTTTGAAAAATTGGAAAACAGAACGCACTTCATTTAACCGATTTAACATTTAGCGTAACAAGAATACAACATGCCACACCTTTGCTAGAAGGCAGCATGAACTTTTTCGGTCACGAGATACTTCAGCCCACTTATAATCACCGCATAGATCTTGATGATTCTAGCCATCGCCCATCCATTTCAAGAATCCACACAGATCCGAATTTTGCCGCGCCGTGCAGCCAATGGGCTAATGGGATGCTTCCATGGATGCCTTTCTCTTCTCAGATGGCGGCCGCCATTGCCCGATCTCAAAGCCTCGGGACAACGATTGCTACTAGTTCGCCATGGAGATACTTGGTAGATGTTCAAGCTCAACACATACACACCAAGGAATAGAAATCAAACAACCAGAATAGGAATCAAATTGCAGCACAACATGAAGCAGCCAGACAGACTTTGCGCCTGAATCAAGGAAAGCGAGTACAACGTGCATTACGCCAAGCATCACCAAGATCCAGGCCACTTGTCCAGATGGAGTCAGACCCCTGAATAGACTTAGCAAAAACCAATGACAAGCACTATCAAGTTTGCAGTGGCTTTGGCATCTATTTTGTGAAAATCTTGAGCATGAATACATGTTCTGACCTGTGCAGAATGGTTGAGCTGACTATGAGTCCTCAAAAAGTTTACAAACTTGTTTTCAGGGTGCTTCTGTGGATCTCAAACTGTGTTACTGAGGCAACATGTGGGATGCGCCATTGACTTCCAAGGGTCAAGAACAATCGGCGGATTTAAAGCCTTTGATGTCCCATGAACATGTAGACCTAGTTGTAAGTTGCTCGGCTCAAGGCTGCTTTGACGTCAAGCAAGTTCAGGTGAAGGCCGAATTTGAAGAGAATATTCTAAGATTGGGAACTTCTTCAGATCAGGTTTTCTTATTATTTCATTTGTGGAAACAGCTTCTGGAAAGTGTATCAAGAAAGATTCTCACTGAACTTCAACCAATCTTCAGAAATGCTGAAAGGTAAGGAGATTTCAAGCAGCAATTTGCCAAGGTTCGCCTTTGACGCGTGCCATTGAGACCGGCTTGTTGGCATCTCCTCCAGGGCATCATGTGGTCACCGCTTTGGCCAGCGAACACCTGGAAGCCTCATGTGACATCGGCAGGCCCCGAGACTGAAAATGTGGCAATTTGATTGATGGTGAAATTAGAAATGTTCAGATCATTTGGTCCTTTCTGACTTTGGCGAAGCAAGTTGCAAAGTGTGTCAAAGTGTCCATTTCTTGCGGCAACTGGGGATGATTGGTGTCACTGTGTCACTGTGTCACGGTCGATCAGTGTTCCCCAATTCTCCCTTTCCGAGGCCAACCTCGGAGCTACGTGCAGCTTTTCAGACAGTGGACTTCGGAGATTTACCAGAGGCTGGTGTCGGAGATTAGCATCGGCTTGTGGTTGGTGGTTGGTGGGGTGATATGGGTACCCATTTGATCTAAAATTCCTACCAAAAAAAACATCCTGCTTCAATCGATGCTTTGTGAATTTTAGTGGTTTGATGAAAATGAAATTGCTACAAATCAGTGTGAATATGCAGGATGACTCTATTCAGACTCACATGGCATTGAGCCTTTTGAGCCTTTCAGCCAACATTGCAGGTCTGGTGGTATGTGCCAGAGGAATGTCGTCAGGACATCACCGTGGAAGAGTCAAGACGTTTGTTCGCCAAAGAAGGCGCGGCATCTTAATAGGCTTCGAAATTGCTCCCATTGTTGGATCAAAGACTTGCTCATAGGATCTCATAGGTACCACATACATAATGCTGAACAAAGACAAAACAAAAAAATAAGTCGTGACAAGTTTCATGTTGCGAAGTTTCATTTCTTCAGTGCCAAGGCCGCCGCGAATCTCGCCGCGACTTCGAGCAACGCGTCGACCGCTTCGTGGCGTGGCTCAGCCAACGTCCAGAGAAGGCACGGAGATAGAGAGACACCTTGCCAAAACGTTGCAGCGTGAAATCTCAAGCGAACCTGACACTGAAAATCACAAGAAAAAATTGAATATCACGTACTTTTTGAGTTCGGCATTCAGCTACAACCACTTCATGACCTACCCGGCACAGGTAATTGCAATTTTCGCACATGCAGACTTTTTCAACTGCTTTTTGCACAGATACTTTGGTGAGAAAGAGGCAGGTTTCAAATCAGTGATCTCAGGGGAAAGGGACAGAAACAGAAAAGGAATGGCACGAACACTCTGGAGTTTTGCAATAGTTCAGTCCGAACACCTTCGGTTCAGAGCAAAACCCTTATGTTCTGTTTATGTTTGCACTGTGTAGGGTCTCAATGTCATCAGTTTTTTACTGAAGATTTTGACATATTCACAAACTTATTCACAATATCTGCAGACATCTTGAACTTCCGAAACGATGTGAGGCACGGTACAATGATTATTGGATGAAGAACTGCGAGTTACTGCAGCTGGATCTGCCACAGCGGCTGTCGCCCATTGCAGATAGCCATCCTTCACTGCCTGCAGCTGCACTCGCAGATACAGAAGAGAAGGAGAAGGTTGCAGCACTGCAGAAGTGATGAGAACAGTGTCACTTTGTAAGGTTTGCTAGGTATTGAAAGAAGGACAAATATGACTCGCACACTTCACGTTTACAATAGTTTGCGTATGTTTTCTCCACTGTAGTTGCTTGGTCTGTTTGTATCTACTGGTTGTCACTTTGTCCCTGTTCAATTGGGGGGGTCTCATTCCGTAGGAATTTATGGCTTTGCTGGGGTACCACCCCCCCAAGATAAAATTGATGGGTCATCAATCTGGGGTTGTCATTGCCAAGATTACAGTGTCAAATCCAGCTGCCCCAGATCTTCATTTCAATGTATGCCGAGTATGTCGATCAAAGAGTTGTATGACTTCAACAATTAATCACTCTCCTTTGCGTCACACTCACATGGCTTTGCAGGTGCAAAGCCCTACTCCAAGCCGTGCTAGTCATGCGCTGGAAGCTCTACGCCAGGTGCGATGTGTTGATTTGTTTTGAAAAATGCAAAATATAGATATAATGTATGACATACTGCTATATACTATACAACTACGCCTTATTGTGATGTGATATCATATGTTTGCTGTCGACATCAAGGTATACTTTCGCATAGCCTCCATATTTTCTGAGATGTATACGGAAAGGCACTCGTCCTTTGCTGCCCTATGTGTTTACAGTGAGGACCTTGCGCAGCAACGGCCAGAGCTTACACCGAAAGAGCCACCCGTCATTGGAAGCTCCCAAGGAGACTCAAAACTGACACGAGTCAACTGCAACGCAAGAAACCATTGATTTCGAGTCATTCTTCCCAGTTCTTGACTGATTGACTTCTTCCGCAATGGATTCTTGTTTTGATTTGCGTTTCTTGTTGTTGCTGTTGTTCTTGTTCTCTTGGCAATGGTCCATGCGTAGTTATTTTTGGCCTGAGGCTACGGACCCTTGCTGCTAAGCAGTGGATGGCTCTCAGCGTTGAGGCCACGGGCATTTCATTTGAAAAAACGAAGATTTTAGATTTTCATCTTCGAGTCTTGTTCTTGTTCTCTTGCGTAGATTTTCATCTTGAGGCCACGGCATTTCAACATTTGAAAAACCGGCGAGAAGATTTTTCATCTTCGAGTCTTTGCAAGGCTCGCGCTGAGCTAATGCAAGCAGTGGTACTTTAGGCTGGAGAAGCGACAGTGGCTGATGGTTTTCTTCAAGTTTGAAACAGCCTCTTCATGGACCCTGAAGTTTTGGTATATTTTTAGATTGGCGTTAAGAAGGCCTAAAGAATCCCGCATCCCGCGGTACATATTTCAGATCGAGATGACCATACTATACACAAAGTCAGCGCAAATGCAGAGTGAGTCATGCAGGCTTGACTCACAATTGAGGCTCATATGTCTTTTCTGTTTAATCTGGTGCTTTTTTGGTATGCAGGTTGGTCAAAGGCTTCAAAAGGTACATGCGATAGAGTCTTTATAGAACTGATCCAAACATGATTAAACTGTTTAGAATTTAATTTTATTAGCGAACTGAAATCCTTGCGAGAGACCTCCGTAGACCTCTGCCCAACACCTTGAATCAGCGAGGCCAAAATGCTGGCCTTTTTCCACAGCCGTGCTTCAGACAACAGCACTGAACATGGCAAAAAAGAAAGCGTTTGGAATCGGAAAGGTACAGCATGGTGAGGTGTAGGTTTTATGTATGTTGCCATGAGCTGCTTTTTAATTTGTTTCAGAGAAATGATGCGTCATGGTATTCCAATACAATCATCGAAATTGGTTGCCCGAAATTGCAAGTGAATGCCAGGTAAAAGCAACCGAAGTTTGCGAAGTCAGGGAAACCCAGTTGCTGCTCCCTCGCTTGGGCTTCCAACTGATGAAATTCAGGGGTGGGAAACGCAAAACACGATTCTTCAAATATTTCAATTTTTGACCGAAAGACCAAAACAATGAATTTCATGAATTTCAAGGTTTTCATATGTTTTCATGATTTAATGTTTGTATGGTTTCATGGTTGTTGAAGAAGTCAGACCCAGATTCACGCGAGATGTCGTGGCTCACATGGCTTTCCTGATGTCCCATTACCATTTCTGCTGCAAAACCATACGAAAGGTTCTGTGACCCAAGCGTTTGAGGACCCCGCGGAGGTTACGAAAAGTGTAATCATACAGTCATTTTTGACATGCACAAAGACATGTTTGAACTTTTTTCACAAGCGTTTAGCCCTCTTTGGATGTGTTCCGTCAGTGTTTTTCCACTGAAAATTTTGGCAGGGATGTGTTGTATAGCGAAACTCCAAGCTCCTACATTTCCCGGAAGCTTTTCATCGTTTTCATTGTGAAGTGAGCCTTGAAACGCTGTGTTTTTTGGTCAATGCAACTTAGAAGACTGCAGAGGACGTGGATGAAGCTGATTTCGCTGGTGGTGGCTTAGGCTGGAAAACGACAGATTTGCAGGATCTATGGAAAGTCCAGAAAGCGATCAAGATGACAAAAGACGAAGATGACTATGAATATGCAGCAGGAAAATACATGTAATAAGTATTTTGCAAGACAATTCACTTTTGAAATATCACATTGCAAAGAATGCCAGGAAGGTCCCGCAAGACCACCATTCCATGTCTCAACGTGCAAGGTCAGCTGCATGATTTGGCAATTCGATCCCAATTCAAGAGCAAGAACGCCGCTTCGATGCATTTCACAAATACTTCCATCTACTTCCCAAATCTTCCCAAGTCCGAATGATCCTGTCGAGTCAGCTGAGGTTAAAACTGGAGTGTAAAGTGGAAAACTGGAGGATTTGTGTTGTCAGTCTTGTTACTTCAGCTGTGAAAGACTTTGTCGCAAGATTCTGCAGAAGGACCTCCCGTCCCTCTCAACTAAGGTCCTCTCGGTTGTTCAATGGGTTCGCCGACAATGTCGACTTCTTTCAGATACGAAAAGGCACTGATTTTCATGGGCATCTCATGCATGTCAGAATTTATCAGTTGTTGGTTGCTGTGTGTACACGTGTTTTCAATTGGAAAAGACGTTTGTGATGCCGATGTCATGGTAGGGTCCACATGGTGATCCAGATGCTGTACCGAGAGCAACTTCTATCCATGGTCCGTGGAGCCATTGTGAAAGAAAGCAAAGCTCGGAAGATTCTGCCAAAGGTTGGCTTCGAAAATTTCTTGAAGCAGGCCCTTTACGACTTTGAAGTGTGGACAAAGGTGATACCAGATGGAGATGCTGCAAGCATAGTTTGATTACCATTGAGTCAAGTGTTCATTTTTGGATTGTTTTTGCTGTAGCTTGTGTCGTGTGTTGACACCTTTTATTTTAAGATTCGTTGAATCCTGAATGAGTCACTGGGTTACTTTGGTTGCAGGTTGTAGCGACTATTCTTTTTTTGTGACCACCTGAAAGAGAAAAGGAGATGGTTCGAGTTGAAGTTTCTATGCTTCAATGACAGGCTCGCTTCATTTTACAAGTGGGTCATGAACGTAGCTGCATCGCAACGATGGTATCGAATTGGGCCATGATGCAACGCAACTTGGAAGCACTCTGTAGAGCATTGGAATCATTGGACCCGGAGGAACGAAGTGTTAAAGTGAAGTGATCATTCCGCGGTTTCACGGCAAGTCGGCAAGGTATGATAAATTTCAAAGAAACCAGTGATTGCTCGCGCGTCAACGAGCGCATGGAGAAGGCGGCTCTTTTTGTTTCAATGTTTCATGCATTTTTTTTTGTCCACGTTGAATCGGAAAAATGATCTGAAAATATCCTGAAGCTTCGCAAGAAATTTGCTATGAATGACTGTGATATACTGTGGCTGCACTAGACTCTGAGACTCCTCGTCACAGGTATCTAGCTTCTGGAGTGAAAGAGTTAGCAACTCACCCAAGCGCTCCGATCGGGAGGAGCCGTGTTCCAGCTATCGGACATGTCACGGACCTCTAAACATAAAGACTTCATTGGAAAAAATGGTTTTGAGGATTTGTGATTGATCCTTCATGCCATGACGTCGTTTTGCACGGCTGACAGGGAAGGGACCCTAGCATTTGGACAGTCCTTTCAATGGTTGTTCAATGCTTTTACGTCGCGCTTGTGCTTGGCATTCTCGACAGTCTCCAGGATTTAAGATCACGCGAATCGTCAAGACCAGCGACAGCTGATGCTGGATTCCAGCACCTCGACAGATGGCACGGATGGCAGGAGTTCTAGGTGGAGTATCTGAGTAGATTCAAGTAGAAACACTTGATTATGCGCAGCTCACCATGTTCCTGTGAGCAAACATCGTCCTACTATCGGTCAATGCAGGAAGGTGTCCTTCACCGCTTTTGACAATTCGAGGCCTCCCTTCTTACCATCTCGCAGTCGCCGGGATCGCCTTTCAAGTGCAAGTACCCTACGACGCCGTGTGCTGAAAGATAGGCGCTTCCACGTCGTGTTTCGTGCATTGTATAATTCAATACAGAGATGAGGGAAGTGAAGGATAACAGGTGTTATTTTAATATGGTCTTGCATAGCACATATCATACATTGTTTTAACATATCATGTCATATCATGTCTTCAGCTTTCATTCTTCGTGTGTCAGAGAAATGCACGGCATATTTGCACTGTCTATAACATCTATCGTTTGCCATGTTTTCCTAACTTGGATATTTCGAAAGACCAAAAAAGGGCAAAATGGCCTCAACTCTTGGCATCTCCGCGTTATTCGTTGTTCCGAGGGAGAGGGCAGAGAATCAACTTCTAGGCTTTGCTTGTGCAAGTTGTGCCACTTGCATGGTGGCGTGCACTAAATTACTAGACAAACCCAGGGCAAAAAAATTATGTGTGTTGTTTCAGTGTACATGTGTTGACCATGCTCGAGGGTGTTTGGCGGTTTTTGTTAAGAACTGCAAGAGTCCAAACTCCATGGTTGTGTGCTTTCACGCTGGCAAACTGTTCAGGGTATCTGCATTGATGATGGATACGACGTCCGAACAGCTGAGTGAGCAGAAGCCATTGCCTGTGCCATGGCTAGTTGGGCTTGGAAGACCGCAACCGTAACAATCATCCATTGCCACTGAGATTCTGCAAACTGCAGCCCAATGACTTCTATCAAAAGCTTTGACTGCAACCCCCCAGTTATGTATGGCAAATTGAGCAACCAGAATCTTCGAAGTAGAATTGAAAGAATTGGAATAGAACTCATTGAAGTCACATCGAAGTCGCTCGATTCGGCGGATTCCCAGGTTCAGTACAAGAGATCACCAGGCTGGGCAAAGGAGATCGAGAGGCCTGTGACAGCAGCGCCTCTTGGACAAATCCCAACAAGCTACGCAGCTATAACACTAAACACAGACATCAGATATCAAGAAGTTTGAATTTTGAAGAATTTTGGCAGTGAAAAACAATAGATGTCAACATTAAATGTCTAGTTCCCGCCCTCCCTTTTTGGCAATGAGCACACTTGGGATCACTTGATCTATCTTGATCTTGTTGTCAATCTCCAAGGAGCTCAATGGCCAAATCTCAATCTTTGACACAATTGCAACCGCACCTTGGACCTTGAGAATCTTGAGAGTTGACAAGTTGACAGGACTTGGTGAGTTTTCGTTTCGGCTCTGGATCACCAGAAATCGAGGCTGGAACCCAGCTGGCGTGCAGAAGCATCCTTGCGATGGACACGGACACAGGTGACACGGGAAGGTTGTTTGGAGTTTCGTAGCTGCGAATACTTCGAAGGTGTCATGTCGACGATTCCTGTTTTGTTTGTTTGCATACTCCTTTTCCCTCCAGGAATGTCACAAATAGAATTAGCTTAAAGACTTTAGTGCTTGCAACTTCCAGTCGACCATGTGTCGAAGGAAAGCAAAAACTTCTACCGCAGCGCATCATCCAAGTTCTTCAGCGCCACCAGGTTACACCAGGACTGCCATGGCGTTTGTTTTGCACCTCGAGTTTCTGAACGTGATCAGAGGTGTTTTTTTCCAAATTGAATCATTGATGAAGGTGATTCTGCATTGACAGACATTTCGAATCACTCCCGGTTGCAGCTGAAAGGCTGTCAGCAAAAATAACACTTTCTGGTTTTCTGTGAGGATTGGCAAGAACCGCCAGATGTTGCCCTTCCCGGCATCTTGTCAAAGGAGATTCAAACGTCTCAAATGCAAAAATCACAAAATCAAATAAACCCGAACTCTGTGATCAGATGCATTTATATTAATATTTGACAAGTTGAATCTTTTGAGATTCCCGAATTGACAGGTTTCATTGAGCTTGTGGATCCCTATCATCCATTCAGCCTTGACATTGTCCCAGTTTGGTAACTGTTCATCTCAGGCAAGCCTCCTTCACTGGAGGACCGATATGTGAACATTTGTATCTTGGCTGCGCAGACAGACATCAGTCAAGGACAATGGACATCAGTCACAACGAACAAACGATGTGAGTTATTTGCGAGGACATCGTTCATTTTTCCATTTGATAGCTAAAGCTGATGGGATACCTTGATATTCCAAGGTCGTACACAGCGCGCGGTACCGGTCCCACTGTCCTTTGTGGAGGGTCAGTATCTTGCTGCGGAGAAAGGAAATCCTGGGATCATTGTGTATACTCAATTTGTATTCCAAACATATTTCATTATATTTCCAAAAATCCTACGCCATCAAAACAGATTTTGTTTCTAAGCATCTTTAAAAACGCATTGCGTCGCATGGTCCCATGACGCCCTAGCTTTCAGATGTTGCTTCTCAGGTCGACAAAACTTGATGGCCGCGATATGCTGGAGGCTGGTTAGGAGGAGCATGAAGCTATACAGGGATGCGCAACACAGTTCATGGGATGAATTTCACAAGATGCAAAATTTCACTGCATAGTTTTACAACTTTATGGCGTCCGCATAATATACAATGATATATCACGTTCTCTACCTTAATACCACAAGGTTTGATTTGCACCAACATGGCCAGTAAAGTTGACTCACTTCAACTTCATTCCTGTTGAGAATGTCCTTGCGAGGCACAGATGCTTGCCTTGGTGAATATCTTAGAAGGTCGAGTAGAAGAAGTCAACATGGAACCTTGGAATATCTTGGAATGTTTTAAGATTTTAGATCTCAAATTGATATGTCCAATCAACTTCGTGGGCAGAGTGTTTTCCGTTGCCTAAGGAAAACAACCGCCTTGCAACTGGACTTGAAAGTAGAAAAAATGATACGGAAGTAACCGGTAGTGGCTCAGTCGTTGAGCTACAGCCATGATTGCTTTCGCAGAGCTAGAGAGAGACGGAGCCATAGGGGATTTGTGCAAAGTATTGCTTTGAGAAATTTAACACAATGAATATCTCATGACTAAGCTTTTTGTAGCTCTTTTCCATGGATTTGTTGAGAGGTTCTATTCTACTGCTACTGCATGCCTGTAGGTCACAGATCAGTCCTTGGCGCCTTTGTTCCAGAAGCTGCACGCTCCACACATGCGAGACACTTGACTATGGCCATGCATACGCATCATAAACCAACTATGCAAACAGCATCCCAAAAATGTTATCAAGTTATCACTGGCACAAGCTCGAAAGATGTTCATGAATACTTCTGAAACTCACAAAAAAGCCATGGACATAGAGGAGCAACACAATTTCAAGATAACGCTTTTGCGATGGAGTGGAATGAATTACTCTAGGCGTCTATGTAAAATCCCAAGGGACGATGTCAAAAGTGAAATCGGTGTGGCAAGGAATCCTTGCACACAATCAACCTCCGACATTGCCGGGCTGGCTTGAACACCCTTGAGATGTGTGTGGAGCACCTTGCTTTGCAACAGTTCGCAACATTCGGAACAACACTGTGGATGTATTTGTAGAAGCAGCGCACCCCCTGCGCATGGAAGAATTGCGATCCTGTAAAATAGCCAAAGAATACAGAAAAGTCACCAAGGCACGTTTGTTTCTAATCTGACAAGATCTATGTGTGACATGTTTTTGAAATGCACTCTACAAGTTCAAGGGAATGTTCCCAACTTAAACGTAGTGAAGATTGTCGTGCTTGTTTTACGCCCAAACTTGAGAAGTATACAAATCAGAATAATATAGTAACAAAGACTGAATCGTGATTCATTTGGTTTCTTTGAATATTTGCCAGCCATTCAGACATACAGAAATTCGCCTCATACTCACCGAAATCTGCGAATCACTTTATGTTGCACTTCATGCTCTCAAAAATTCTGAGTGATAACCATACCGACCATACCCATCGAAGCTTTTGTATCAGGCTCTTGTCTGTGGCCATGAACCTGAGACATGTGGTGTCTTGTCTTTGGAAAAAGGTGGACTCTGGTGTATCGGTATATTAGGTATATCATACTTCGAAATCAATCTATATAATACTTGTGAACATCAACTATGAACACGCATGTTGAAATATGGCATAGTGACCTGTGGATGACAAAAGATATGAGCAGTGAAGCAGCACTTGCTGCGAGGATATGAGCGGCTTGCAACTGGCAGTGAAGTTGCAGCTTCCTCTTTGCATGGGTTCTCACCTCAGCATGATGGGCGCAATCTACAATCGACATATACAAAACCCCGCCATGAAACGTTGGTTGTGAGACCTGATCTTGAAGTTGTTGGTAATAGCTACTGAGATTTGGTAAATAAAGTGATGAAATGAAATGTTTGATTTATTTGTGATTTTCGATAGACTCATGCTGCCTTGTATCATTTGCCATCATTTAAATAATTTTCCCAACATGTTTGGCTTCCGACGTTGAGGTTTGGGAAGTCATCAAAGCCTGGAGACTGTTGCCCTGGCCGGTGTTGGCTTGGGAGGCCCGCAACAGAAGGATGATGGAAGGATGTACACTCCAAAACTTAGAAAGTGCAAGATAAACATGAACAGATGATGGAATCATGGTTGTTTATCTCCAATCTACGCAACCAGAAAATTCTAGAAGATGAGTTTGAAGTGGAGGTTCTTTTGAAAGCACCCAGAGGAGTCGCGTTTTGAGTAGTAAAAAAGCTGTGTTGGGCACCTTTCGGCCAAGGCACCACCTACACTGCGGAGTGCGCACGCTGCTTTGGCCGCATTCAATACGGAGGTCTCTTACTGCTTACTGTTCCTGATGTTCCTCAAATCTCTGTAGGTTTGTGAATAAACATCATATAATGATATAATCTTTTTTACAACCATCCTGGAGTCAATAGACCAAGGAGTTGAAGTATCTCCAAAAGGGCACTTGGTCTAAACTAGTCTTTTTAGTCCAGGATGGCAAAACAAATTTGCCTATGCATACATGACGTGCATTGCAACAAGTACATCTTGTGCGGATCTGTCATCGCTGTTTCCGTCTGAGGTCGTTTGGTGGGCTCTGTGAGTTTCACATCTTTGGAGCCTCGTTTTGCTAGAAATTTGGGACCGTGACCGTGGTGACCTCGACCATGAATACATGACCGCTAAACCTGATAGCCATGGGAAAGATCTCATAGTTGTAAAGAGGAGCAAAAGAACCTTTGAGTGTCCAACATGTCGATCTGAATCCAAATATAAGTCATCAGTGTGTGTTATGTTCGTGATACCAGGGACAAAAACATAGTACCATCCCCATTACATTTTGGTCAGTGCATCACCTACAAATCATTGTTGAACAACAAATTGCCTGCAACTTGAGGATCTCAGTTGGAATTCTTTCGACGGAGAAGATTTCCAACAGATGGGGAAACAGCTGATGCAAACGAAACCAGGGTGCCTTGGTGCGGCAGCGAAGTCTGATTCATCGCCCAATCTGCAAAAAATTGTTTCCTTCGCTGCCAATCCAAGGGGATCCAAGTTGAAAAAGCTCTACTTGGATAGCACTTCTACGACTGTGGGCAACTTTGATTGTTCCATCTCTGAGTTACTCAGCAGGTCTATGAAAAAGCTTTTGAGAAGAGTTTCTAGTGACAGAAACACGTTGGTTAAAACCGTTTGCTGCTTTTCCCAAAGACTGGGGGGCAGCGAAGTACTGAACTAGAAGCTTGTTGATGCAAACAACATCAGCAAGATGTTTTTAAGAGGATCCAAAGCCCAAGATCAAGTTGTTGTTTACCAAGTCATATTAATTGCAGGCAAAATCATCCAAGTTTCCCCTTTTTGTGTGGACGTTTTCTGTCAACACCAAGGCTTCTGGAAGCCTTGGCCTACAACACGTCCCTGACTTTCTTGAGCATTGCAGCTAACAGCAGCTCACTTGCAACTTCAGCGATCTTGGAAGATCTGAGAACAGATCCAATCCAACGTTTTAGCCTGTTTTTCGAGCAATGCAACAATGAGTTCTTGTTCTAGAGTCTTTCGTCTTGCAAGTCCATACCTAGCAAGATCCATTTCAAGTAACGGGCGGATGGGTCGTGTTACGCTTTCTGAAGCGGATTGAACTGATTTCATGAGTTGCCTTCGAAACCACTTCTCAAATTGATTTGTTGTTTCCACGCAGGACTTGACTTTAAACCAGCTTTGATCTTGGAAGATGCTCTGGAGAATCATCGATGTATGCGAAGCATCAACATCTCTCAGATGCTTGGTTGGGGCATTGTTGATAAGCAAATGACTCTGACGCAGCATGTTGAGGGCTTGGTTGCACTGTGGTAACAAGTCTCAGTTGCTCAGTTTTTCCCAAAACGAACGCAGATTCTGAAGACAGAAACATGTAGGAAACCCGACTGTGACATCTGACGATCCAGGAATCCCCTTGGCATATTGGGGCTTCGCAGCATGTTGCGCCTTATGGCGCGGAAGGAGAACGAGATCAGGCCAAAAAACTCTATGTTTGCAACATAGAAAGTTACATGCTTTGTCTATCAAAAGGATGTGACTTTGTTATCTTCCCTTCCTTTTCGGGTTTTTCATGCTGACTTGATTCTTGATGACTTGTTCTGTGTTTGTGAAAACGGAAATGCAGGCATTCGTGTTGCCTAAACTCTATACCTGCAATCGAGGCATTTCGATGCAGAGGGATGCTTCACAGGAGGACCTGATGTGGAAGATGACGTCGAAGAAGACAAAGAGACCACCTGTCAAACCTTTTCATTCACCAATCCAGGTGGGGTACAGCAATCAGCGTGAAAGATGCAAACCAATGAGAGTCACTGTGAATTTGTGATTCCTTCTGTTATCTTATGTTCATGACATTTTGCAGAGTCAAAAGCTTCATAGATCTTTGGTAGAACGCCAGGTGGACGGTACAGACTGCATTTGGCGCGCCCATACCATCGAGCCATGCTTCGGATGTTGTGCAAAACAGCTGAACGCTACAAGGCCAGAGAACCCATGAACGACATTCGCAAATGACAAAGCGGTGTCGTGGTGTCTCCGTTTGCTTTTGAATCAGGTTGGATGGGAGAAGTCGATGAGCAACGTGAGTTACTCACTGCCTGAACGTGTTGCTGTCAGCAAGCATCTCAACTGTGATTTAGATTTAGGTGCATTTTCTGGAAATGTTTCTCGATGCTGAAATGAATTGGAGAAAAAATCGTGGAAAGAAATTTGGCAACACTTATGAAAACTAAACTCCGAGCTCCAAGTCCTGAGATTTCGAGCTGAGGAATTCGTCTACGAAGATTTGGCAAGTGCCCACTGCTGGAGAACTTTCGTTCACTTTCAGCTTGGAGAGCCAGATTGAGGTCCTGACGATCCTGATCATGTTCACTGATGTTCACTGCTTTGTCAAACGACTAGTTTATGTTTCTTTGGAAAGTGAGATGCATCTACGTACACACAGTACACACCACAAGAATATGCCCGTGCAGAGACCCCCTTGTATGATTTGTTATGCTTTTCCAGGCAAAATGGAGTTCCCTTGATGAAGATGACTTTGTGAGCTTTCTTCAGATCCTTGATGCACTGTTGGAAGCGTTATCCTTTGTTGTCATGCATCCGATTCAGGCTTCAGATACCACACAAGGCCTTGATCCTATCACAGTTAGATGTCAATTATGAGCCATGCAAGAGCTTTTGGAAGGCTTCAGAGGTTAGACAGGAGCGATACTTGTAGCAATGATGGAATTAATTTGCATCGTTCCATTCCTTTATCGTGTGCATTGTGGTGTCATTCCGTTGGAGCATTCCAAACACCTGGACATCTCTTCTTGTTGCGTTTCAACATTCAAAGCAGATGTTGGAAAGGGGACACATTTACAAATGTTTACTGATATCTTGTACTCGTACTCTCAAAATCTCTCAAAACTGATCTAAATCTACTCAAATTTGTCTCTGAAGTTGCAAGCAGGAGTTGAATTTTGGTTGCAGCCAAGGCATCACTTCGAGTTCACTCGTTTCAAGCCGAGTTTGAACAAAGTGGTGCCACTTTGCAGCAAATGGGCAGAGCTCAATGGGAAGCTCGGTTGGCAAGCAGTCACATCAGAAGTTGACTGGAAATCCCGAGACCTGTTCCACCATAAAAACATTACAATTACCATAATCATCTAGTTGATGTGTCCATTCTTTCTTCCTTCCTTCCTTCCTTCCTTCCTTTCTTTCTTTCTTGCTTGCTTGCTTTCTTTCTTTCTTTCTCATCGTAGGCATTTGATTCACACATTGCACAATTCCCAACAATCTTCAAGTGTGGTCTTCAAGTGTGGTGTGTCAGTCATATCCGAAAGCACTCAGGAGATCTTTGGATCAAGAAGTTTTCATCCAAGCGTTGGCCAAAGACTTTAACATGAGTGTAGCCTATGCCCCTTGACTTGCATCTATTTTTTCTGAGTTACAGCATCAGTTGAGGAGCCAAGTATAGATTCAGATGGAGTGTATGAACCTTGAATAGTTGCCAGCTAAAGCTTCCTTAAGCTCAGAAATTGTGCCATTCCGCCATTCCGTAAACTGGAAATGCATTTTCATGAATAGAAAATGCAAAAAGGTTTGTCATCGAATCCTGCAAGTTGTTCCTGTCCATCTAAACAAAACTTTGTCCTTTCAACTTGTGGAATGCTGGCGCAGCATTCAGAAATTCAGGTTCAGCATTTATGCAAAGCTGCGCCCTCCGTTGAATCCGATGTGATCAATGCCATGCTTCCTTGCACAGCAGAAGATGGAGGCCATTAGGATTCAAACCTGGCTTCAAGCTTGACATGGCCTCATGCTGTGGCAGCAACACAACGCAGAGACACATGAAATCACAGACTTTCACAATGCAAGTATTGAACGGTACAGTTTCTTTTTGCACTCACTGAACTTCCTAAAGTTGCCTTTCTTCAGCTTCAGTTTCCCATACGCCAATATAGCCAATCCAGGTTCACGATATTTATTGCTGCAGACCCTGCAATCCTTGCCGGCCTTGGTGACCACCTTCTCCACCATGGAGTGTTTTCTGTTGCTCAGATGTTTTGCAGACTTAGGACATCGACCTCCATGTTTTTGACAGAATTTGTTGCACTTTTTTCGCGAAAGAAGCAGCCAAGTGAGGCTAATTACAAGCACAAAAAAGTACGGTTGTTTCACCTTTGAGGCTTTTCAACGTCTCCAATCCCACTGGGCAACTTGGAGTGCTAACGGAAGCAGTTGTGAGTTCAAAAGTCAAATAGGATCAAAAGTATCAGAAGGATCAAAGATAGCAAGATAATGCAAGATATATATACGCTAACTATATCTTGTAGGACAACAAATTTGTTTGAAAAAACGGTGAGGCACTACAAGTTGGAACTGAACAACACCTCCGAATTTGCTGTCGCACAGCGTTGAAGCCTCGGTTCTCTTAGAAATGTCCGGTGATTTCGCTTTTTGTTTTCAATGTTTTTTTTTCTTAAGATGTTGAAGGGTTCTTGAAAAGCTAACATGTTCCAACCCGTATGACTCTGATTACATCTGAAGACTCTTGAAATTTGAATTTGTGCTTCCAACTTATTTCAATAACGGCACACTTTCAACCAGTTTCACACGGCCATGAGGTCTACTACTATTGGATCGGTGGGAGTCGGTGATTAACAAACGTAGAGGTCGTATCGACATCTCTTCTCGCGGGTGCCTTGCTTCAATTTTCAGCTTTCAATGCCGTGTCCTCATTCTGTTATACGTTGCACATCTAAAACTCAGAGCTGAAAAGATAACATTATCAAAAAGTACCCTCAAAAGGTGCGTTGCTCACTGAATGATTCAGAACTGTGTCGGCTCACAAGGAATTCTTCACACTTTCGTAATGAGCTCCATGCCGGGCAGCCTCTACGCAGTGGTTCTGTGGCTGAGTGGACTTTACCGGAGGTACTCCTGACATATGTGGTTGTTTTTGAAGATAGCAGATGATCCATTGGAATCCATGTGGTCCATGTATCCAAGTGTCATCAGATATCCATAGTTGCATGTTCATATTGTCTTTTGCATTTTTGCATCATAGAGTCATAGAGTTTTTCATTGTCCAAACTACACATGATCCTGTTGCACATCTGGCAGCGACATCGTGCATCAAGATCTTGTCAGGCTGATGAGTTTGAGTTGGACTATGTCAGTTCCAAGCGACCTTCGACAACAGCCAAATCATTAACCGATCCACTCTGGGAAAGATTGATGGTTTGGGAAACACAGATCGGATTTGGGGAAGATGGGAATGGTCACATCAAAAGGACTCAAATGGTGCCGTGTTTCGATGTGACGAGATCGTGCAGATCCTGAGGTCAATCTCCACAAATCTCAGTGCGATGACGAGGACAGTGTAACTGTAAAGCTTGGCTTCATGGGTTGGTATATGTCTCGATTGCTAAGCATGTGTATTTTGTGTATTTCAATATGGAAACTACAAACTCGTCCAAAATCCAACACCTGACTTTTTGGACCTTTTCGCAATAGCTGGTTAAGAACAAAGTTTCTTCTTTTCCTCAGCAGAATTGACTTCAGAAGGGGATGCACGGGCCAACACTATCCAACAAGACTTCTATGTTTCCATGAGAGACTGAAAGATTTCCATGGATTTCCAAGAAGTACTTCCCTCCCTGACAGCAGTTGTCAAATTGTTCATTGAACTATGTAACTATGCAAAATGTGGGAAAGCATTGACGAAACATAGGAACCAATCACATAGCAGCATAACAAACACGAGACCTTGGAAGTCCTTGCAATGGCAAGTGTGGTTGTGCTATGTTCACCTTGCAAAACACTCGACAGGAGCGCTTGAAGGTGCTTCGATCCATTAGTCATGAGATCTACATCACAGCCACTTAATCGCACTGTTGAAGACTTTTGACGACTTTTGATCATAGCTTAATGAAATCGCAGACTGAAATCTTTCCGCTTTTTGAAACTATCTTTGGACCTCCGCAGATTCAAATTGGCGCGTCGCTTTGGGTTAAGTTTCCCCCAAAGGCGAAGCACATGCGTCAAATGATGGGCTTCTTCAAGGATTCTGATCATCGACAGGACGAACAAGAGTGTTTGTGGACGTTTCCAGGGTTTGGACTGACAAAGATCTTGGACATCTCGAGACTATCAAACAATTGTTTGTTTATTATGTTGTTTTAATCTTGTAATGATTTTCATGTTGGTTTCATGTTCACTTCAACCTGTAGTACAATTGCACAACATCTCATGGAAAGGTCTACCATTGACGATGTTTTGCAGTTTTGGTGTCAACTGCGAAGCACGAAAAGCAGGAAGCCTTCGTGATGTTTTACACTCGTTGGCGGCCGAGCTGTTTGTCACCACCTCGGAAGTGTCGAATTGCGAAGTCGTTGATCCGAGGTATCATTGACGTGCAAAACATGAAGCTTTGCTATGTGCGGTTTGGAAAGGTGGGAGGTTGCACTTCGTTTATCACTCTTGATGATCATGTCAATGATGATCATGATGGTGATGATGATGATGATGATGATGATGATGATGATGATGATGATGATGACGATGACAATGATGATGAGATGATGGTGGTGGTGGTGGTGGTGGTCATGATGATTGGCCCCCTTCGCACGTTGGAAAGGCTTTCACAGAATTGGATTCACATGAGTCAGATGAATATACATAGCTGTCCATGATGTCCATGTCATGTTTGTTTGGTCATGGCTGACAGGAAGAAGAATTGGCAAGACTTCAGCATCGATTGGGGCAAGCCTACTTTTTCCCTTTCTTTCAGCCCGAGAATGCAAAATTTGAGCTGGATTCTGGGCTAGACAAGTTTGCTGACAGTCTCAACATGAAAAGACATGCATTCAATCTGTTCCTGAGAGCAGCAAAACGCATTACTCTGACAGTCCTAATGTGAAACGCACATGTGTCAGCCCAAAACAGATCAGCGACACTCTGCAGTTGTCAATCTGATGTTGCAGACACCATAATGCAGATGTATCTCATGCAATGCACTGACATCCAGAACATGACTTTAACATGAAGTATTGAAACAATTATTGTCATGTCATGTCATGTCATGTATGTTAGACGGTAGATCTCGCCATAAGATGGTCTGAACCGAAGAAAAATGACCGAAGTGAAATTGAACTGGTTGCAGTGACAGCATTTAGAAGCCTACTACTCGAGATGCTGGTTGAATTCGTTGCAGTCAGCGTGGGTGCTAGTTTGAAGCTTTGAACCCATCCAATCCATAAGGATCTCAGTCACAATGATCATCAGATTGTCGCGAAGATGCTGGTCTCACTTGCAGCAAGGGAGAAGCCGAGCAACCTCAGGTCACTGAAAGACTGAGTGAAAGACTAAACTGATCGATGCTGAAGCCTTTCACAGAAGCACAGAAACACGAGAATTCGTTTCACCGCCAGGGATGCCTCTTGGCAGAAGGAGGATGGCACCTTAGACGACTTCGCGATGGGCATCCCACGAAGCTGGGAGAATGCAGCGCCCGACCAGGGTATCTTCAGATGCCGCTACGTCATTCGGCGAAACATCGGCTCGGCATAGCAAGTGAAGTACATGTAAGTACATTGCAGTCAGTGTAGATATGTGTAGATTCACTTCAATTTTACAATGGGACAGATGTCAAAAGTCTCAAGTATCAATGAGTATCATCTTCCCAGTGCCACAGGGTCGGTAGAACAAACACCAATAGAGCAAGATGAATGTCCCCTGATGCATCCCAATCCCAAGAATCAACCTCATCTCAGATGTTTGCATCTTTGCATCTTCGCCCCCCACAGGTTTGTTCTGCAGATGATCGCAACGTGAAATGGCGAAAAGAACTTGCACAGAGACTTGGTTGCATTGCAAGGCTGTCTCTGTTGCTTCAGAGTTTCTGAAGTTTCACTTGCAGACTCACATGGATTCAAATCATTTGGACCTGGTGGATCCTGATTTTCTCTTCGTCCTTGATCTTTTTTGGTTGAAGAAACCCCATCTTCAATTCGTTTTTGGTATATCTTTAAAATTCTTTAAATCTCACCCTGTATAAGGAAGTACAGCTATTTTCCTCGAGATGTCACCGACAGTGCTGCTTGGCTTTCGCAATATCGAAGAGTTGCCATTGCCTTTCCATCGTGAAGCAAATACGTCTCATCTTGAAGTCTTTCGATCTCTTCGGATATCTCCGTGATTCTCCATGATACTCTTGGTATGCTAAGGATGTGAATTGGTTGACTGGCTTAAACGAGCCGCCACAGGATGTCTTGGATCTCTTGGAGTTCTTTCTGAGTCGTGCGCCATGTCGTGAAATTTGGAGAAAGTTAGGATATGCATCGATATTGTTTGGTGGTTTGTTGTCTCATCGTCACTCATCTTCAAACGGACCTAAAATCTAGACCAGCAAAACATACACAGGATTTTCACAGACAGCTGATACTGGCAATTGAAATGTCTTGTAGGTCTTGTAATCTTGTATAGCATCTTTGTATATTCACATCCCAAACTTAAAAGCTTCACCCAAACTTTCATTCAAAATCACCAAAAGAATCTGCCAAAAATTCACGTTTTCCGAGGTCAAGAGCATGGATGAAGCATTCAACATCATCGATGGCGGAGAGCCTGGATGCACCTCCAACTCTGAGATCCTTGGCATCACCGGGTGTGGAGAATCTCAAACCTCGATACAAAATGTAAAAAACATTCAGGTGTTTTTGGTTGAGTTTTGAATGCAAAAAAGCCAAGCTTGCAAAACTGCCAAAGGCGAAACCTGATATGTATGATTTGAGGCTTACACTCCGAGAGTTCGAAAGGGGACTCAGCAGCATGGAATGCGGGGGCCCAGCAGAGAGAACGAGATGATATTGGAAAAAAACACTCCATGGTGTACGGCATTTTAGCCATTAATTCAAGAAAGAAGAGTCGTGTTGGCAACTTCTCTCATTGTGGCATTTCGAACTGATCTTGATCTCAAGCATCAGATAATGCCAGCCTTCCAGATTCTTGTAGCATCCAAATAATTGTGAGAAGATACTGATCATAGCAAGCTAGCAGCTAGCGCTTTAGTGCAAAGGCAGTGCTGGACGATTTAAGTTCTGAGTGTCAAACATTTAGAGATTGCATTTCTACAGCGAAGTCAACACTTAGGTCAGAAATTCGCTGGTCCTGACGAACAGGCGGACTCACACTCCATACCGCGTCGTTGAGTAAAAACCTGGAGCAAAGTTGTCTCAAAGTGGACCCTAAGTTGCCCCTGATCCAGGCTCGCATTGCTGCAGTCTTCCGATACTTGGATCCTGGTGGAGAGGGTACAGTCTCCTTGAAGGACCATCATAAATGCGAATGAAAATATGAAATTAACAGGTCGTTTCGTTTCGAAATGCGACACGGATGAAGCTCAGCTGTGGCTCTGCAGGAGTGGTCAGTCCTAGACCAGCTTTGGCAAGAATTCGTGCCTTGACCAGCAGTAGATCCAGTTGGCACTCTGGCAACGATACCTTGTTTGACAAAAGGATTGAAAGTGGGTGTAAGTGGTACGGTGAGATAGGTTATTTTGAGATATTATTTGAAAGCAGATATATATGTATATATGATATATATAGAATATATGATATATATACAGCATATTTCTACTTGTTTGAACTTGTAAATATACGACGTACCAACACATGTTGGTTGATGCCTATATGGTGCGTTGATCAGTTCTGAAGTTTGTGGCAAGGACCTCACGGTGAAGGAGTTCGTGCAGTTTTTGACCTTCGCTTTCGGTGAGAACCTGGAGGACCATCCAGCCACGGGTGGACGAAGCAAACGAAAGAGCCAAACAGCAATACGGATGTCACTTCCATCGGTTTGCACATCCTGTACTGCGGCGTTCTAGAAAGCCGTAAGTACACAACCATTGATAATTGAACGCGTTCAGCTTCATGTTTTGACAAGATTGTTGTCGATTGTTGTTCTGGTAGCCTTGAAACGAAGGCTTCTTCCGCAAGTTTTAGCACTAGGAAACTTCAACAGATTTCATCATTCTATGTGGCTACCAAATGTATATCACTTGGAAGGGAAGGAGGTGGGTCAAAACAAAGTTTCCAATGATTTCTGTCTCCAATCGTATCCCGCTTTGTCAAGGACTCCTGGAAAGCCTTGGATGAAGACGGTAGTGGTGAACTCACAGAAGAAGAGTTCAATGAGGTGAAAGCAAGAGTCGTTGCGTCAAGATGCCACCAGAGCGTAACTGTGCATGTCGAGTCCGTTGCCAAAAAAGACAGGGCAATGAAAAATGTTTAAAAGCCCCAAGGAAACCATTGGAATTTGTATTGCAAGAACTCAAGAGGTGCTTCCTCCTAAATCTACTCAAGCAAAAGAAATTTTGCTGAAGTGTTGTTTTGTGTCTTTTCGTGTTGCGCGTGGCATGCGCCATGCCAGGCAGTGCAACTCGCAGGATACTTCGGACCTGCGCGGGTGGTCTTTGCCTTGCTGGATGGCTCGGATGACGGCAACATCTCCTGGCAGGAGTACCTTAGACGAAGTCAATCAAAAACCAGGGATGGGCCAGGGATGGTCTGGAATCTAGTTGAGTTGTATTGTTATGCTAGATGCCAAGAGATGATGCTGAAAGAGCACATTTGCATGGGTTCTCCACCATGGCTTGTGTCCAGATGTCAGATCAAGCTTGTTGAAGTTCAAATGCTTCACACCCAAATGGTTTGCAGAGAGCATTTTCCTTTTGCTCAGGTTCAATGTCTTGGAAACGTACAAGAAGAAATAGTGACATTGCGTTGCACAGCTGGAGCTGATGCCCCGATGTTTTTAAGAAATGAGTTGCCTGGATGGAAAGCCAAAGTACTCCATTTGCACTTGATGAACTGAACTAGGGCGGTGCCGACCCTCCGGAAGGCTATTCCATGATTCTATGTTATCAATTCCTTTTTTTTCCTCTGGAATTGCTGCACAAACCCCACAAATCGTCCGAGGTGGGATCAGAAACGTGACCTAACAGACAAAGAATTCTTTAAAAAAATCAAGAATCCATTCTTGGCCTAGTTTGAACTGAAGTGGACCTGGCATTGCAACAGGTTCCCAAATGGATGCCAAAATTGGTTTGGTATGTGTATATATATATATGCGTATATCAGTGTATGTATTGCCTTTAGGGCATGGGTCTTTACAATAAGAGTCGTGTGATGGACAAAAAAATTAAACAAGACACTGATGGATAAATGCGAACGCTTGAATGAAAAATTCATTCAACATGTCAAAGCACTGCTTTGTGCTTTCAGAAAAAGCAACTCACAAAGAATCAACGGAGATTTTTTCACAGTGTGAGTGCTCCTTGCACATTTGTGTCCGCCCAGAATGCTGAGAACAACATGTGTTTATAGCGGTGAGACCTGCCGGTCCGAATGATATCGATTCCTCCAAGATGTGACCCGTGGACTTTGGACGAGATACGACTGTCAAGCGAAAATCCACTCGATTTCAACTTGTTCCAAGAGGAACCTGAGAAGCAAGCAACTTCGCCGAGCTAACTTCGAGCGTCGACATGAACAGGGCACGGACAATGACAGAACTCCAATAACTAAACATTTTTGATATGCTGGGTTAGAATTCGGCTGTGCCAACCACTGTAGTTGGACCACTGGCAAAGCAAGACCATTGGAAATTACAAGGAATTTTTGTTGCAACCTTTTTGCTGGTGAAAAATACGGGCAAACTCTTCCTTCGGTACCAGATTTGGAATATCAATGGATACAAGACCATTGAGAAATGTAACCATCGGCCTTGCATCATGTGGCATTGGGATACAATTTGGTTCTTTAGTAATGCTTGAGTCTGTTGCTTGCTTCGTGTATATGTTCCAGGGCTTCCCCTCAAAGAGGAGACCGGTGACACCCGATTCGCGAATGGGATTCTGTGTGTCCGCCACCATCGGCCGCTCACCGATGTCAAAAGTAGAAAAAGTCAACGGGTTCCGTGCAGAGATTAACCTGAAGATTGGGCGATGAGAGTTGCTTCCCTCTATGTCCATCCGTTTTTTTAATCTGTATTACGTGATGCTGCAATCCTTCACTCAAAGTGTTGGCTGTTTTTTTCGGGTATACTTGACCGATATCTTCCTTTATACCATCATTCGTGCTTGTGTTGGATCCAGTGATGGATCGGATCAAAAGAACTGAGGCAAAAGCTGAGGAACTGGAGCAGGCCTGAAGTTAATGGAAGTGGAAGTGGCATATGCGATGGCATGGTGTCACTTAGAGGTTTCAAGAAAGGGCTGCATTCGATTCAACGTTTCCATTCATTGTGCAACGTAGCGGATGCCTTGAACGGTCATCATGAAGATCAGGAAATCAGAAATGTTGAACTTTCAATCCTGGAAAAAAATGGAGAAAAAGAATGTCTAGAAAGTCCTTTGGTGCCAATCGACAAGTTCTCCAGGAGATGCAGAGGATTGAAGCTTTGAGCACGAATGCAACAAACCAGCGCAGTCGTACGGCGCTACTTGGCAACATTCAGCTCAGGACAACACCAATTTGGAACTTCCTGTTGAAGTGGTTGCTCGCATTACAAACCTCCAACAGTGGAACCAAGGATGATGTGCAATGGTCTTCGGCAGGTCCAGTACTTTGTAAAACGCGGCTTTTGTCGAAAAGAAAAATGCTTTGAACAGTTGCAGATTTTTCCGAACAAAAAGAAACCTTTTCACGTTTCTGTTTGGCTTTGGACCAGAGATTTCCAATGACTTCAATTGACTGCTCGGTGTAGACGGTGTAGACTCATCCCTTGAAAATCGTTGCACAGGACCGGATTCGCTGGGGTTGGAAACTACAGGACCGGTTGACTTGGAGTGTCAAATATGGAATTTAGGCATGCAAATTATCGTCTCAAGAATATGGATCCAGGATCCAGCTCGTGTTTGAGATTATATACTTTCGGAGCTAAAGACTGAAACTGCGTTCCAGCCGATTCAAGAGGAGCTGCAGAGAAAGCTGCAAGCTTTGGTGGGCGATTCACTACTTAGTGCTGCAGCAACAGAGCTATTGGGGCCATATAGTCGGGGACCTAGGGCCAAAGGGGATCGATGCTCGTCGACTCGTCAATGTACATTTTTTGCAACCCGTTTCACACGCCGAGTTTGCTTTTGTTGAAGAGTTGAACATAGGTAATACACAAGTTCCATAGGCACAGATTGAGTCACCCAGTGTGTCAATCTACAAATCACAAAATTTCAGAGTTTTAATCATCGGTCAGAGCATGGGTTTGTTTCACAAAGATGCAAGCGGTTGAGGTCCACGACATCGAGAGGAATTCATAGAGCATTGGAAGGCCCAAGACATGCCCAAGAAGACACAGCACTGGAAACGAGAGTTGGAAGACTGAAAAAAGATCACACTTGATCTTGCTGGGTCTTACATGTTTTAGATATGTTTCAATGTTTCAACATATTCAAACCTGCCAATGTTTGAGAGCGAGCTAGTGACTGCTGGCAGGAAGTTTTGGAGCGTTTCTCTATTCCTCACTCGAAGGCGAGGGCACCTTGAAGGGTCGGTCCCTGTCAGTCCGAAATGCATAGTTTTGCCGTTGAGCTGGTCCTATTTTGCACTGAATGTTAAAGGGAAGATTGATGAAATCGATACGGTTGTTCACTGACAGCAGTATTGTTTAGGATTTGCCAGTAGGATCTACTGTTGGTGGACCTCAGTCAAGGGCCAGGATTTTAACTCAGTCCCCCAGGCGTCCCCACTTTGACATGTGGAGCATGTATAATGATTTTGCGGCAGAAGGAAGCAGCTCCAAAATTCAGAAATTCTACATGATTCTGTTATCTTAATCTCACTAATATATTCTTATATACTAGCAGATTCAAAACGTGCACAAGGCACAAATTGTCAGGGCAGCTACAAACGAATCAGAAAGTCAAGGAGGTCATAAGTCGCCATAGATCCTGCTAAAGACATGTTTTTTCCACGCCTCTCATGTTCACAAATCTCCCACTTGGACACAGGACTTTGATTTGGCCTCATATTGGATAGAGCCTACAGCGCGATATTGCCTTCATTCAGAGCTTGCTATGCCCAAGGATACTTTGGAACGATGGCGGAACACCGGGAGAATTCTGAATAGTGTTTCAACAGTCCAGGTCGTTCTAGGTCGTTCTCGGTCGACTCGGTGGCAAGCTTTTGGCAGGACATTCACCTTGAAGAGAGCTTGATCCTGGCTTGCTTGCAGGACACGGTATGTTTTTTTTGCAGAGATTCATTGCGTCTCCATCATACTGCAAAGCATACTGCAAAGAGTTGGAAAGTCTTTCAATTCCTTTCAAGTGTTCCAGTTTGTGCAGACTTCCAAATGGCCCGTCTTCTACGACCCGGATCATCTTGCGGCCGGCTTTTTGCAGAAATTCTTTCCAGGCGGGAGTGGAAGGCAGTAGACAAAACAAACAGGAAGTGCAATTGGGCTGCGTGAAGGAGGTTAGGGCGAATGTCATATGGATTGTTTAGAACTTGCTCTTTCAATCACCCTGAGTTTGAGAAAAGAAAGCCAATCCAGAAGCTCACATGGTCATTCAGCTCCCCATTTCCTGGAGTCTTCGATTTTCTCATGAACAATTTTTTGACTCCGAGAAGCTAGGGATAGTCAGTGCGTTTGTATCGTGTGCATGCAGTATTTTGGCAACTACCAGAACCAGAGGATTATATACTGTCTGCTTGTTCACCCACTGCAGTTGGCCATTGAATCGTTGCATGTGGTATATATTCAAAACATCATATGACATATGACAATATATTAATTATATTGCGTTATATTTTGTTATATTGCTTTTTGTATAGATAGTCTAGTCATATAGACGATATTCTTGATCTGTGAAAGATGATAAACCATCATGAGGTGCCGTACGCCTCACCATGGGCTCTGCGGACTTTCAAAAGGCGCCGAAACACCACGTGGCCTGGTACCATGTCCGGTGGTTCCACCGGTTTCACCGGTGCCCATGAAAAAAAACACAGATTTTTTTCTGAAAAAAGTCTTGAAATTCCACACGTCAAATATGTTTTCAACCGAAGAGTGTGACAAGCTCCGCAATGTGGCGGATAGGTTCAGACATACTTCAAGCTGAAAAACTTACTAGTTACTACGGACTGTGCACTTGTCAAAGTTTTCAGTTCAAATATTCTGAGCCTTGAATTTGCGGTCTCATGCCCACCGTGGAAATGGTCACAGGATTTGTTGTCAGCGCTTTCATCTCGTGCAGCGATCACAAGTATGGAAGCCTGATGGTGCACCTGATGGTGCAAATGTGTTGCGTACTTGAGTCCGCCAAGCTGAAGATTGACAAAGTGTGAACACTGCAAACATGTTTAAACATTTTTTGAAAAAGCAAGTTTTATTGGATCAACGGATTTGGAGATAGCTATGAGGACAGAAATATCTACCCATCAACTTTCAAGCCAACACTGTCCCAAGGCCCTTCTGAAGTGTCTGAGGTGCTGGGACAGGCTCCAAGTTGATAAATTTGGGGTGGGACTCATCAAGCTATCAGACATTTGCCGGACCTGACCTGCCATCCCAAATACCCCTGGCAGGTCATCATCATAGAGAATGCATACCTGCCAGCCATGCGTGACACGGATCTCTTGACGGAGTTGTTTGGGAGCCCGGCGAACATGTTCAAATGTTCAATCAGTCTGGGGCATTTGCCAATTTTAAACTTACTTTACATGAAGCTGTGAAGAGTGAAGTTTTAAGGAATTGTGTGTTTGCAAGATGACACAATCGAGTCATGTACCGACATATCACATAGGGTGAACCTTGGTGTGCGAAGGCTGTTTTTGGCTTAAGAGGAAATGAGTGCGCGGCTCACCCTGTTGATTGACCTGTAAGCAGTTTATGAGCCCAACCTGGCCTTAGTTGACGTGAGGCGTGGCGCATCAGGACCGGTGCGAGGAGTCAAGAGGCACAGGTTGCACTGGAGGCCAATGTGTTTTGGTCAGAACTTCAGCGAACAGAGCAGTGAGGAATAGCCGCCTGTTGATCTTGGCATTACCTCCGTAAAGGAGACTCATGGCCACAACAGGCATTCTGTACACCTCGTTGAAGACCTTTCAACCACAAGGTATGGGGGGAGCGCGCAACGCTGCCCAAAGCACGCAACCCGCGTTGTGCATCTGTACCTTATCTCACATCCTCCACGGTCACATTTGACGATGACACCCACCTTGGTGACATCCTAGTGGGATATGTGCCCGTGGAGGAATACCACCGAAGGAGAAACAAACTGAGGATGGCAGTCATAAATCCTACTCCAGACGGTTTATGACTGGACTGGCCACGGAATTTCCGGACATTCATATGAGGACAGCTGAGAGAATTCCTGGCAGGTTTTGCTGGACAATGAGATGGTTCCAGTTTTACAAATGATGGCGATGATGGCTCTTTCGTCGTGATACAGCTTTGAGCCTGGAACCTTCAAAGAGTTTTTTGGCGGCAGTCCCACCAAAAAAGCGGGAGTGCGTCTGCAAGATGACACAATCGAGTCATGTACCGACATCACACAGGCTGAACCTTGGTGTGTGAAGGCTGTTTTTGGCCTAAAAGGAAGTGGATGTGCGGCTCACCTTGTTGATTGACCTACAAGTAGTTTCAAATGATAGGATTGGGTCGCTTTGAATGGACGTTTTGTTGACAGAAGTAGCATACAAATTCAGAGTTTTCGTGGAGTTAATGAGCAGATTGGCTACTCCTGCATCACCAGGGTTGGACGTCGCCAATTGCTGGCCAGCGGTCTACAAACGAAAGGACGGGATACACTTCAACCGGGCAACAGGACAATACACACAATGGAGTTTGATAAGAATTCCCAAATCAGGATCTCGTGTGTTTTCGTGTTTTCGGTGCTTCTTGTTTAACATCAAGCATGTTATTGTGTCAGCGGGCAGTGGATTGGAAACACAGGTTCATTTTTGATTGAATGTCTCCAATCCAACCTGTCCAATGTTGTGGAATTTTCCAAAACGTGGCTAGAGTGCATAGCCTCTTCGCAAAGCACCACCCATGCACCGACTGACCAACCACAGGCCTTGTGCAGTTGTCTGCTGGTGTTGAAGACACTGTGGCCCCTTGCCTTCAGGTAGAAGGAGTGACATGACCCATGCACTGCATCATATGATTCATGATAGCATGATGCTAATATATCTGGCCATGTTCAACCTTTGGGTGTCAAGTTTCAAAATTTGCTGACCAAGGTTCATGTGGATCCACGTATTGTTTCTTGGCTTTGACCACACAGTCACAACATCGCAATGCTACGAAGTTGGTTGTTGTAATCGCTGAGGTGTTGATTTTTGTCACCGATATGGGTGAGCCTTGGAATCACGATGCTTCGTCCAAGAACTTTTTGATGATCGACTTTCAGTTGCTTGACCGGAGATTTTTTGTGTTTGCCACTTTTTTTCATAAAGTCATGGATTTGCATCATTTACGTTTCCAAAAGGATACCAGAACCCAGTCCCCCAGGACTGTCCCAGCCCACCAAGTTTCAAGGTTGAGTCGTGAATCCGACGGTCTCAGTGGCTCACTTCTGGACAGGGGAATTGCAACGCTTCTCAGGGCATTGTTTGTTCAATTTTTATGATGTTTTTGAATGGCAGGTGAATTATGACAAGAAAAAACAGGGGAAAACGATCCAACATCTTGTATAGGTGAGTAGACAATCTGGTTGTGGTCGTTTTTGACCACGAGCATACCAAAGATCCTTCACATCCACAAAGGTCACATAATTACCTTGGGAGTCCGGTTGCATGGATCTCTTCTAAAGGGTGAGCCTCGATTTTCACAGAGTGTATGTTTGACGCTGGTAAAATGATTTTGTAAATCACGATGCATTCTGCAGGACTTGATGACAGACACGGTTTGCGCCAAAGCTATGCCGAGCATTCACCAGGCACAACCAGCATTTCATGCAGGAAGATTGAAGAGTAGCTAGTTTTTGAATTTGTATTGCAAATGCCGTTTTCCAAAAACACAAGTCAAAGCATGCTTTAGTTGTTCATATCATTTTGTTCATTAAAAATACGTTCTTGTGTTTTTTCTTTCAAACTGTTTGCGAGGAGCTGAAACAGCATCTTGGCAGCTTGAAAAATGTTGAGCAAAGCTTAACTCATCTGAATTGATTCCAGACTTTGCATCACACAAGTTTGCAATCCGAATTTCCAGCAATTCCTTACCTGCCAGAGATCTGGAGTTTTCTCCAAGATTCACCACAACGCACTGAGGCTTCAACCCGAATTTTCGCAACTCATGGGAGAGTGGTATCGACAAGATAAAGACTTGATACAGAAGTCCGGCTCCCAAGCCAACATTTTGTTGAAATCAAAATGAAAAATGCGGGGAATGGAAGAAGATCTTGCCTTTTGTCAGAGATGACGGAGATGAATGCAGAAGACATTCAGCCATCCAACCACCCAGCCAGCCCTCCGTTGTTCGACTCAAGGTTGGCTTTTCAACAGCACGAAGAATCAGAGGAGACTCGTGTGTTGAACTAGTATGATTTCACCACCTTTGCTCTCTTTCTGCATTTTCACAATGCTGTGTGTTTTTTCCATCTCAGTGTACTCAACGGAGCATCAGATGCACGTTGGACAGGTGAAGTTCCCCACGGAGGAGCAGCTGCGGGAGACAATGAACATGAAGGCAGCCAGCAGCATTTGTGATCACTGCCATCGTCCACCATGATCCATGGCCCAAGTGTTGGGAATGATGCCTCCAAAAAAGTATGAAACCACCCACCACGTTTTCATGGATTTGTGAAACATTTAGATACATCAAGAATTAGGAATGGTTCAAGTTCAGTACCGGATTGAAGTATTTTTTTGCTAAGATCAAAGATATTTTTAGCTGGTCAGAGAGTTGATGGTGGAACCCTGTCTTCACCTATCCCCAGTTAGCTCCGCGCAGATGAATTTGGAGTCGATCGGACGTCGCCTGGTGAAAGCCCGTGACAGTCAAGTGAAGTTACTGTGCCTTGGCTCGGAGATTGGATCGCAGATTCAACTGATTCTTTTTTTGGATGCGTTCTAAAACATTAAGCGAGCTCAAGTGACATCGGGTGGTGACTACTGAGCATGATCTTCAAGCACACGCCTTGCAATCTGTCCAGCTAGTGTTTCTGCTACAATTTTCAAAAGCACTAACCTTCCGACTGGCACTTTCAAGCGAAAATAACCTTTCCAAGTTCATTTCCCTCCGGAGCATCCTGTGGTTCTGTTTTCAAATTTGTCGATCCATTGTTTCAGACACAGCAGTTGTTTCATGATACAGCTTTACATCGTTCCGCACACAAATATTATTGGCAGATTTCTATGGATTGTCGCGGATTTTTCAAACTGAGGCAACAACGTAGTATTTATGACCTGTTGGTGTCCTCGTTGTGCTCCATGGCGGCTGCAGCAGAAGAGACCGGGAGACCCAGAATTCATGGCTGTTTTGGAAGCATCAAATTGTTTTTCATTGGTTCCGTTCCATTTTGGAATTCAAGCAAGATTTGCAAATGTTCAAGTAATGTTCATATGTTCATATGTTCATACATTTCCGAGCTCTCATCATGACAGCTTGTTCAGCTCGATAAGGATCTTCAGCTTGTGCCCTACATCCAGTGTTTCTTTGTCAGGCGGGCAGGATACAGCGACTTAGATAGCTGGTGACTTACGACCTTCCCCTGGCATTGTGCATTAATCATTCGTAAAAGCACATTCATGAAGATTCCAAGAATAACGAAGGGTGATGGTCAAAGGATCTCATTTAAGGAACGCTGAGTGTGTTGCATGAAAAGATAGAAGCTGAACCTGGATGGAATCAGAAGACTCCTAAGAGTATCTAAGACTCTAAGAGCTGCTAGCATGCCAGGCGTGCTAAGTAAGGCACGAAGGCCCTCAAATCGACCTTTGACCATGGTCAAAGGTGCCTGGCGATTGTGTGAAGAATTACTGCCAGAGCCTCCTTCAGAAGATCGGAAGAAGTCAAGTCGCAACTCGGTGGTCACTGTGACATCCAGGCTGTCGCATCGGAAGGTTTTCACTTTGGTCCGCGATGGGAATTGGAATGAGTCATTCTGATTTCTCATGAAGATCATGAAGATCCATTAAGAGTTCCAAAAGTTTCTAAAAAGGGGTCCTCTACAAATCAGGTTTTTTTAATATTCTTATGTAAAGCTACTTGTTAGACCAGCATGAGTAGATCTTCCACCTCTCTAAGGCGACTCAGATTATGCTGGCATGGCTCGTCGCGCGGTTCTCGCTGGGCTTTGGCAACATGTGTCACCGGGGTTGCCACGGCAGCGCCTGGGCTGAAAGATGCAGCGAGCATTTTACCATATTTTACCATATTTTACCATTTTGCTATTCGATTTGATTCAAAAAACAATGCAAGACTTTCATCAATTTGCAGTCTAAAGACTAAAGATTCAAGACATTCAAAAAGAACAACTTTTCTTGTAATTTTGAGATTTAGAATATATATCTCAAAGAACGGTTCTTACTTAAAACTTAATTTAAAACGTATTTTTCATAAATGTTCATTAAAACAAACATGTTAGCTCAATATTTTCATAGATCTTTTTCCTTTTTCTTTTGTGTATGAAAAAACGGGCGGCTCGAGGTGCGCTTTGGCTTTTGCTTTGCGTCTGACCATGGCATCAGCTGTGCCCCACCGAGCTCTGCAGGAAGTCTTCGGCAAAGTGCTGCTTGGCGTTTGAAAATCGAAGCGACATGCAATTTTCACGTGAAGAATATGAAGAAAAGACAAATCCACATCCTTTGTCATATGAAAAATGTGAAGAGAAATATGTAACAAAACTAAGTTAGATGCAAAATTTTACATACAAACTTCAAGGAAGGTTGACTTTTACCCAAGGCTTTATCGGATTCTTCCAAATCCTTGACAGCCTCCCCTCGGACGTTATTATAGCTCTGAGCTCTGAAGCACAGGTTGCTACAATGTCCTGCAGCGGATCCACAAATCTTGCAGCATAGTATGAATGGTTTGCTGCTCCTTGGATGCAAATTGGGGGTGAAATGGTGAAAGACCTGGAGACCTCAAAGAGATTGTGGGGTTTTGCTCTTCTAAAGCTTCAGTCAACAGCTTCTGTCGTTCAGATGTTAGCAATTTGGCTTCCTGAAAATGAAACTTTTTGTGGATGGAATTGATGCAAATCATGCTGAGGTGCTCTGCCATGCAGGCATGGGGTGATTGACGGCTATTTAATGTTTTGCTGCCATGTACTACAGCACACTAACATTTTAAAAGCATGATAAGCTTGTGTTGCTGTTGGAAGTTAGCAAGCGCAAAATACATCGGTTTTTTTTGGTGACAAAGTTTTTTTCTGTACATTTACCAACTGGCTTGCGAAGGCCATTCTGCAGGGTCGAGGATTATTTGAAGCCTTGCAGCAGTACCGACAAGTCGTGCCTCAGCACAATTAAATCAAGAATCAGTCGTCAGTCACAGAAGTCCTGCCAAAACCAGAGAATCAAAAAATCATTGAAACATGTTGAAACAAAGTTCTGGAAGGCAATGCTTGACAGATTTGCTTTTGTGGAACCTTGAGCCTTCATTTGGGTGCCAAGGAAGGTGCACCTCAGAATCCGAGACCATCCTTCCGGACCTTGTTGGGACCCCAGCAGATCTGAATCGGAAGACACACTCGAGAGACATCACAATATCCATGGCTTGTTCGATGACATTGCCATGCTACAACAACGCGTTGCTTTGAAGGTTACAGTGTGAAGCATTTGCATGTGCACAGGTGTTTTGTAGTCTCGTGAGATGTCATAAGCATCATACGCTTTGTCTACTGTCTCATTTGAGAACTGCCACTTCAATGTGAAGTTGGAGTTTATTATATTTTGATTCATGACGGCACTGTTTCCCACCAGGTTTGACTTGCAGGGATCCACCAGCCGACAGTCGTCCAAGAAGCGACTTGGCAAAAATGTCAAAATGGCCATTACATCTCTACTACACCGTCACTACACCCTGCAGTTGCCTTTCGCTAACCTTGAAACAGATTTTGAGATGCCAGGTCGACTGGCGAATCAAGAAGTGGCTCCAAAACGTCCATCACTTAGAATTTGATTCTGGCAAGAAAGCTTGCTGGCAATGGCGTCCAGTTGCGGCAGTTTCCAGGATTTATGATTTGTTGCAATTTTAGGCATAGAAATCCATAGAAATTCGGCTCAACACCTCAACGCAAACATTTTGTCACAGGATGGCTGCAGTGAACCGGAACATAACTTCTTTGGGAGCCTTAGCTTTTTCTGAAGCCTTGGACGATGAATCAGAAGAGGTGCGGCAGAGATTTTCAGGTTTGAAGATTCCAGGATTAACATCATCCGCATAGTGACCTTTGTAGGATTTCCTTTGTCAGGAGTTTTGTCTTCGGATCCCTAGAAAATGATGTCTTGCTTGGAGCCAGGAAGATGACCATACTCCAAAACAACGTAGCTCTACCGCCGAAACGAGGGCTGCTTTGCGGGCTGCAGGCGCACCGGGACACGCAACCGACCCCGGGCAGAAAGGTGGCTGTCATTGGCTGTCATGTTTGAAATGCCTTGTTGTGGTTCGTGTATAGTACTGTATAGTACCGTTGTCCTATGCTAAGCATTGCTTGAGCATGCTGAGTGTGATTTCATACGCATGCACGCTACACCATGTCAGAGTAGATTCTGGACTCTATTGTAATATTTTAGATTTTTTTTCAAAAAAACACATCATCAAAGATATGGCCCATAATCCATTGCCTTTCAGGTTTGACATTAGACTGTTCGAAAATTTGACGTTTTGAAAGGTGAGGCTTCGAACCTCAGTGCTCAACTGATGTGTGGAGCTGAATGAACGAAGGATCGAAGGAACGAAGGACCGTTTTTACTTGTTCCACAGTTCCGCGTGAGATGTTTCAACGAAGTGATCTGAGGCAACAACTCTTTGCCACGAACAAAGGACATTGGAATCATTGCAACTCCAAGCAGAGCCTTGGATTGCAACTCCGATAGGTTCCGCTGTTCCGCTTGATGTCATTTGATGCCTTTTTTGCGGGTTACTTTATGGAGAATACCATCAGCCCACGGATAGTAGATGATACAGATGTTTTTTCTTGAAGTGTTACACTCCTGAACGCATCTGAGGATTTTCTTGGCGCGTTTCGCCTACTTCCAGGTGTCTTGGTCATTTAGTCATCGAGAGCAAAACTGAGAGCGTGTCAACACAATTCAACACTCCCGCTGAGATGACAAATAAATATCAAAATCTTGGGGAATGAGCAAAGAGATATTGAGAAAAGAACAGACAGGAATACAACAACAGAACTACAACCTTGCATGATGTCATTGTGGCCATGCTGAACGTTACACGTGCTGTGAGGAAGCAATGCGGTGCCAACTGGAGCATTGCATGTCGGAAGAGACGCCGACGGATGCACAGCAGGGTTCCTAAGTTGCTTTCCTCTCGTTGAGCCAACCGTTGGATCCGGTTCGATCATTGCCATCACGGAGCATCCATCATTAAAGTATCAATAATCATCCACTATTCCACGTGAAGTGTCCTATACTCTCCTGAAATGTCAATTTCATTGCTACAAAATCTCGTGGCTCAATGACTGACGTCCAACCAAGCAGATGCTGCAATTTCACTGAGGTCGAAAGAGTCTGTGACGTTGTCGGAGCCACTTGGGTTTGGGGGAGCGTTGGAAGAACGAATTCCTGAGATTCTTTGGGAATTTTTTCAGAATCACTTCGTTTCAGTTTTTATGTTGT
Organism: Breviolum minutum Mf 1.05b.01; assembly: GCA_000507305.1. Taxonomy (NCBI): domain Eukaryota; class Dinophyceae; order Suessiales; family Symbiodiniaceae; genus Breviolum; species Breviolum minutum. Next base: position 41,063 of record DF239477.1, on the reverse strand, counting down.
TCGGAGGCCAATTCTCGAGGATTAGGATTAAAATGGGCCCTTACCAGCCCTTACCTCACATCCTGATAATTGGGAGGACAAAGTCCTTTTGGTCATTTTCCAGGACTTGTTCCGAGTGAATCGCATGGAGCTGTTTGGAATTGACGAGAAGTACCTGGAGGACGAAACACGGGAAACAGTCTTGATGCAAACAGGAGCAAGCAAATCATGCACTTGCTGTAGATTGCCTTAGACAATGAGCAAAAAAATGACCAAAACATATAAAGTTCTCAGTTCTGATCAAGCATTGCTTGAGGATTTGCTTGCAGAAGCACCAGGTCGAGAATCAAAGGACTGGAACTACCAAAGCTTTGGATGGAGATTTTGCAAAAAAACTTTCAGTTTTCAGCTGCCTCAGGCAAAATCCGGTGTCAATTTCACATCTTCGACCACGTTGGTCATTCTTTTCATATTGCATCAGGAACTCTTGCAACGTCGTTCCACCCGTAATGTGCTGCCTGCAATGGATGAGGGTGAGACCGTGCAAGAGGGAGGTACGACTGGGTCTATTGGCTTTCAGATAAACCTCCAAAACGCGGAGATGTCAGTCAAACATGTTTCGCTGATATTGATGGCTGAGGCTTTTGTTCCAACATTTGCAGGAGTCATCTTGAATCTTATTCGTGTTTTATGTCTTTGCCACAATGTCAGCACTTTGTGCGCGGATAATGATTTTCTTGTTGCACAACGCATTACACTGCCAGGTGATACGCCACAGCTATACTCGCTCCTACTGCACTTTGCAGCATCCATGGGTCATGGAGCATTTGGACCCTGGGCCCTGCAGCTACAAGTGGAGCCGCAGGTGTGGTATAGGGCAGGATAGGGTCCTAATTCATCGCAATTCCCAATTCTTGGCATATGAAAGTGACATCAAGTGACATTTGACATCTCAGGCGCGTTCTTTGGTGGATCGTTGGAGTGCCCAGCATGGAACATGACGGGAACAGTTTCATACAGTTTGAACAGATATAATGCACTACAATGCATGTTCAAACTGTTCAAACAAATACGTAGCTGCTTTGATTGCACATCCAACAATTGCATCTTGTTTGATTCATTTTTCTCTGAGGCTTAGAGGACTCGGTGAATCATGACCCAAGTGCCTGGGCACGCTGGGCTGAGTCGATCGCAACACAGAACTATCGCAAAGGCCAGCCAAGTTCGGCACCTTTTGAGCGAATGGAAATGGAAGTGAGTCTGAAGAGTTTCTGGCAAAGAGTCTTCGTCTTTATGCAAAAAAATCCAGATTTGTACATGGATTGTATGCCGGAACCGTACCTTGTAGCTTCATTTCATCCCTGCAGGTCTGGGACACCAAGTGCTTTCCGAGTCTGACACTTGGAGTGTTCGTGCCAAAAACACAACTCTCAGTCGACAAATCGCAGAGTTTCAGGAACTTTTTCTGTTCATCAAGGAAAGAAGCTGTTTTTTTGTTTTGTGAGAACAAATTTTCTGTTCTTTAGATCAGACCGACAAAGAACATTGGCAAGAAAGTTCGATAATCTAGGCTCTGGGCAAACCAAACGTAGAACCAAATCACAAGATCATTGCTTGCAGTTCGGCGCGATATTTTCGCTAGTCTTCCCCATTATCAATCTTTGCGAGGCACCTGCCATTGCTGGCATCTTTGCCGCATGAGTTGCTGAGCTCACTTTTGCCGCAGGCTTGACAGAGGGAAGAAATATGAAGAAACATGAAGAAACGTACATGCAGACCGCAGATCACTGTAAATTGGTCAGAGAAATGATGAGAAATGCACATAATAAATATTGATGTTTTATGCACATTGCTGTAGATTTACCGACATGTGCAGGACTGAGTGTCACTCATGAGATACGGTGGAAATTACAGTGTATACAACACAAGAGGCACTTGCCAGGGTTTTAATTTTTCATCTGTTTTTCATTTTGTGACGTTCATTTCTGCATGGATTTGGATCAGATAGCCTCGCAGGGTGGTCCATCCTCCCACGTCACTCTGAAGACCATTTGTGGCGCTGTCAGACACCGAGATGTGAAAGAGAAAAAAAGTTCTTTGTGTGTTTTTGTGAATCTCTTTATCCAACGATATCAACCAGAACTCAGGGGTTCCTGCAGACGATTCTCTTCAGCGTTTTGGCGAGTTTTTCTTTAAGCGCTGTCCTCCACGCTGCAGAAGTCATTGTCGCAGGCTGCTTGCTGCTTGCATCCATTCATAATTTCGTGCTTCCCAGACAAAAGAGTGAAACTTGTAGCCATGGATTCGGACCTTCGAAAACAGGTGCGACAGGCATTGCCACCCCGTTGCGTCGCTTAACTTTGCCACGTCTCTTGGAAAGTGACCGTCGACGAGCACATCGATCTGCGGCCCCAGTGCTGAGCTAAGCAAAGTGAGTTTGCTGGTGTTTGATCATTTTTGATCTTGATCATTGCTTTTTTTTGTTTGGAAATTCTCAAGGTTGTGCTGAGAGATTTTTCACTTACGTTCAACTCCCGTTTCATCGTGGTTTTTCTTCCACCTTCCATTCGCAAGCCGTTCATGCAATTTTCGTAGGTCTTGTGCCTGTGTGATAGCGAAGCGTTGGGGCTCTTGGGGCCAAGTGCTGGACGCACAATGCAACGTTGGGATAGTACAGTGGTGATGTGAAAAAAATTGCACGCCAAACATCGGGAAGCTGCAAAGCTCCCGAGTCAAAGGATGTTCCAAGTGCACAGGTCCTGTCCATCAGGCTGCACAGATCCATGTTACAAGTTGCTGTCTTTTTGCCTTTTTCCCTTTTTGCCGATCACCCTCACACAGAGATGCCTCATGTCAGATGGCTTGCTTTAAACCACTTGGAGCTTAGGTCTTCAGTGGTGGACACTATTCATCGCATTCACCAAACAGCCAGAGAGCCGCTTGGTGCTTCCATTCTGTCGAATTTGCATTCCTCCAAAGCTTTTGGAGACTTTGTCTCGTTCGGAAGATGAATCCAGTATGATGGACTCACACGTTTCCGCTCAGGGATGCGGCAAGTCGAAAGGTGATTCAACTAGTGTGGACACTCATGGGATTGGATGGAGCAGAATTTCTCAGGGCATTCTTGCAGCCTGAGAGATGTTGACAAAAGGTGTATGGATGGACCACTGGATGATTTGATAGATGAGAGGTACAAGCTAATCACAAACTGTTTTAATGATGTGAGCGTATGAGTTTCATCAACTCGATTTTCAGAATCCATGTTACTTTTCGATTTCGGATGTGAATTTAGCTTTCAAAAGTCTAGCAGAGGATTCAACTGAGGAAGTTGACAGCTCCCGGCAGTTTTTTGCCACTTACAACTCAAAAGCTTGGAATCGTGTCGGCACGTGTTTCAAGCGTTGTGCATTCACATGCAGCTATAGATTTGATATGCTTTTCTCAAATCACAAGCAAACAAGTGCAGCCCTCTAAGCCCTGGTTGGCAGACATGATATATGCATATGCTGCACATACACCATTTGGCTGAATGCGTGTCCCCTTCTGTGGGAATGGTTTCGGTCGTTTTGGCCGCGAAGCTCAAGAGTTGGCAGCCAATCTCCCACAAAAACGAAAACTGCTCGTTGATTCCAAAGATGAATCTGCAAAAAAAAGAAACAGAAGCCTTGGATCTGCCCGACGTGGTTTACCGGAGGAGCAGGTGGAGGCCGCAGCCAAAGTGGAAAAACTTCAGTTGCAATTTAACTACGTCTTGTTTTTCTGTTTCTGCTGCTCCATTTCTGCCTTCAAAGTGCTCCCACGTGAAAAGGCAACATAATCTAGGACACAACAATAGCTAAATCGCAAGTGCAGTCTCTTTCCTGCTTAATAATGAACCCTGAAATGGTAAATGGGTAATCAAATGGCAATCGCGACGTCTCGTTGGATCAAAAAGCAACCGTTGAACAAAACAAACTGCCACTATGAGAGTTTACTCACTGAATCCTAGCACACACAATGCTAAACCTAGATTCAGTAGAACAAGACGTACTTCAACTCTTAAAAAGAAACCGGCCCAGCTTTTCAACATGTTCCTTGTCAGCCTGAATGATCTTGATGGCTTCTGCATGCCCTCTGTCCTTCTCTTCAGCCTCTGCTTCACCAACAGAAAAGTCTAATCAAATCTTCACACACATAGTTTGGATCCAAAAAAGACAATATCCAGCACCCAGCGCGACCAAGTGTCTTGTTTACCCCTACGTAATCTCTTTGCGGAAAAAACGACACCCTCCGTTGAGAGTAGCTAAAACAGATCTTCGCGTGTAACATAGATACCTCAACTGACCACTCTTTTTCTTAATGGTTCAGGGTTGCCGTTTCAAGAAAAAATACCACAACCGTTTGTCCAACGATTTTCACGGGCGACATAGCAGTACCCAAGACAAACAAATACGTTAGGTACCTTTCCCAAACTATGGTGTTGAGTATCCAATGATATTTCTTAGATGTTACTCCCCTGAAAACTAACATTTTGAACCCGAAAATGGAGGTTTGGTTCAGATGTTGTTTTTTTACAAAGGTGTTACCCTCCAGCAATCGAAATTTGTAGTGGGTGATGATACCTGCGGCTTAGCGATACTGTCAAATTACTGAAATCCGACTAGCCTGACATCTGCAAAAAATCCGGCAAGAACACCATGTCTTGAATGTATCAAACCCGTGATAAAGTAATGAGGGATAACCGCTACCTAAGATAGTCCAACTTGGTGCATAATTTCTTCCGACAGAAATGAAACCACCTTAAAATTGCTACAAGATTCAAGATGTTTTGGAGGCCTCACCTAGCACTAACAGCATGGATATGGATTCCCACCCCCGACACAAGAAAACACCTTCTCTTCGCATGATGAAACTGGGAAAAGTGGCAAGACAAATCGCCTGAGTTGTTGCTTCTTGCAACTTCCTCTGTAATTTTTCATTCTCTTCTTTCTGCTGCTGCAACTCTACCTGGCATTCCACGCCAATTTGTTTTGAGGGTGGAAAAAACGGTGCTTTCAACGGCGACACGGATTCCTTCTTTGGAGAGAGGTTTTACTGCGTTGAAAGAAGTAACTAGAGGGTGATGCATCTCAAAGAGGTTGGGAATTTCTCCCACACACGATCACCAAGTCATGCAAAATTTTGCGACGGGGACCTTCTTGGATCATCGTCACCATCATCATCAAACAACAGATTGCAAAACCAACGATTGAAGAAAACAAACTGCCACAATAAGAGTTTACTCACTAAATTCCTTTGGGGTACGTGCAATTCCAACCCTGATCTTTTCAAGAAAACCACTGAACAAACAGTGCTGAATGCAGACTGAGTGGAACAAGACCTGCTTAAAATCGTGAACAAGAAACCAACCCGGCGGAGAAACACAATGAAGTCCCCTGCCAAATGTTTGAAAGCCAGACTTGCAAAGTTTGAAGGAATGGTGCAGAAAGATTTCTCTTTTCGGCCTGCATAGCAGAAGCTTCCTGCAACTTGTTCTGCAACTCTTGCGTTTTTCGTCTTTCCTTCTCCACTTCTTCCTTCCAGGTTGTGGATGAAATGCTTGCTGTTGGCATCAAAGAAGCTACAGAAAAAGTATAAAACAACATGTTGTTTTTGAAATCCAGCAATTCAAAAGACCGTAACGATCCACACCAAAACATAGGACATAGATGTACTTAAATGCACCACACAACATCATCCAGAATCACTTTCATTACCGTCCCTGGCCTGGAATGTCGCAGTTTGTTGCAGCTTCTTTTGCAATTTCTTGTTTTTCTGTTTCTGCTGCTCCATTTCTGCCTTCAAAGTGCTCCCACGTGAAAAGGCAACGTAATCTAGGACACAACAAAAGCTAAATCGTAAGCGCAGTCTCTTCTTTCCTGCTTAATAATGAACCCTGAAATGGTAAATGGGTAATCAAATGGCAATCGCGACGTCTCGTTGGATCAAAAAGCAACCGTTGAACAAAACAAACTGCCACTATGAGAGTTTACTCACTGAATCCTAGCACACACAATGCTAAACCTAGATTCAGTAGAACAAGACGTGCTTCAACTCTTAAAAAGAAACCGGCCCAGCTTTTCAACATGTTCCTTGTCAGCCTGAATGATCTTGATGGCTTCTGCATGCCCTCTGTCCTTCTCTTCAGCCTCTGCTTCACCAACATAAAAGTCTAATCAAATCTTCACACACATAGTTTGGATCCAAAAAAGACAATATCCAGCACCCAGCGCGACCAAGTGTCTTGTTTCGCCCTACGTAATCTCTTTGCGGAAAAAACGACACCCTCCGTTGAGAGTAGCTAAAACAGATCTTCGCGTGTAACATAGATACCTCAACTGACCACTCTTTTTCTTAATGGTTCAGGGTTGCCGTTTCAAGAAAAAATACCACAACCGTTTGTCCAACGATTTTCACGGGCGACATAGCAGTACCCAAGACAAACAAATACGTTAGGTACCTTTCCCAAACTATGGTGTTGAGTATCCAATGATATTTCTTAGATGTTACTCCCCTGAAAACTAACATTTTGAACCCGAAAATGGAGGTTTGGTTCAGATGTTGTTTTTTTACAAAGGTGTTACCCTCCAGCAATCGAAATTTG
>DF239477.1:20141-33794 GCA_000507305.1 Breviolum minutum Mf 1.05b.01 | reverse complement strand
TTAGTCAGTTCATCAGTTAGTCAATCAGTCAGTTCGTCAGTTAGTCAGTTAGCTAGTTAATTTGTTAGTTAGTCAGTTAGTCAATTGGTCAAAAAATCAATGAGTCAGTTAGTCAGGCAGTCAGTAAGTAAAATTAGGCAGTTCGTCAGTTAATCAACCAGTCAACCAATCAGTCAGTCAATCAATCAGTCAATTAGTCAGTTAGCTAGTTAGTCAGTTGGTCAGTGTTTTTGCTCTGACATCCGTCACTCACAGCAATCAATGTCTCCTATACGTTTCCTATTCTTGAAACTTCCGTCACCGCCTTGTGCGGTACTACTGGTACCTGCGGCTTGGCGATACTGTCAAATTACTGAAATCCGACTAGCCTGACATCTGCAAAAAATCCGGCAAGAACACCATGTTTTGAATGTATCAAACCCGTGATAAAGTAATGAGGGATAACCACTACCTGAGATAGTCCAACTTGGTGCATAATTTCTTCCGACAGAGATGAAACCACCATAAAATTGCTACAAGATTCAAGATGTTTTGGAGGCCTCACCTAGCACTAACAGCATGGATATGGATTCCCACCCCCGACACAAGAAAACACCTCCTCTTCGCATGATGAAACTGGGAAAAGTGGCAAGACAAATCGCCTGAGTTGTTGCTTCTTGCAACTTCTTCTGCAATTTTTCATTCTCTTCTTTCTGCTGCTGCAACTCTTCCTGGCATTCCACGCCAATTTTTGTGGGGGTGGAAAAAACGGTGCTTTCAACGGCGACACGGATTCCTTCTTTGGAGAGAGGTTTTACTGCGTTGAAAGAAGTAACTAGAGGGTGATGCATCTCAAAGAGGTTGGGAATTTCTCCCACACACGATCACCAAGTCATGCAAAATTTTGCGACGGGGACCTTCTTGGATCATCGTCGCCATCATCATCAAACAACAGATGGCAAAACCAACGACTGAACAAAACAAAGTGCCACAATAAAACTTTACTCACTAAATACCTTGGGGGTACGTGCAATTCCGTCCCTGTTTTTCTTTAAGAAAACCACTGAACAAACAATGCTGAATGCAGACTGAGTGGAACAAGACCTGCTTAAAACCGTGAACAAGAAACCAACCCGGCGGAGAAACAGAATGAAGTCCCCTGCCAAATGTTTGAAAGCCAGACTTGCAAAGTTTGAAGGAATGGTGCAGAAAGATTTCTCTTTTCGGCCTGCATAGCAGAAGCTTCCTGCAACTTGTTCTGCAACTCTTGCGTTTTTCGTCTTTCCTTCTCCACTTCTTCCTTCCGGGTTGTGGATGAAATGCTTGCTGTTGCCATCAAAGAAGCTACAGAAAAAGTATAAAACAACATGTTGTTTTTGAAATCGAGCAATTCAAAAGACCGTAACAGATCCACACCAAAACATAGGACATAGATGTACTTAAATGCACCACACAACATCATCCAGAATCACTTTCATTACCGTCCCTGGCCTGGAATGTCGCAGTTTGTTGCAGCTTCTTTTGCAATTTCTTGTTTTTCTGTTTCTGCTGCTCCATGTCTGCCTTCAAAGTGCTCCCACGTGAAAAGGCAACGTAATCTAGGACACAACAAAAGCTAAATCGCAAGCGCAGTCTCTTTCCTGCTTAATAATGAACCCTGAAATGGTAAATGGGAATCGCTGAAAAAAGATCTCTATGTGACAGCTGGAAAGGCCAACCAAGATGACAGTGACGAGGAGTGGGGCATCTGGTCCGCAGGAGGAAAGAAGGAAGGCGCTGAAGGTGAAGATGCGAAGAAAGCCCAGGAGCCACCTCCATTTACTCGAATCCTTTTGAAGGGTACGGGCAAGGGCAATGGACGTAATCGGGGTCGCCAGCACCGGCGTGGTCGCGACTGTGGACTTCAAAAGGGTAGAAGGAAGGGCAAGGGCAATGGTGGAGGTAATCGGGGTCGCCGGCGCAGTCGCGACCATGGACGACACAAAGATCAGCGCCGGGACAGAGACAAGGTTGCTTGGAAAGACGCAAGCCTCACTGTGTCTGCTTGTATGTCAGGACGCAAAGATCCAATGTCAGCACCGCCATATGCGCAATGCGCAAATCTTTACATTGGAGGTTTGCGTCCTGACATACAAGCAGACACAGTGAGGCTTGTGTTCAGCCAGTACGGCGAAGTCGAGGATGTTGAACTCTTCCCCAAAGTCCAGGAACAGGTGGTTGCCCTGCTGAAACTCTCGAACATCCATGATGCGAGCTGGATCAAAGAAAACCTGCACGAGAACTTGCCAGCGGGATTGGCCCAGGAGAACGGCATCCTCGTGAGATTTGCCCTTCCGTGACATTCTGCTGTTGGCCAAACAACATGTTTTCTTCGTCTTCTGCTGCTGGACGTCTGCTGCAGGCGACTATTGTCGGTCTTGTACAAAGCTATCCATGAGTCTCACAACAATGCGCATGTTTCAGCGAAGTCAAAAAATGGCGTTCTCTTTCTGAAGCATTCAGCAATCACAATACGTGCTGGCTTTCCACTGACACTTCTGACACTTCTGGCACTGAGTCTTTGACTGACTTGGTAGCCAATACAAGCGGAAAAGCTGGTCAGTCCGGAGGTGGGGAAGTGGGAAAATGAAGGAGGCGACGAAAAGAAGGATAGGTTAGACGCTGATATTCCTTGGTGCCATGTTGCAGGTAGTGATAGAAACATTGACTGAGAAACCGAGAAATGTTTATAGAATAGTCGCAGCATCCCGAAGGGCAAGCTGCGTCGAGTGCAACTTGAGTAGATTCTATTTTGAATGCGTTCCAAGGATTTCTAGCTCACAATGACTTCAATGAAAAATCATTTGCTTGAGCTGACCAGTAACTAGCTGTCACTGACTTGCCGTGATTCTCCACAAGACACGTCATTCCAGGCGATCGGCCCAATTGTTGGAGTGCCATTTCCCCTGCTGCAGAGTGTGCTGCAACTCCCAGCGGAGTATTGGAATTGCTAGAAGAATGCAAGGTGCGGGTGTGTCTCTTACAGTCAAACACAGTTGGGTAATGATGAGATGAAAAACGCATATGCAGGATAAGAATTGTATGTATATGTTTTTTTATGGGCGTATTTATATACAGTCCATATTTGTATACTGTATACCTTACATTTTACATACATTTTTCTTACATCATGTCATGATAGAGTACTAACTGTTGCCAGCAGACTTCTGTGAAGTATGAACTGCACGCCTTGATGCAGCTTCTATGTCCAGGATTTGGGTTATTGGTTATTGCTTCATTTGCAAACGAACGTGTCGCGTCTCTCCAGCATCGAACAATTGGGATTGGACGTGCCACAGGGCAGCTGCTCGGATGGCATTTGAGCTCATGTTGCTTGTGGTACGTCCTGTTGGAAGGGGTATTCTTGGGTTGGTCCTTGAGATGTCAAATTGAGACAATGTCTTGGTCTTCCAATCAGTCAAATGGACAGCCGAGTCCAGCTGAGGTTTCCAGTTGTTGGAGAGGAGCCTTGGATGTAAAAGTTTGAGGATCTGGGCCGTGCAGCCAAATTCAATCCAAGCCTCTCCAACCGTAGATGGTGGATTTGTTGTTGACTGTTGGATATTGTCAGGTTTGGGCTACCGGTTTTAGAACCGAAGAACTGGTACTAAAAATTAAATATATTGGTTTGCAAGCATGCAGTTTTACTTCCAAGGTTTTTGGTTGCCTTCACCTTAGGATTTGGTTCAACTGCAGCACAACGTCCTTTCAGAGCACTGCAGACGAACCTTGGAATTACTTTGTCCACCTGTTCACGTGTCCAAGAAGCCAATGAATGCAGACTTGAAGCTGTTGGTAGAAGAAAGTGAAACCAAGAAGAGTTAATGCTTGGTGATATTCAAACCCCGCAAGTGTTGCCTATGCAATAAGTTGGGCTTAGGAAAAGTTCCGGCTCTTTGTCATCATCGACTGCAGGAGTGGACAAGATGAGTTGGATACAGAAACATGTTAAACATACGATGCCAAAACAGCGAAACATTTTATGTGTACAAGCTTCGCTTCAGCCAGGTGTCCCACGGCTTTGCCCTCCTGGCTCTTTCGATGTGGGCGATCTGAGCTTTGCGTTGTGGACAGCGCAGTAGGCGCACTTCAGTTGACTGGGCATGTTGCCTTTCTGTACTGCACGAGTTGTGTGTTGTGTTTAGGACTTTTGGGATATGCTTAAAAACAACGATTCAATGAAACCAAAGCAACGATTCAATGTGGTAAGAGTTTCTTATTTGTGAGGCGAGGGTTTTGACAGACGATGAAGTTTTCCTGCAAATGCGACAGCTTGTTCACATGCGTCATCAACATAGTCTCATGAGCGAGTAAATGATGCACAAACCAAGGTCGAATCTATCGCATTGTGTCTCGCATGATAGTTTTTTCCAAGAGCGGCATGCTACGTTTTCTTGCAGGAACCCCTTCCCTGCGCAGCTGGTTGGAAGAGGCCTTGGACGCAATGCCAAGGAGCAATCATAAAATCCCCAATGCAGCACTCGCCATGAAAGCAATCGAGATGTGAAATAATTGAAATAACAGCCTCACTTCAAACTCGACGATTCATCAAAACACCGAAGCATCGAAACATCCAATATCGAAACATCATGGAACAATACTGAAAAAAATAGTGAAAGGAACAACCAGAAAAAAATAGTGAAAGAATACTGGAAGTTCTCTGAACTTAGAGAACTTCATGAACTTCGAAGGAGAGCACCTACTTTTGCTAGCTCCATGGTGGTGCCATCAGCTCCATCTCCGGCAAGCAGCAAGGCCAGCTTGACATAGCTTGACCCAGTTGAAAAACATGTGACTTCAACATTTCTTGATATTTCTTGTAAGATTCTAGATGTTGATTTCATCATTTCATCATGTTATTTTGGTTACCAACCTCTCATGAAATCTCCAGGTGGGGGCTGGATACAAGACCCTGGCGGATGCAGCCAATGGCAGCCAACTTGCAGCCGAGGAGTCAGTTGAAACGATTTTTTGATCTTGAAAAAGATTTCACAGTTTTTTCGTCCCTGCTTTCAGCCTTCATTTCATGGCATCCCTCCTGCGAACTCCAGGGCAAAATGGGCCGAGTCATGGCCAGCCCAGTGCTGTGCAGTACCCTGGTTTGGTTCGCAAAAACTTTGATTTGAAGTTGAAATTTCAGACTTTTCATGTTTTCAGTCACTTTTCGTGTCCAACGTTCACGGTGTCAAAATTTATTTCTTCACTTCCAAGCTTCCAAACGCCTGAGGTAAATTGGCTCAGACCAATTTCCCGTTGAAGTTGCAAACGTCTGGACAGCGCTTGGCCATGCTGGTGGGATATCATCGAAACGGTAGAGTCAACATTCAAGGGCAATTGTTGCCATCTTTTGACGATGCAGAACTTCCCACTGATTTTCAGGGACTTTGCAGGTTGAAGTTCATTGAGACTGGAAGTGTGGAAGTTCAGTCAACTTCAACAATCTTACTTTTCGCGATGTTATTGAAATTGGTCAATGCATGCATCCAGCTTTTTCATGTCAGTCGATATGATTTGGAAATCCATTGCTGTTTCCTGCTTGGCCAGGTCTTGGCTGCAGCGTGTGATGGAGGCCTTTGGCCAAAGTGCGTCTTGAAGACGCGTTCCATGGGAGGTGCAGTCTGATGAAATGTTGAGCAAACCTAGCAGGCTAAGCAAACTTAAGCAAACTTGTGAACTTTTTGAACTTTTGTCTTTTTGTGCTTTCAATGTTTGCCCCGTGAAATCGTTATCGCTACAGCTACACGTGTTTTGTGTGGATTACCGAAGGTTTCCAGACGTGTCAAGTCCTTAAGCCACAGAAGTTAGAAGTTGCAGGTCCTCGGGTGGCTGAAGTCGTGGAAGAATTGCACTTTGATGCAACTCAACGGCAGAGATGTGCAAGATGAGACCATGAGACTGAAGCTGGAAATGATCTTTGGAATGTCATTGTAGAATGCGCCTTCGATGTAGGAATAGATAGGAAATCATTGGCTTCCAATGTACAGCAATGCACCTGAGGCGACGCTTCGTTCGGTCGACTTGTTGGAAGTCTTTGCTTCGCTGGCTCTTCAACAGGCCGGCACCAAAGCACCTCAGCCTCTCAACCTTCAACTCTCAGACTGAGATGATACAAGATACAAGATTCAGTGATCGAGAAAGAGAATTGCTTTCAGGCCCAGAAGTGCCCTATATGGCCAGATGCCGGCAGCCTCCCAGGCTCGAGGATTTGTTTCGCACGAATTGCACTGCTAGACTCGCTAGACCGCATGTTTCTCACCAGGCCCATCAACCTCAGCGGTGTTATACAATTTGTCACGTGCTGAGGTCCCCCAGTGCTTTCGTTAGAAGTCCGTCTAGAGTCGCATACGTCGTAAAAACACGTCCGTGTACGGCTCTGTAGCTCCAAGGCTTCGACATATTCGACAAGTGCATCTCTTCAAACTTCAGCTGGGCTCTCAGCTTTCTCAGTGTTTGTTGTGATGGACCTTGTGGGTTTGAATTCACATATTGTGATTGGTGCGTATTTTGTTCTCGAAGCCTATGGAGAGTTAGAAAGATACATCAAGCATATAAAACTTCCTTCTGAGTTGCAAGTGGTGGTTTTTTTCATTGTGTTTTTTTGGGGTACACCTATGCAAATCAATACCCAGCGTTCGACAAATTGTCATTCTCTTGAAATGAGTGCAAGGGTAAGTTAAAAAAAGTGTTTGAAAATGTTTTTCTCCATCATTAAGTGCATATAGTTACATAGTTCTTATAGTTCTCTTGGATGCCAAAGTCTTTGGAACATTTTGTTGCATGTTGCCGAGGGAGATCTTTGCTGCCCCAACAGACAACCAGAAAGGCACAGCTGGTGAGGCGCCAGGAATCATTCACCATGGAATCAAATCTGTCCGAGTTGTTCTCCATATTTCAACATGATGATCTTTTTGTGCATGTTTAAAGCATAAAAAGAAGAGTTAGATAAGTAGTAGGTTATGTAGGTTATGCTTTTGCATAGCTTTTTTTGGAATTAGGAAGTTGACGGATCTTTCGGAAATTGTTCTTTGGACACGTTCAGGTGTCCAAGCGTTCTTCTGCTGCACGAACTTCGCAGCTCAACGTTTTCGCTGCTTGGACTGAGGGACTCTTTGCAGAGCCGTAGTCGCATTCATGAAGGACGAGAGGGTTGGTTTGTTTTAAAACAAAAATGGTGCGAGTGGGACATTTTGGGTGCTCGCCGAGGCATCCGCTCCAAGGAGATCCAGGAAGAACATGGACACACAGGTGGACTGACTTCTTTTGTTGCATTGCACATGTGGCCCCATGTACGCAATTTGTCGGTCATTTGTCATCATTGATGTCAGGAAATTGGAGTGATTCATAGTGATTCCATATTCTTCTTCCCATGTCAGTGCAGTTGCTTGTGAATTCACAGAGTATCAAGCATTTGTTTTGTTGCCATTTTTGCTTCAAGGGTCTCGGAGTTTGCAACCACCGTTCGTTCTCCAAAATGGCGGAAGTTCCAGCAGATGAGGTGCCAGCGGCAGAGAAGGAAGAGCTCTTCTGCACCTATGCTGCCATGATCTTGAAAGATAGTGAGCTCGACATCTCCGAAGAGAACATCAACACTTTGATCAAAGCTGCTGGAGGTTCTACAAGTACCTTCTTCCCTGCACTTTTTGCAAAGCTTTGTGCTGGAAAGGATTTGGAGAGCATGCTGAAGTTCGGTGGCGGCGGCGGCGGTGGTGGTGTCGCTGTGGGCGGTGGAGGTGGTGGTGCAGCACCAGAGGCTGAGAAGAAAGAGGAGAAGAAGGTCGAGGAGGAAGAAGAAGAGGAAGATATGGAGTTCGACTTGTTCGGCTAATCGGCTTATCACCCAATCCACTGACAAGCGACAAGAAAGCTCTGGCGGGAAAAAAGTCTTTCAGATATGGAGCAAATTCTATCGGCCATGTCACTTTTGTCACGTTTTTCACTTCAGCAAAAAGCATCAGAACACTTTTTTGGAAAAGTTTTTGCAGAATTCTTTTGGAGCCAGGACCTTGATGAATTCCTGTGGTACCACGACGAGCATTTCGAGCCCTGAACTTGGCCCGGCCGAAGCCATCGGGTCAAGACGGGTCATAGCAGATAAGCTTGAACTTTGTCTTTCTTCCAACAGCTGATGCTGTGTGGTTGTGTTGGTCATAGTCAGATAGCATCTCGTGGTCATACTCAAGATGTGTCAAGATGAAAGTCTCACTGCATCTACGTTAATTACATATGACATGTACGGATATATTGACATATGTAATATTAAAATCTACCTGTTTCTGAATTTTCAGTAGGGTAAGGTTGGCTTAGCCTCCATCGAAAGGTAGCATCCTTCCCATTTGTATCCGAATCTGTTTGACACGACAAGGTCCAAGGACTCGGTTTGGAAGACCTTCGCAACTCTGGCCATCGCCTGAGTTGAAAGCACTTCAGAGACTCACAAGAGGCTGGCAACACTTGCCCAGTTCATATCCTGAGCATATCTTTCCGCAGATCTGGATCTTTAGGTTGATGCAATGGAGCGGATTAGCAGTCAAGGCCGCCAGTGCGGGCAACCAGCAACGCACACAATGCATTTCTCATCTTGTGAGTTCAGATGGGCATTTGGTTCGAGTTTACTTTTAAATTTGTCTTTAGTTGTTGAGATATTCGTTTACTCAGATATTACCAGGAAAGATAAAAAACAGCCACCTTCGCAGGAGAGAATTGTGGAGAAGCTGAAGAGCAACAATTGCAAGATGCGCTGAAGGCATCAGTGTAGCTGCCATTAAAGCCCCTTCAAATCTCTCTTTTGAAATTGTAGCAAAAGTGTAGACTCCAGCAAGTCGTTTGAAGAAAACAGCATGACTCTACAGCAGTGTTGCTCAAAAATGTGGTGAGATTTCATATGAAAAAAGGTCAAAGACCACTCCAGTCTGAGTTCTTCGCAGTAGAGTTCTAGCAAGACTTTCATGCTATTTTCCGACACATTGTATGCCAATGCTGCATCCTGGTCCGGTGGGACTTGCAGATGATGCCTTTGTTGGAACCCTTCTCGATCTTCCGAATCGGAGCAGTTTGCGATGCCATCTTCACCTTAGCACCTCGGCAGCTTGAGATTTCGATGGATTTCCCCTCAAGGCTCGTCCATTGTTGCAGCTTTCATAACCTTTGGCCAAGGCTTTGGCATTCAGCACAACCCGTGGAGGGCGATTGAAGCTTCCTGAACTACCAGAATATCAGAAGGACTGAGAACGAAGTGCTGCCAGCGGCAAACTAGAAACTCCAAGGGAGGCGAGGGAATTTTGATGAAAGCTGCCAAAGGAAAACTATTGAAAAAAATATGTTAAATGTATTTAGTATTGAAGTGTAATGATTTCCTCTCAGACTAGGCAAGTAGCAGGAAAGTTCCGACTTTCTTTGGACACTCTGGGCACGATGGTACGAACAGGAGTCCGTGACACCTGAAGCTGTTGAGGCAGCAACTTGGATGCATGTAGAATGGTTGACGGATAGTTTTCTTCCATGTTTCGACTGTGCATTTGTATTTTGGTCGAGGAAGATCAGGAAGATCCAGACGTGGAGGTGGACGAGGCGACGGCATTGGAGCTGAGCTGAGCCTGTTGGGTGAGCAGCTTCAAGATCTACCAGATCTCAAAGTATGTTCGCTTATCAGTTTTGTACCACTTTTTTTCATGAGAAAAATCTAGCCCAAGTAAAAAGCTTCAACAAACAACTGAAATTATAACCACTGCCTGCACCTTCAATCATGTCAAATTTGGGTTGTCATTTTGGGATGTGCTTCCATCAGTTCTAGTGTCCTATCGCAACTGTACTGTTCAGAGTTTTGTGCACGACTTAGCAGAAACACGTGTCAAATTTACACGTTGACATGGTGCCTTCTGTGGAGCACATCACGGAGTCAATGTTTTCATTGAGTTGCTGGGTTCCAAGCATTGTAAATCAATCCTTTCTCTGAGCACGACTTGCCCGTAAAACGTTGCTTCCTTGTTCGGTTCTAAGGAGGTGCATTGGGTTTATGTAAAAACATTCGTGCTAAAAAAATAACATTCGTGCTAACATGGATATATGTCTCGTTGTCTCGTCATATCTGATGTTGATGGTGTAATTTTGCTCACTTCTTTTGGGATTTGTGGCGTGCTCCTCGCATGCCCATGCAACTCACATCAACTCACACCACAATTGGTGAACGATGCTGCAGGTGCAGGAGTCACATCGATCCGCAGGACGTAAGGCAAGGACATTTGAATGAAAGTTGTTTTATGAACAGTTTGAATAGTTGACATTCAGCATCCGTTTGAAAACCACAAGCCTGGCCAGCGTGCTTCCATTAGTTTGTGACATTGGCGGCTCAAAATGGCTGGCTCTCACAGGTCAGTGGAGTTGCAACTTTGCAATTCAAGATCCCATCGATGGAACGCTTGGCAAGCCACAGCCTCAAGCGCAAGCGACGATCGACAATCATGCGAATCCAAGTTGGCATTTGGTATCCGTGCAAAAGAGTTTGGAGATAAAGTGGGCTTCTCAAGGTCCTCTCCCCTTACGATTACATCATTTTGAATTCTCCAGATCCTTTGCTGCTTGAAAAGACTCAAACAATTGCTTGATGGAGGTGAAGGAGACAGCAATTCAGAAGATGAGGTGCTTTTGCAGTGACTTTTGACGGCAAATCACTAGATGTTGATCCATGAGCAACGCTGCTACGCCTTGCATTGGTTGCATTGAACTCACGGTGTGTATCTATGGCGCAGCTGAAATTGCCATAACTTAAAGTGTCGAAGCATGATGTGAGTGAAGTTTTCTATCAAGTTTCACAGGCAGAGAATACTGAAGGCGCGGGAACAGTTGTGGAGGATGGACAGACATTGCATGTGTTCGTGTTGGCATTTTGCACTCGGGGGATGAAAAGCCTACAAATGTTGGCCATCAGGGAAAAGAACAAACGCAGGAAGCATTTGACTTGACTGCTCCACAGTGTTTTTCTCAATTTGTTGGTATAATTTGATTTGGGTGTCCCTCTCGAAACAGAAGCAATATCGTTCATTTTGTATTATATCAGATCTCCATATCATGCATAAGTTCAGTATAAGCAATTTCTAGGATCCACCACAAGTCCCAGGGCATGTTTCAACACCGATGCACCGATGGCAGTTGTCCTCAGTCGCGCTGTGGTGAATGCACACAGTGCTTCCCGTATTGCTTTAATGGAACTCTTCAAGGCTGAACATTTTCAGATGCAAAGTGGAGTTGCTTCTGATATTTGTGTTTTTTATTCAAGCTAAAAACATGTTTGCTTTTCTACTGGAATTCACGCCACATTTTTTGCTTTGCAAGTCATTATGGCTTCATGTTTGTGTTTGCACGTTGTCCGCTTCGCAAGGCGACCAAACTTTGTGTAGAATCCAGCACTTTACCCAAGATTTCCCCAAGGTGCCACGAGTTTTTCATCGGTCGATTTTCCGATTTCGGAAAGCTCAGAGAGACAAAAACAGTCAGTTCTGAAAGAGTTTGAGCGCAAGAATAGTGCAAAGTGTGCTAAAACTAAAGCACCTGAGGTCTACTTTGGGCCTATTTTGCATGGTTGACTTGGAAATTCAAGCCTTGTCCAAACCAAACAGTATCAACATTTTGGCACCGTTTAGGGATCAAACAACTGCATGTTTGTCATACCTCCTGCCAACCTCCACAGCCGTTCACCCATACCGAATCCTGAAATCATCAATTGCCCTGGCAAGGCCAGAAGAAAACGAATCTCCTTTGCAGGCCCAGCTATGTGCCTGAAACGATGTCCATTTGAGCCACCTGACAGACTCCCATTTGCTTTTTCGATTTTGCTCAAGGCATCAAAATTACCTGCATGGTATGATTGTTGTTTCCAGCATGGAATGGACGGACACCAGACACCCGTTATTTCACCATTTCTTTTTTCTTCCGCACATTGAATGTTCAACTTTCTGAGGCAGAGTGGCGTCGACAACGCTCTTGTACTGCTCGTTGGGCCTGGGACATCCATGCCGAGGCATCGTCCAAACTGCAACTTTCCTTGGTTGTGTCAAGCTGTTGCAGTGCGGTTTTAGAAAGTTCACCAAAGTTGAGCAAAAAGTTTTGAAAGAAAGTTGAATTTACTGTTTCTATCAGCTGCGATTCAGTTTGTTGACGTTGTTACTTTGGCTTTTCTTGTGATTGCTGTCAGAGATTTGGAAAGTCATTTTGAATATACGTATAAATATATGAAGTTTCACGAAATTAGATCCACTTTTCTGTATGAATCAAACAATCGCTTCAGAATGCGTTTCATGGTTTTGAGGCCACTGCCCTTCTCCGTGGTCTGGAAGGGGACAGCAGCAGTCCAAAGATGTCATTGAAACTGAGGTGCTTGCAGCTGTTGAACACACTCAAGACGTGTGTTGCACAAACACAGAGATTACAGAAATCCAAGAGGAAAAGGCAACAGGAAGCAGCAAAGAAGTCTGCAAACCAGAGACAGTATGAGATTGTGACCTAGTGAAGGTCAAATGAAATTTTATTCAAATTGTTTCATGGAAATGATGCTGTTACAAGTTGTGTGCGACCTTCCATCTCTGAAGCCACTGAGAATCCCGAGAAACGTACCAGGCATCTCCTCCACAGCGCAGACCTTTGGGCTGCCCGTGCAGAACCTGAGGACTGCAGCTTTAGCTGAAAAGCTTGCGGGAAATGTTTTTGATCTGCAGATCCACCAGGACACCGTAGCTACATGCCCGGTCTCCGGGAGATTTTTGGCCAATTGCCCCATCGAGGCAAGCATCAAGCTGAAATGCGTGGAAAGTGTTGACTTTCTGCCTTTTCCATCTTCCAAGTGCCCCGTTCTGGTTCGGTTCAGGTGTGGCATGTTGCGAAGAGCCATGCGGCTACAACGCTTCCAGTGCCCGAGGGTTGGCAGCCACCACACTTTCGCGATGAGGTGACAGCCTCGGAGTGGATCCCCTTGCACAAGAATGATAAGAATGATGACATGAATATCATGAATGTTGATTTCAATGATTTTTAGACCGGTTTTTCTGAGTTGATGTCTTTAGTTTTATAGTTTTTTTATCGAAAGATGAATCAACCAAAAGTGCTCACCACACAGAGGCTACCTTCGGCTCGTGGCTGTCACATCTCGCCACACAGCTCTACGAGGTGCCACCCTGATACAAAACGCACCTGAATTGCAGGAACTGCAGCTGTTTCCCATAATATATTGGTGCATACTGGTAGTGGTGGCTGCACTTATTTGCATGTTGTCAACCACCCAAAAGCATGATGGCAGTCCATGATTTTGTTGATCAAGAAGTTATTCCCCACCTGTCAGGTGAGGGTTGTTAGATTTTATGTCAGTCTCTTCTCCTCCCTCTCCTTCTCATTCTCCTCGACCTCCTCGTCGGACCTCAACTACGATCTTGTGTGTTCGGTGTGGCGTGTCGGACCTCAACTGCGAGCTCGTGAGTTCAGTGTGGCGTGCCGGACCCCAACCGCGAGCCCGTGAGTTGAGTGTGGCGTCCCGGACCCCAACCGCGATCCGGCGAGTTCAGTGTGGCGTCCCGGACCCCAACCGCGATCCTGTGAGTTGAGTGTGGTGTGCCGGACCTCAACTGCGATCCTGCGAGTTCAGTGTGGCGT
>DF239477.1:1590-19315 GCA_000507305.1 Breviolum minutum Mf 1.05b.01 | reverse complement strand
ATGTCAGAAAGAATGTCAGAAGATATGTCAGAAAGAATGTCAGAAAGGTATGTCAGAAGATATGTCATCAGAAAGAGTGTCAAGAGATTTGTCAGAAAGAATGTCAAAAGATATGTCAGAAAGATGTCAGAAAGAATGTCAGAAGATATGTCAGAAAGAATGTCAGAAGATATGTCAGAAAATATGTCCCAAGTATATGTGCATACATAGATCTGGATAGCAAGAATTCATGTTTGCACCAACGGAATCTTGTGGATGGCATCTTGTTTTTTGTGTTATTTGGCACACTGCAGCAAGTACTGTTGGCTCAACTTTGTTTTTGTGCAAGGAAGTGAGTTTGGTTTGGCAGCCATGGCGGAGGTTGTGGTGGAACGTCCTGAGACGATCTTCATTGGGACTGCCAATCAGGTTGCCCAAGGAGTTGTTGGTGCTGAGCGCATGTACGTGTGCATGGAGCCGCCTAGCACTACACATGCTGGGGATTTGATGTTTATCATGGAAGAAGTCGTGGAGGGAAACAAGTGGTATGTGGCATATGAAGGGAGGCCTGTTCCAAATGCGGAGGGCGAGCAAGAGCTGGGCAGTCTTTCGTACTTCGGCCTCGTTTTGGGAGATTGGAGTGCACGAGTGGGAAACAAATGATGTGCCGAGCAGAGCCACCTACACAGAAAAGGCGAAAGAACCACAGTGGCAAGCATCTGACTTCATGGTTTGCACACGCCATGAGATGTAGTTGCGGCACCACTGCCAGGATTGCATCTCTTGGACTCAACTGCTTTTTTGGCGGGGCGGTCTGATGCATGTGGTGTGTGTGTGTGTTGCTGCAGGCGCTTTGCATCTTTGGACTCAACTGCTTCTTGGCGGGGCTGTCCGATGCAATCGAATGCAACTGTAGAATTGCCATGTGACAGACACAAAGCTGTCATGTATATTACTTTTGCTGCGTGGTGTGAGGTAAATATAGAGTTTGTGGAGTGGCTTTTGTGTGAAGCTGTGGATGCTATGTTTTGTCTTCGATATGTCAGCAAGAATGTCAGAAGATATGTCAGAAAGCATGTCAAAAGATATGTCAGAAGATATGTCAGAAAGAATGTCAGAAGATTTGCTGTTTCGCGCTGTGTCTTCATGACAGAGGCTGGATCGGAAGAGCTAAAGTTGTGGTCTGGGGAAAGATGTGGCAACATTGATGCATGTTTGATGTGAGCGACACTGGTTCTGTATGTTTGCAGGCACAGGTGGTGTTTTCAGTATGTTCATGGTATGACTGTTCTTTGTCAAACATATATATATATATATATTTAGATATTTTTAGATTCATAATAATAACATGTACATAATGGTGTCAGGTGCAATTGCGAAGACTGGTTTTTACTGGGGCTGTCCGAACACAGTGTCCTCACGCGGTTCACGCGGTAGAAGCCATGTTGTTCAAACCATGTTCAGGATGGATCTGCAAATGTCCATTGGACTCAACCGGTTCCTACTGGGGCTGTCCGGACGTTTGAGGATCTTTCAGATGGCGAAGTGGCAAGTGGCAGCATGGTAGCTCAACCTGCAGCAAGCACCTATGGAACTCCACTGGCTACCGTGGCGGCCAACGTTGCTGGGGAGATGAGTTTTGCAATGCCTGTTTCACACGGTAGATAACATTCACCTGACAACCCTCACCCGACATGTCATGGTGGGGATCACTCGAAGTAAAGTAATGTTTGTTTCTTGGATGTCCTTTCCAGAATAATTTCAGCAGCTGTTTGTGTTCGTCATGAACGTGGCAGGTCTATGCGTTGGAATCAGTTCCACGAAATTTGCGCATCTCAGAGCTGGCGCAGGCGGAAGATTGAGATCTAAAGGCTGACACTTCCTTAGTGAATAAGCCATTTCGAAGCTAATACACACAGCTTGTTGAGGCTTAGATCTTAGGTTTTTTCTTCCTGAAACGTGTTTTCTTCACACAAACGGAGACTCGATAGGTTTTCATTAAAACGCCTAACGAGTGAGAAAAAACATCTTGAGTTGTTTCACCAACATCAGTTTTTTCGCTCCCTCTTTTTTTCCATCCTTTTCTCGTTCTTTTCCATCCTGGTCTTTCGATTGCAGTTGGAGCCGTTGCTGCTCTCCTTGCGCTTGTGCTTGGCTGGGCAGCGGAATCTCCAAGTGGAGCAGACATGCACGGACACCCACGAGTCAGCATTAGACCGCCACATGTTGCCTACACATGCAAGGTTCATAAAACGAAGCACAGCAACAAAAGTACAGGTTTGACATGGACAAACAATCCGAGACAATCTCATGCTAAGGCTTGCTTTTTCTACCTTCTGCGCCTTCAGACGAGGAAGCACCAGACTCCCCAATCGCGTTGGAATCCTCAAGGGGGAACGGCAAAAACGTTTCAGATGCTTTGAGAACGCCGGTTGCTACGGTTTTTTGGACACCTAAGGACTTCCTCGAGGTCTGAACACAAAGCAGTACCTTGGTGGCAAGATAGAAAATTTGAAGGCACTCCTCCGTTGAAACTTGAAGGATTGCTTATTGGGCTTATTGTGGAAATCCAAAAATGGTCATGTAAGATTAACATATATTGACATCAATCGAGGGTTTTTTCGTGGACTTGGTTCACTGGCTGAGGTTTCTGAGGCTGGGTTGGGGCCTGGGAATCGACTTGACAAGTTGGATCAGCAATGATTTGACCACAACGTTGGCAGATGCTAAATAGTCTGAGAGTGGAAATGGGTGAATCATGTGTTCATAGCTTTTTTGCATGGTGATTCGGTGATCCGCACTTTTCAATCACTTTTGCACAGTGAGTTTGTGTCGCACCAGGAGCACTCTACCTGGGACGAATTGGTGGGACACGCTCAGATTGCACCAAGTCGTTGATCCTATTACGTTCATTGAGACAGGAAAGTCGTGGCAATGAATCCCAAAATGCCTTTGGGATCCACAGCCTGTGAGACTGTGAGAAGCAATTTCAAAATATTTTCCGTTTTTCAGCTAAGGACTCGGAAAGGCGCGAATCCTGTTTGCTGCATGCGAGGGGGCAAGAATTGGAAACAAGGATACAACACATTCGGAGATGGCAATATCCTTTGAATTTGGAAAAGCGAAAGGGCTTGAATGTGGTTTAAATTTGTCTTACCCAGGACAGAGAACGACTGATAGATGCTTCACAAGACTCTTAAGTAGCAAGACATCTCGGTTAGAAGAACCTCCAGCAATGTCAACCCTTACAGAAAGGGATAGCGAAGTTCCCATTACCCCACCCGTTGACCCAAAGTCTTTGTGTTTTCCTCAAGAATTGAAGGCCCCCTGCATTCAAGCCTGCTTCGACTCTACCACAGCAGTTGGCACGGCACTTGGATGTCATGTGGACAGATACTGACAATAACTTGCAGTACTTACTCCTTCTGCTAGGGTACCTTGTTTTTTGGTACTCGGTTTGCAAACTCCTAGAATGTGCAAGACAGATTTGGTTGCCAAGCATATCTAGGCTTTTACTTACACTCTCCGCGACTCTCCCTATGTATGTCTCGAGGTCACCGCGATGACTCCTTTGTCTGCTGACAAGGCGGAGGCAAGCTGCATTGCCACCAGTGGCGTGTCCCTCCCGATGTGAGAAATACTCTGAGCTAATATGACGCTATGCAGCTCCAATGCCTTTGCCTGCCAGTTCTTTCAATATCCTTGTTGATATCATCCGAGATCTAAATGGCCGTAAAGTTGTTTGAGTGCAGTGATGCGTTATCCAAAAACCTCTAGAACTCTTGTGGCAAATCGAATCCTCTAAAGTCTAGTCATGCTCAAACAACGACGAGCAAGGTCGGAGAAACCCCCTCTGCCTCCTCCACTGAACCCGCGGAGCCCGTGCGAAAGTCCACTATAGGTCTGGACATCTCAGCCAAAAAAAAACAACTTCAAGGTTTGTCTTGGTTTCTGCGCTTGGTTTCTCATGATGCAGCAATGCCCATGTGAATGAAATGTGAATTTCTAGAGAATTGTCTAAGAGTTTGATTGACATTTGACATGATGACCTGAACAGGGTCTTTCTTTGTTGGGGATAGGAATACGACTAGCCGGGGTTTGTATGAAATGCCAAGTTGTGATGTGCCAAGGTGCAACGTTTGCAAAGCAGGAGACCTCGGCTTTTCAAACGCAATGTGGGGACATGTGTACTTTATATAGATTTCATACATTTGGAAGGAAGGACGAATCAGGTCATGATTTCCCTTGATAGAACGGTGGTTCGTCAGGGATGGAAGGGCATAGCAGCATAGCCCAGCATAGCGGCACCACTTTGAGGTCTGTGCGAAAAGTACAGATGATGGCTTCTTTGGCTCCAAAACAACCAGGGCGACGTTCCACCGCCACCTGTCAGAACTGGAGTCGTTGTTGTTGTTTTTTGATATTTGAGTATCTATTGTTTTGAAACTACTAGATTGCAAGTATACGTCAGAGTGGCTGAGGTCAAGCTATCAAGGTCACAGGACACAAAAAATTTTGATCTTGGTTCAATGGCAAGAATTGTTCTTGCACCCTTCGAAAATGTACAAAATCTCCCTGCGGTTCAGCTGTGACATTGAGATCATTTGGTCCGGACTCTACGCCAAGGTTCGACCGGGAACCAAGAAGTTGAAAGAGAAGGACTGGAACACTTTCCCTGGTGTGCCTTGAACAATCAGCCACTTGAAATGGAATCTATTTGAATACCTGAATATGATTTGTATATTTGTGTGGCCTATGTTTCTTTCTTGACCATTAGACCATTAGACTTGAAGGCATTTGATTGTATCATCTCATGATTTCACAGTTGAAGTTGATTTCTGAGGTCAGGTACATTTTTCGTTATGGTTTCAATTTGGATGAATTCTTGGTTGACTCGGTTGACTAAACTGGCTTGACTGTGTGTCGACTCTGACAGCCCATTTGTCCAGGATCCAAGCTTCGTGAGCAAGGAGCGGCTTCAAAGAGGTTTTACACGTGTTTTGGATCACTCAATAGATAAACAAACATCCTTGCACAGATATTGTACATATTTGCCTGTTGCCTTTACTCTTTTTTGGAGTGTAGCATTCACCTGTCATTCCCAAAATCAACTCCACTTCTCAAACATAGATCAAGTCTTTTTGTATCAGTGTCACATTTTTTGCATACCTCTGATTTTGTATCATGTGAATCATGTGTGGGTTCGCTTGATGTGCAAGATCTGTGCTTCAATCTGCGAGGAAGTCTCTGAAGAAGACCTGGTCCTTCAGGGTCTTCTGGCAGATGGTGCGCTCCCCACTCCATCTCACACCCAAAATAGCCACGGAACAGACAATATACAGTGAAGCAAAGATTAATACGAAAGAAGTTGTAAAAAGAAGTTTCGCCGATGAAAAGTCCATCTAGAGATGTTCAAGAAATTGAGTTGGTTTTGAGGTAGAGATCAAATTTTTATTGTCCCC
Source organism: Breviolum minutum Mf 1.05b.01 (assembly GCA_000507305.1). Taxonomy (NCBI): domain Eukaryota; class Dinophyceae; order Suessiales; family Symbiodiniaceae; genus Breviolum; species Breviolum minutum. The sequence continues at coordinate 13,874 of DF239477.1, read as the reverse complement.
AGTTTGGATCATTTGGAAGACTAAAGCTCTGAGCACTTCAACTTTCTCACACTTGAACCCCTCAAGATTGTTCCGCAGCGAGTATAAAACAGCAGATGTGTTGTTCCGCCAACTTGTTTCAGGACTTCCAAAGTTGCAAGCATCAAACAAACAAACTTTGTTTTAGATGTTTTCAGATGGTGCTGTGGCGGGGGGTGTCTTAAGGGGCTCTATGACATAGATTGCAATCCGAACGATGATAATGGGAGGTGCAGTTTGGTCTTCAGCACAGGGACTTCACATTGTTTGGTGGCCAAGTTGAAGCAGACACAGCCACCTCACTGGACGTTTCCAGTGCCATCGGAGTTTCAAGGTTTGAACTCAGATGTACTTGGGCAACTTGTGTCGCTGAGGATAGCAACGTAGCTGGTGTGACAAGGTTGCCACCTCTCCGTGTGGTGGTGCGGCACTTGGAATTTGGAAGCAAATGTAGCATCCTGCAAGGTGCAAGGTTTATGAGTGCACATGCCATTTGTGAAATCCAACATTGACGATCCGAGCGACGTGCATTCGACAGGCTGCCACACTGAAAGCAGCAGAGTACATCTTGTCGCAGGCATTCCCACAGGCCAGACATTTCACTTGCACGGGGTCACGTGTCTATGGCTTGGAAAGGCATAGAAGCATTCGAAAGAACATATTCTGTTCGTCTTCATCTCACGGTCATGTCACTTTCTTGTTGGGCAGTTTATAGCTCTATTGAAAATGACTTGAGAAGGAATGAGAAACTGAACCCCAAATCCGGCATCGTTTCATCGGTTTCTCCAGGCGAACGGCTGCATGAACCTCTTCGTCCATCGGCTCTTTGGAAGTCCATGGCCATTGCCCAGCCAAAGCTCGGTCACCAAAAAGAATTCATCAACAGCAAGTGCAACAAGTACGACAAACATCGTGAAGTCTTTGTTTCCAATGAAATCCATGAATTTGGACTAATGCCCTAATGCCTCTTCTGAAGGTCATTCAAGGTGAATCCAAAGATTGAGATTTGGTTGATTTTGAATCCCATGGTAGGCTTGGTGCCGCCCAAGTCTGTTGAGCTCTTTGCCGTGCGACTCCCCTTTTGGAGCAAGCCGTGTGATGTCCCAGCATAGCTTTATGGAAAGTGGCAGGTGAAATTGGTGGCAGCAAAGTCAGTTCGTTAGATTATTTCTGACAAAGACTGCGTTAATCACAACGTGACAGCGTGTGACAGCTGTCCAGCGTTCACTAGGCAGAACCGTTGGCAACCTGTGATGTTGCTCGATGACTTGGGGCCCTTTGCATCTCGCGGACATTTACGGCAATGGGAGGAGGATAACGGTGGGGTTGCCAAGGGCAAGAACTGCTTCGTTTCAAGGCTTCGTTGTGATGAAATTAGATACTTGGTCAAAGACATGTCAACACACGGGAGATGAGGTTTGAGGTTTGCACAAGCATTTGAGCAAGTCCAGGTATATCGACTCATGTAGGATCACAATTTCTGATGTTGACTTATCCGTAGGTGATTCAGACCTCCTGCGCAAGTCGATGGAAGATCACCTGGAGGAGCACTGCTCCGCATGCCAAGAATCGGTGCTCCTAACAGCACATCTTGAAGAGGTCAATGTCACGAAGATGCTGCTTTTACTGAGAAACTCAGCATGCAGATTGACATATCAACATATCCTGGTGAATCTATAATGGATGGTAGCTCCCTTTGTTCAGAGTTCTTTGTACCAGGAGCCTTTGTCAGTGGCACGGCCCTTTGGCTTGCTTCCCACTGACACGCTCCTGTCTGCTATGGCTGGGCCATTGTTTCTGTCCAAGAGGCAGCATGAAAGCTCGATGGGTTAGCAGACAAATGTGAGAAATTGGATTTGTTGAAAAGACATCAAGCAGTAAGAAAGACCATAGTAAGAGTATGTAAAAGTGTGCTTGAACGAGGCAAAATTCCTTGGAAAACGTTTGTGCGTGGAATACAATGAACCTGCGAGTTGTTGGCCAATTTCGCCGATTTCTGGCAGAATAATACCCAAACTGCTGTCGTGGGCTTGCATTCAACATCAATGTGACTCAACTGTAGATTCAGATGAGCAACCATTTGCCAGGAAAGCACCTGGATGAAGAAAAACATTATTTCATGGAACAGTGAGGTCCATTTATTGATTCAGGCGCTGATGGAGTGTGAAGCTTCACATTGGAGACTTTGAGCTCTTTAGCCATTTTCTGATTCTTTGGCATGCAGAATTTAGAAGCAGATGGTTTTGCGTTATCAGGAAATTCACTTCATCAGCACTTTAGTTGTCCAAAGCTCCCTAGCACTTGTACAGCATCATCGACATGGCTTGAAGCTTGCGAACAGTTACTAGCCACCATGTCGATGGAAAGCGCGTCTGCCGAAGACCGGCCGAGCGCAAAGGACCAGTGAAGGCAAACTTTGCATTCACTTGCAGATGCATTGATCCAAAAGAGTCACAACTTTTATGCAACGATACCTCGAAAGGTGTACAACAGGTTTGACTGTCTGGTCCGGAGGAAAAGGTCCAAGCAGTAGTTTTTTTCAATATGTTTCAATCAGTAGAGTAGACATGCATGCTTGTTTCTCCAAGTCTTGAGCAGATCAGATAGTGATGTCGCAAGTCACGCAAGTCGGACGTTCAAGGAAAACCTCATACATACAATTTCTCAAGGGTTGCATGGGCACTGAGTCCTCTCGGAATCATCCCGATTCAAAGATTGCAGAACAATGCTAGATCTAGAGGTGTCAGGCATTGTCATACACACTGCATATCTCCGTTGAATGGTTGTTGGAAGTCTGCGTTTGAAAAGCTCTCTTTGTGCGAAATAATTATCGTTTGACTTTGATTTTGGTCTCTTTTGAATAGGATGATAGGACCATCAGCACAGCTCAAGAGTCTATACCTTTCTAAGTGCTGACTCTTACCAACGCAGCCAACCACCAGCAACCACCACCATGGCCATGGCACTTCCCTTCGGGTTTGATGGAAAAAGGCAGTGACATGGTGCGACATCACTTTCTTGCATTTCACAAATTGGTGACAACATCTTAGAACCCCATGGCAGCTCCTTGAAAAGACTTGTGACACGTCCTTCCATGTCCACTGTTTGCAAGCGTGCACGTGAAAAATTTCCAGTAATGTTGCTGCATTTTACATCCTGAGAATATCTGCGAATTTGGAAGGTCACCAGGAGCATCAAAATTGCATCGAGTGTGCCAATTTTTTTCTGATGCAGCTTGCTTCCAGGTGTCAAAGCAAAGGCAACTCTACCGCATGATGCTGGGAGTTTTGAAGGATTAACTTGATGCATTCTGCAGCCTTCACAGCACATGGATGTTGACAATCTTTTTGGGCGTAGATCTTGTACAGTTTTCGACCTGAAAGATTTACCAACTTTGCTTCACCTGTTTCTTTGTGGCTTTACTCAGTCTAAATGCAATTGAAACAAATGTTGTCGCTTGGCCAGTCTCATCCCGGTCGCAAGGGTGGCAAGGCAGGGTGTTTGCATGTGGTTGCACTTTAGACATCAGGGTGCCACGGGAACCAAGAAAGTTTTACATTTCTGTAAACCAATGTTGGACATGCCAGTCTATTTTGAACCTGAGTCAACTTACCTGTGCACACAATGCAATCGACAGTATTCCCTGGTGAATGATGATTTTTGTTTCGTCATCGAAGTAGCTGACAGTGTGACGATTGAATTGCTCATCGAAGGAGAGTCCCGCCATCACTGCTGCTCGGGATGGCCACTTGGAGGAGACGACGGGCTTTGAACATGCTTGTGTAGCTGGTAGTCACAGAGTCAGGGAAAGACAACATATCAAATATGAAGAATGAAGAAAGACTTGCTGATATTAGCAAGACACAACAAGACGTGTGAAAGATGAAGTCGTCCAGATCAGCTACATGATGATATGCAGTCCGTCAGTAGGACCGGTGAAGTCATGATTAAGATAGATAAAATGCATACTTCTTGAATTGAGGCTGTTGAGGCTCTTTCTTGTGTCAGCAGTGGATTGCAAGTACCAGGCGACACTTGATAAGACTTTCATTTTGTTTGGCTTTATTTCAGCAGTGTGCGAGGCGTTGCAAGCTTTGCCAGTGGAAGAGGTGGGACACGTGTGCAGTTCTCCAGTCGTGTTCTTGGCCATTCTACAGTAAGTGCTTTCTGACAGCGGATGCTGCCTATGACCTATGACACCTGTGACTCATGTTCCTTAGATCAAGGCGATTTGGTCAGTAGAGACATTGCCCCTTGCTCCACAAACTGGACAACCCAAGCATGACATAAGCCCACAGAGCTTATAACTTCCCCCAAGTATTGCATATGTTTAGCCAAATGATTTTCAGTTTGCTGAGTTCAGCAAAGAAAACAGCATCTCATTAGCAACAGGTGCTAAGTGCAAGTGACCACAACGGCTGCAGCTGCTTTCACTGGGCTGCAGGCTTTCGAATGTTGATGTGATTTGTGAATGGCTCCATCCTCTCAGAATATTCCCGTACATGAATGTACATGATAGATGTACAGCGTAGCTCACTTTTACAACTGTAAGTTGCGCGTTTGACTCCCTCAAACAGGTCCATCTATCCCAGACCTGTCAAACATCCTCAGACAGTCTTACCGAATTGTCATAACCGCACCGCTGGTGCTGGCTCTGCCTGACTTGTTGGCCTCAGGCAATGGCCATTTGGCAATTTGTGCATTCCTGGTGGACTTGGATCCAGAGGTGATTAATGCATTGTGACTCGATTGCATGCTGTGTTCTTTTTCCATCAGTGACATGAAGTTGCGGTAGTAGCATGTCCTCGCTATGCATAGCATGTCTATGTATGTATGTGCAGGCGACATGTATGATAATTTTGGGCTACCTGGCTCATTTCACATACTAATTAAAGCCACAAAGGACTTGGAACCAACGCACTGCCATGCACTATGCAGCTCGAAACGGGAGACAGGAGGACTGGCCATGCAGAGCAAAGGGGAAATCATTCCCCAGATAGCTTTAGCTATAGGTTCTTACTTCTCACAAGAAAAGAACTTGATGCCACGGTTTTCGTGTGGAGCATTGAGTACAAAGCATCTCTTTCGAATCGAAACATGCTGGGTTCTATGCTGGTGTAATTTTGCCTTTTTTTCCTCTACAGATTATTTGGGACACCATGTGGATTTTCCAAGCATCCACGGCTTCCAGGTCTGCGCTTGGCTTCTGATGCAGCGAGCTGAGGCACAAAACACAAGATGAACTGAAAGATGAAACATTGATTTCAAACTTCGTACTTCGGCACGATGCCAGGCCAACGCCAAAGCACGGGACGAGGCCGGCATGGCGAAAAGTCAACGGTCAGCGCTGCTAGAAATATCTGAAGCAAATCAAGAATGATCAACTGAATCCTTCACTTCTGCACAAAGTTCACATCTTTTGTAATGAATCGAAGAAGTGAAGGATGCAGTTCGACTCAAGCGCCTGAGATGGTTCACTTGCCACGTCCATGCAACCCACAGCTCTGCCGTAGCATGTCAATGGCACTGTCAGCTTCCGTTACTGTACTTGCCCATGATAGGTGTCTCCACTACAGCTGGCTGTGTCTCGGCAAATCCCAAGCATACGGATCCAAGATATATTGTAGCTCCATGCGACAGTAAGCCACCAAACCACGAAGCGCAAAGGGTAGTGTTGGATTTTTTGTGAGCGGAAACCGTTTTGTTTGCATTGAAGCCTTGAGGTTTGGCAGAATCACCTTCAGACCAGCCGTTGGTTCGTGGAAGAGGCGGCTGTGTGTCGATTTGTGCAGAACTTTTTGGACGAATTTGTTATCAACGCCATTTTGTTCACACCTTGTGACAACCCTCCCTGCTTCCAAGACCTTGAGGCGAAAGCGGATCCGTTGCAGCAGAATCGTTTCGGCTGTTCAGTAGCACATTGGCTCTCACAGGCTTGGGATGTGAGGTGTTATGGTGTCATGGGAGATGCGCTGAGACTAGAAACAGTTCGGGTGTGTGCAGAATAAGAAGGAGCCACTAGTGAGCCACTAGCGGTAGTGAAGATTCGCACACCCACAGAAAACCATTTTGCTCAGGCAAGAACTTCCAAGCATCTTTGTTCTTTTGGTCGAGCTGCTAGCATTTCAACCGTTGTTGGAGTCATGCAGTATTTCAATGTATTTCATTTTTGACGTTCTTAGTTCAGTCCAATGGCCTTGATCACTGCCATACATGCAACATATACTGGAATCAATGCGTCAATGTTTTCATACTTTTTAACTCCCATAATTTGAACCCCAATCAAATCGTTTAATCACGACCGATTCATTGATTTCACGCACTTTGCCAGGCTCCAAAGGATCGAGCCGGAGAGTTACGCCTGGCATGTTTTATGGGGGAATCCATGGGTTGTCATTGTCAGAATTGCAGGAGTTCATCCTTGACATGGACTCGGTTTTTGCGCACGGCCTACAGGGAACATTCAATTTGAAGCATTTGAATTCACACTTGTGCCAGGCATGGAAGCAGTTTGATTCCACTAGCAGAATGGCTTGAACACTCAAGATCATGAGGTGGCAGGTGACTTGTGGCAAATTTTGACAGCTCTTCTTTTCGCAAATTGTAAAAGTTCTTAATTTTGACAACGTTGACAAATTCTGATTTCATCAACGTCGGACGTCTCGGAATTTCACGAGGGAACTCAAAGACCTGAGGTTGAAATCTCACGGCTGTGATTTTGGAGCTGTCCAAAATCATGGTCACAATTGCCTCCACAAGGCCATTTGCAACATTTGTTGGGTGGAAAGAAGAAACTTTGGCTTTTGGATTGGGTGTTGGAGGTGTCTTATTGAACCTTTTGTTGAGATGCTTCAAATCTAGGGAGCAATGTGAACATGTCAGAATGAAATCTATCATTTCAGACACCATCTTGCCGAAGCGGGCAGGCTGCCTGGGCTGGTCATTTAGAACTTTGCCGTAAGGTGTCCCAGAATTGGAGCAGAAATCATCTTTTGATTCTTTTGTCACTCCCTTTCCCTTTGTCACGTGTCTTTTGTCCGTGAAACGACGGGTCTTTGAGGAGTTTGGTTCTGAATTCTCTGGAAAATATTGGTTTATGCCGAGGTTGGCTTCGCGATTGCTGTGGCTTGCGCGATTCCTTGCAGGAGATGCGACAAGTGAGCCTAACCACAGGTCTCATGACTAGATGAATTCTTCTCTGCTCCTTGCTTTGTCAGCTTCATGATTTTATGCTTGAATAAGTTTCCGATGCACTCTCAAACCACAAGTTCCACTGCTGCAAAAAGTTTGATAGTTGTGCTAGTGTCCTGCATGCTTCTCCCTGAGGACCATGCTGGGAATTTCGCTGCAGACTTGGCCCAGATGGTACGGTCACCAAGAGAAGAATCCTTCTTGACAAAGCTGTGTATTCTTGTGTTGCTATGATGATCCATCATAGATCCAAAAATATGTGAAAGTTGATTTGTCAAATATCTGATTGTTTTTGCGGAAGCGGCTTGCAAACCATTTGGTTTGAAACCCCCACGGTCAAAGTTGTCACAGCGAAAGCAATATATTTCGTTGCTTTGTTCCGAAGGTCCAGAGAAAGACACTTGAAGTCATTAAAAGGCTATTTGTGACACTTCAAGAATAACTTCACCTTTTCACTTGGAGATCACTGCAGTCCAGAAGAGGTAATAGAGGCTTTAGCTGATTCACCTGTAATTTTATGAACTTCAAGGCTTTCTTGCAAGTCCTTCTGCACAGACATTACTAAAGCAAGATTCGAGAAAAATCAGCATGCTACTGCCTTGGCATTAAAGCCTACGTTTTTGAATTTGGACAGCTTCACTGTAGATATAAAGTCTGAAAATTCAGATGGCACTTGACGCCAAACGTGCCTATGGTCATGTTCAATGCTGCACTTTGCCGCTGGTGCTTTGTGTGGCGTTCCTCAGTGACCTGCCATGCACGGCTACTGGATCTGCAGAGAATTTCTGTTCTGGACATTTGCACTGGCAGCGTTAGACAGTGAAACTGAAATCTATTAGAATCAGAATATCTTATATATAGAATAATTTGGATTTGCCGCTGTTTTTGAATTGAAAACAATTTCAAGCCAGTCCTGTTATGTTACAGTTGTTACATTTGCATGAAAGAGATGTGACTTTTTTGGCAGCCAAAACACCTCGAGGTCGTGAAGAGTCTCTACCGATACCCGGTGAAGTCATGTCTGGGTGAAGATCTTCAACGTGCTGAGCTGGTGCAGGAAGGGATTTTGGGAGATCGCAGCCATGTTGTTACTTGGCGCAAGGAGCTGTCCCAACAAGACGTGAAGTAAACAGACTCGTGTTGCGATTTTTGACATCCGTGTTGTTAATTCAGACTTCCGGTTGAGATGTGGATTCAAGATTTGTCACCAAGGTTGCTTTGGGCGGTCGTGCGCTGACGCAACGTGAGGCGCCTCACTTGAGCATGCTGGCGGCGCGTATCAATGGCAAGACCTTGCAAATGGCGACGGAGCTTCTAGATGACACTTTAGAGGCACCTTGCCCGCAACCAATGTCAACGGAGGCAAAATACGGAAAATTGAAGGGGAGGCTTGAACACAATAGCGGAACACACTTGTGGCCTTATGGCGAGGAATTTGATGAATGACGGTGTGGACTTGAAGTTTTGTGCCCCTTCTTGACCTGAAACATTCAGTGGGGTGGCGGGAGTTTGTCCGAAAACATGACAAATATGATGACATTATGTGACATTAGGAGATTCCAGCAGAGCTATGAATGAACATAAAGAGCTCTGATTTGATCAAATTGAATCAAATTGACATGGCTCATGAAGTGGGATTTTTCATTGTAAGATTGTTCAACTTGAGGATTTCTACTCCATGCATTTGAACAACATACCCCTTCTCATTATTCCGGGCAGCATTTGTTTTGTGACGCTCAGGTGCCTTTAGGCAATGGGAATGGATGGGTATGGATTTCAGGATTTGATACATGGCTTTCAAGACTTGAGAAGTCCAACAGATGCAGAGCCAAATGTCGGAATAACATGAAAATGCATCAACTCTGTTGAACGAAGCAAGGTCAAGACTCAAGATGACTCAGGATCATGTCCACAAGAACTCTATAGTGATATGCAAATGCTGCAAATCAGACAACTTCAATGCTGACTTCGATGGTTTTCGATCCGTGGAGCTGAGAGGTGACGAAGCTGGTGCCAGCTCCGAAACGGGAGATGCCTCTGCAGCGCTTTTTGGAGCGGAAATCCTCGGCAAAGACCAAGGTGCCGATGGTCGCACGGTCGATGTGCAAACGGATCAACTGTAAAACGGATGTCAAATGAAAAATCCGAATCTGGATGTCAAATTGATGTCAACCATGATGTCTTCGTCAAAGGTGATGAAGCTGCAGAGTGGCTCAGCCGTGCTTTGCAGCGGGGTCAGCCGCGACTGTTGCGCCGCGTGCAGAGTTGCAGACGAAGTGCCGCAGGGCGGCACTGGCCAGGCAGCCCAGGAGGGTAAGACAGAACGGCTAGACTTTTAACGTTTAGTAGCAGCTTAAGCAGCTTCAGGACTCAGTTTGAAGTTGCTGAATCATTGAATCCTTCACGATGGTTGAATTGAATGTTGAAGGTTTCTCTCAAAACGTGTATGTAGCACTACCATTTGAAATTTCCCCCTGTGCGGTGTGCCGGTTGGATGACATTGACTGCAGCCTAAGGGCCGACATTGCTCCCTTACTCGTCATTTCACAAGCTTCACTAGATGCTTTGAGCCAAAGTGCTCAACGGGCAATTCCCATGGATCCTTGCCATGATTAAGAGGAGGTGGAAATGAAGACTCTAAGATATGTCAAAATGACAGCAATGGCAAATGTTTTCCAACATTTCAGTGCAGTAAAAGTAAGTAAGTTGAGATGTTATCCTTCACTTTTCCCCTTGAAATCATTGTGCTTTGAGGTCACAAGAAAGAGGAGTTCATGAGACATCAGGTAAGAGGATTATACAATGATTGCGTAGATACATGAATGCATGAAACATATGGACNAAGCAAATATGGGAGTGTTTTCACGTGAAGATGAGAAGTTGTGAATGGAAGCATGACGTGGTGTGTTGCTCAAGTGAAAAAGGTGACAGGATAGGACTGCCATGAAGGTGGAGACGCTTCTGTTGGCCCTTGTGTCTCAATTGATACAGGTTGGTCATCGAAGTGTCCCATCTTTGTTTGATTCATCTCGCCCTCAGATATCTCCCGCACTTCATCAGAACGTGACTTTTGATTGCCACTGCTATTGCATCACTGGAAACCAGGACTTTGGTAAATCTGCTTTCATTCTAGCATTGGTGAGCGTTGGGAGTTTTTGCTTGGGTCGATTTTTTCTGAGCCGGCCATCTGGGCCTTCTGGCAGTCCATCTCCTAGGCGCCGAGGAAATGGCGTCTTGGTCGAACATAGTACCTGGGTCAATCCTGGCTGTGTATTACTCTGATGACACGGTCTGGCATGAAAGGATTGCTCTGTGGAAGTCCTCTGACAGTAGTTGGATGATACTGACTCCTGACAATGATCGATACATTGAAGACTTGAGAGGAGACGCTGTGGATGGACCTCAGCGGGTGAAGGTGAAAGGACATGACTTTCGTTACTGGAGCAGAGTGGGGGGTCCAGCTTACAAGTTTGCTGAGTATCCCTCCGAGGAGACTTTCAAGAAGCTGATCAAGGACAGCTACAAGGAGCTGTGCGATGATGGTCTTTTTGACCGTGCATGGCGCCCCGATGTTGTCTTGGATATGGCTGGGAATACCCACTCCGCTGTCGAGTACCTGAAGAGTGTCCTGGTGACTCACCGTTTGCCTGCTCGAGGTGGTGGAGTTGTAGCTCATCTGGATGACGTTTCAGCACAGTCCAAGCAGCGTATCCTCATTGAGAGCATTCGGCCAATTGAGCCGGCACCTTCAGGTTTTCTCTGGGTAGCATGTGAGGCCAAGGACGGCCATTCAGCTGGGGAAGTCATTGCAGTGGACCCATCTCGAGATGTGATGATGGGTGACATTGGCCTCTTCCAGTGTGATTCAGGCTGGTTGAGATTGGAGCGCATGACCGAGGCACAAAGGGTCAAGATGATTCCACTTGAAGTTTCTCCCACACCGGCAGAGCTTCCTCCTCACAAGCCTGTGACTTCAGATGAGGCCCAGGATGAAGAGAGTGGCGACGCCCGGACCCTGTTTGTCGATTTTGATGAGCAGGGGTCTCGTTTCAAGCTGTGGAGGAACGTGGTTTTGGAAAGCAAGGACTACTCCTATGCTGACTGGCCCTTCGAGGGCCCATCTACGGTGATGCACCTTCTCAAGCAGATGCACCGCAACGGTGGGGATGCTCGGCTCTGGTTGCAGCTATGGGCTCGTCAGAAGAACGTGGTTGACACAGATCGAGTGATGCATGAGATGCGATGCCTCATCGATATCCTATATCATGGTGCCACTTTTGACCAGCTGAATTTGCCAGTGCTTGCATCCATGGAGACAGCCTCCAGACGCATTCAATGCATCGTTGAAGCCTACGCATCTGGGACTGGCACACCGGACTGGTCAAATGCTAAGCTGTATACCTGCCATACCGGCCCTGATGACTTGGTGTCACCTCAGCTGCGATCATGGGCAGCGAGAAAAGGAAAGGAGGAGGTCGAGCTTGCTACTGCACGTGCTCGGATGAAGGAATTGAAGAAGCTCCCAGCAGCTATTGAGGAGAGTGCTGCAGCAGCAGCAGATGGTGCCCTTCCTGGCGCTCAACCATCCCGAAGGCCACGTGGACGAGGCCGTGGGTTGGAGGCGCCTAAGACATCATGAAATTTGACCTTCCTGACTCTGTGCCCCGGGAGTCAGGAGTTGCACGTGACCGTGGGGTATTGCCTTCTGGTTCATCGATGTTTCCACTGCCTGTGAATGAGATGGGGGGGGTGAAGAAACATTCTGCTAGACGGCAAGCACAGCGCCACCAACGGCGATTCAAATCAGAATTCGAGCTATGTGAGACGGTGCAGGCTCTCAATTGGTTGCATGGTTTTGATTTCACAAGCCAGTCCTGCAAAGGTTCTATGAATCCACTTCAGAGTCAGGTGGTTGAACGAATTCGTGGACTGGTTGAACGTGCCGGAGACCTTGGTGGCCTTCAGCATCCTTTCACACCGGAGGCAGCTCTGAAGAGTTTGCTCCAAGGGAGGTCGGATTATCATGAACCGGCCACCCCGATTGCACTCGCGCCTTTCAACTTAGAGCTCATTTC
>DF239476.1:181654-198953 GCA_000507305.1 Breviolum minutum Mf 1.05b.01 | reverse complement strand
ATATATACATCTATATGTATTATACATAGAGGCATTGTATCGAAACATATTTCGGCAAAGGTTGGGCAGGTCCATTTCGGCAGGTCACTCGGTCACCTCCTGTCACCTCAGGCCTTACTGAGCGTCATGACCGGGGTGGTGAGCGACCACATTCAGTATGTCCGCGAAGTGAACCCCTGACACTGGGTGGTCGGGTGGTGTGGTTGGGTATCATTTTGTGAAACATTTCCAAAGGGTTTTTCAGAGGCAGATATGATGTAACAGAAATTTTTGGGAAGATCTGACATTGTGACCCTAAGTTATCCAGTTATCCTGCTGAAAACTAACATATACCTTGAAAATTGATGGTCGGAAGATGATATTTCCCTTTAAAATTTAGAATGGTTCCCTTTTCAGGGGGCATGTGAATTTTTGGCGGGGTATCATTTTCAAAGATCCTAGTAGACTGAACTAGAATATTACTCAGGAGTGTAGATTCAATGCTTACAGCAGTGTGTGAAAGCAATGTACATTGCAACTCAAGAAGATGCAGTTGATCAAGTGGATGTATATATCCATAGGAGGTTTCGAATAAACATACTAAGTTATACTGCTGTCCATTTGGCCAAAAGGATGGCCTTTGGCTAAAAAAGCTCACAATGTGGGTTGCAAAGTAGAGATTTTGTACCCTTTCTGAAATGAACAACTCGTTACCTGGAAAACTGATGGTCAGAAAAACTTTGCCATTCCTTTATTGTATCCCATTTTTATTCAGGTCTGGTAGTTTCAGGGAGTGTAGTCTTTTACCAGATTTGGTAGATTTACCTTCAATGCTGTCTTTTACTTTGGTGTGTTGTTGAAGCAATTCTGCCAACCACTTCAGAAATATATTTTTTCCCATGGTTTGGGGAGGATTTTACACATCCAAACAGGTGGTTTCTCGTCGCCGAACTCGGCACCGTCCATGATGACAAGCCAAGTTAACCTTATGAATCAACCACGGTGAGTGCACAGAATTATATCATACCATCCATTTGATCCTAACATCTTTGCAAAGAGATTTTACTTAGAGACATTTTATATTTCCCACATTTTGGGTTCTTCAGGAGCCATCGTGATTTGAATACACACGAATCCTCTCATTTCTAGATCCCAATTGAATCAAGTCACCTTCGACACCATGGTTTGCCATGGCCAGCATGGCACATGCGGTGCGGGCAGTGACAAGTCGAGGCGTTGAACGATCAAAAAGAGACTCGCTCAGAAACAGTCCCTGCAGTGCTCAGATTCTAGGTGGTTTTGAATGCTTTTCATTTCACCTCTAATCGGTGGAATGATCCAATTTTGAGCAAGATGTTTTCAATTGGGTTTAAACCAATAGGATTTTAATCCTTCTATGATTTGCTTTTTGGGGTTCAACTCTCTTCCATACAAAACTGGCAGGGGCATAAATGTGATGATCATCAACAGGCAATTTGTCCTTACTAGCAACACGGTTGACGCGCCCAACTATCATACGAAGTTCACCTTTGCCGTATGTACCGCAATTGGACATGAGGAACTTTTGCCATTCGAATTTTAAGTCCACATGTGGTGCAAAGGATGGAAGTTGGACCCTTGTGGGAATCCGACTTAAACAACCCTTCCCAAGCAACAGCAATATCATGTTCAACAACAACGTGCCCACCTGACACACCTTCCCCATGGGGTTATTGATTCCAAACATCAAATTGTAGGGTACCTCTTCTTCATCTTTCAACTTCGGGGTCTTAAATCCAGTTGTTGCAACCCACAAGATTGTGTGTCAACATGGTCAGCAAGAATGAGATGACTTTAACCAAAAAACCAAATGGTCCATGAATTAGAACGAAACCTGACGTGAATTCCTTCATCATTTGGGGGTGAGCACCTTCACCATCCGACAATGTTGATGGGAATTTGTGTCATGGGTGGCACAATTTTGCTTGGGTCTTCCAGCAAAATATCGATCCATGGACTAGGTTTTTTTCATGGATGATGTGGGTACTAAGGCTACAACAAACCCAAGACGACTATACGATACCAGTGAAAATCAATGCGTAGGACCCATGTTCGAGCACTAGGAGCTTTGCTTTATCCTCACCTATGTTTTCATAGAATTTCATTTGCCAGTACTTATGCCAGGACAGCCACTAACGGCTCAAGTTTTTTTTTTTGCTGGTGCCAGTGGCTTGCCATGTCTGAGCAAACATTACAATGAAAATTGGGATAGAGGCCCTTCCTGCAGCCTTAGCACAGCATGCTGATGATCCGGAAGTTCCAGATTGTGGTGATTTGATGCTAGGTTGGATGGGTTTTCTCTAACTTTTTGGTTTGATGTTTTCCACCTGGAAAAAACAATTAATTTTGCGGATTTTTTGGGCAAAAAATCGTGAAAAAATACCCTCCCTGAAACCAACATAGCACCTGAAACACCGGGAATTTGAAGATGAATTTCCTCTTTGAAAGGCCTCCTGGCTGGTGCTATGTTAATTTTTGGGGGTTGTAATGAGTGTAATGCTAGGTGGTGGTTTCAAATATTTTTCATTTTCACCTCTTATTTGGGGAAGATTCAAATTTTGACTCATATTTTTCAGATGGGGTTGAAACCACCAACTAGTAATGTCTTTATATTTGGGATGTAGTTTCTCTTTTCCACCATCCAACGAGGATTATTCTGCAACATCCTCGTCAAAATGCCCAGTGCAATCCACATGCTCGACCGACACTGAAACAGACAGAGAAACCACCCTGTCTTAAGGTGGATGAGGAGAGATGGTCACTTGGACATTGAGAACATAACTTGGGGATTTTTGTTTTTCCATCTTATTTCTAGTGCATGGGTTGAAAATGCCGAAAAAAGAATCATTCTCTCAAAATTGGATTGTTTGAAGACACTAGAAGACAAGCAATATATCAGTACAAAATCAAAACACATCAAGAAAATTTGTAGCAGGATTATGAGTCCTAAGATTGTCATTTGACTGGCAATCATGGGGCCCTGGTATCTCCAACCAAGCGGCGAATTTTTCGTTGGGAGATGAAGGAAAGAATTTTTGGGAAATCACGGCTAGGATGTCGCAGGAAGTTAGGATCAATGGTTAGTAAATGGGTTATAACCTACTTACAAATGGGATGTATTGGGGTCATAATCCACGTAGGATCCTTTTGCTAACTTCCCGGGACATCCAAGTACAGGAAGATGTATTTCCTGTTGCCATGTTAGTTTTCTGAAGAATAAGTTGTTGGTTAAGTTTGGTTCTTGACTTAATACTGTCTGCCTGTCTCCGGATAGTGTTACTCCATTGTTTTTTTAAAGGAAAACAAATCAAACCATGAATTCCTCCACCTGCCACACCAAACAGTTGATACTGTAGATGTTCCTGGAGCAAGTCATACCCAAGGTCAGAAGTGGTTTTGCAGTTGCAAAGTATCCTTAAAGGATATTGGAGTGTATTGCTTCCTCTATCTCTAACCATCGCAGCTCTGGTCACTGTATTCGTCAGTATGGCAATCAATTTCTTTTTCTTTACCATCTTTCCTCGTGGGTTGTTTGCTGTGAGTATTGTGCTGACTCTTCCCATGGTGATTTATGGTCATCACTTCGTGGTCAAGAAGAATCACGCTTTAGACCTAGAGATCAAAACGCTGTGTGCACAACTTTCAATGGATGCTGGAATGGATGTAGAATATCGAACAGATTGGACACTTTGCTGCTTCAATTGATGCTCAAGGTTTTGGGCTTTCAAAAAGTCATGAATTTTGGGATACTTTCCGGGAAAACACTGAGTTTTCCGAAAAGCAAAAAGATCTCGTATAAAAGCCCCAGAACACCCACCGCCATGGCCGATCCATTCACCCACCATTAGGCATACTTCTCCCGGAAATTTTAAACAGTTCGCCCCTGAAAAATGGGAGATGAGTTTCCTTTTTGGGGCGGAAGGCCTACCCTCCAGGGAACTAACATCCCCCCAAAATGGCATTTTGAAGATGATTTTCCTTTTCCCAAGGTGGGATATGTTAATTCCCTGGAGGGTATGTTAAACTTCAGGAGTGTTTTTTCGGATGGTGTACTCCCAGCGGTGGTCACCAGCCATGGTTGAAGAAGAAACGGCCTCGTCGGCGACTTCGAGGGCTAACAATATTCAATAGGAAGAAAAAAGATTCACCCCAGAGGTATCAAGTAATGATGGTTTGGAAAAAAATAAGTCGCTTGAAACATGGCTAATTTGGGTATCTAAATATCTACTGTAATTATATATGTAAGTTTCTTGGGGTTTTTCATCAGCCGATACATACAGAGTTACTGTGTTTGTCCGTCTTTTCCCAAGCTTTTCAAGATTTTTCAAAGTTGCAGGAGACAGAATCAGTGCCAGTAATGTACAACACGTCATCCAAGCTCTTGGATGAACAAAATGCTGCTCTTTGTGGGAACAACATTCCCAAAACATCCACCAGATTTAGCTGGAACATGCCACCCTTTTCCGGCTATCTAGTTCTACCAAGAAAATATGAGTGGGATTGATTAGTTCCATGTATTGGGAAATACTGGTTTTTAGGTGGCAAACTAGCTGGAATAGTTTTTAAAGGGGGTTCCCACGCATCTCTCCGGGGGGTATCTTTTCACCAATACCGCTGGAGCTACGAAGTGTTTTTCCAGGAATTCCAGCGATTGGTCTTTTGGATGGTGCGAAAGAAAAAAGATCCGTGCGTATTGATACATAGTGGAATGTTTACCGGAAAGCAACTATAAGCCGCAAAAAAAAGACCTTAGGTGGGATAAAACCATTGGATGACTTTTGGAAGCAACCGATAGTACCCAAAGGATCCATGTATGGTATATTTATCGACATTTACCAGAAACATCAACCAAATGTAGGTAAATATACCATACATGCATGCTACGGGGTATAGCAGTATTTGGATGCTACCAATTGAACTGGCAATTCAACCAGAAGTTTTGTGTGTTAAGTACTGTCGAGATTCGCGACATTAAATGGAAACATGAGGGTCATGAGGTCACATTCTCCATACACCCCCGAAAACTAACATGGATACCCAAAATGATGGTTTGGAAGAGGTAACTCCCTGAAAAAAATGGCAATTCTTGGTATCTATGTTGGATTTTCTGGTGTGTAGTTTTCAGAAATCAACTGGTGAGGATTTCTTTGATCAAGAGTCTTGGGTTGGAAAACCTCCTAAGGACAGGCTTTGTGAAACCTCCTTGGGAAGGCATCACCCGGATCATCGCCATCGACCCTTTGCGTCGTCCCCAAGTGATCCCACCACCATAGACACAACCTGTGGGACTACAACAGAACATGCTGACTTCATTGTGTTTTCAAACCTGTGCCAGAAAGTGTTTACTTTTGGTGAAGGGGTGTCCTAATTTTCAATATTCACGTTTGCTTCCTTGGGAGTGGGATATACCCAAGGAATGTTTCCTGTGAGACGTCTCTTCTTGAGTTTTAGATACACCAAAGGTGTTTACATTTGTTGCGAACTCACTGCTTGAGACGCTTTTGTTGGCCAAAGAAAGCCATCGGTTTGCAGGTCAAAAAAAGCTGGCTTTTGTTGCTGATTTCCACAAGATGTGTAAAATCATTTGCTTTGAACTTCACAGGCCCAATGAGCAAAAAATTTCCACGCCATGCTAGCAGATGTTAAGAGGGCATTCTCAATGCTTCAGAAGTCTTTCTGGTGGAAGTGTTCACAATAACATCCTGAACCCATACATAATATGGAGGAATTTAGAATCACAGCAGGCACATCTTACTTGATAAGTGGAATCCTAAGCACACCTGCAAAGCTTGCAAAAACAGCCAACATCCTCGATGTACCTCAGAAACCTGGGGATTTGATTGACGGGAATTTATATCGTCCTGGAACCTTTGGAAATGGTGGTTACACCCCCTGAAACAAATATTCGACCCTGAAACTAGGCCGGCCTTTTGAAAAAGAAAGGATCGTCTCCCAACCACCAGATTTTTTCTTGTAAGTTTGAGTGTAATCATTTCATCCTTTCTTCAACCTCTATTCTGCAGCTTGCCACTCTTTGAAGGCTGGCTTTACAGTTCATATCTTGCCGTTTTTTTTTTGCACGTATTCTTGAAGCCCTACACCAGTTGAGATAAGTTGTGTAATTATCAAACTGAAGCCCTTCCATCAACACTCTGGCGGCGCCTTCCTCGCCTAAGAAAAAATCACCTCCGATGATGCATCGCTTCAAAAGGAGCGTTGGGAAAGATTTCAAAATACCATTTTCATCTGGTCAAATGGTGGTTTAGTAAGGGAAATCTCTCATTTCAGGGAAATCTAGGTTGGTGAAATATTATAAGTTGGCCATTTTCATCGTATGTTGAACATCAAGCGTAGGCAAAAAGTAACAGCTCAACAGCAAGTGAGTAGCCGAATCACCATCACTGGAGCTCGAAATCTAAGGTGAGTGTGAGAAATTGCGAGCTCTACGAAAGTCTTTTGGACCTTTGAATAGTTCACCCCGTGAAAACCGTTTTCGAAAAAGAAATGTCGGGCAATGCTTTTTTTTTTTGGGGGTCTTGAACTGGGTGATGAGGCTATTGCTTCTCCAATTGCAACAGTGGAAAGAATCCTCTAAAAAAAAGGTTTAACCCTCAGGTTGCAGATCTGAAACTGTCCAAACTTCTTCACTGTCTAATTTGGGTGGTACCTGGAAAAAGTGATGGAATTTTTGGCCCTTTAACTCCCATAAACAACAAAACAAAGGTGTTTCCCTTTTTTTTGGGGGGGGCAGCCTTACTACAACATGCCTTCGAAACTAAACAACTTGGGGTATTTGACCTAAAACAAAGCTTTTCGGAACATGGTGGGATGTGGGGCCTAGCTGCCTGTGACTCGCCAGATCGTCATGACACCGCAGCTCCAAGGTATTTCAGTGCTACTGACAGCGTGGAACGACTTTTGTCCGCGAAGCTCAAGAAGTTCGAGGTTCCCTGGAGTCCTGGATAGTCAGGTAAGGAAGGACTGACACGGTGGTTTTGTTGTTTGGACCATAAAAAACCACGAATCATTTGAAAGGAAACCGAACCGAGTCATGTTTTTTTTTGGGGGTATCTAGCTTGAAGATGACAGGATGGCGGTAGTAAAGTCGTAGAAAACTTAGTTGGTGTACAAAAAATGAACGTCTTCTCCTGGTGGCCATTGTTATTGGAAGTGAAATCATCCCAAGTTTGTTTTGAATTCACTTGAAGTTGCAGCAGTTGTTTTTCATGTGCTTAAATGCTGCTGCTATGACTATTTGGGGGGGACAATCCAAGGAAAAGAGGGAGACGGTTCAGAGAGGTAGTGATGTTCTACTTTTGAAAGGTTGGAAACCCTTTTGAATCTATCTATCTACCTATCTATCAATCTATCTATCTATCTACCTACCTATCTACCTATGTAGTTAAATTTTATTTTCCAATATACATTTACTTCGACGTCTTTGCATGCATCACTACGCACTTGCACAAACGATTGAACCCAACCCTCAAAAGGCTTCCAAAGATGTCCTGTCGCGGATCCTGACCACGCTGCTGCGCCACTGGGTGCTGCACAAGGGGTTTGAATTGTCAGGGTGGGGTGGTTCCCGACACTCCCCAAAATGGTGGTTTCCGAAAATGGTGGTACCCCCAAATCATCCATTTTAATAGGGATTTCCATTATAAACCATCCATTTTGGGGTACCCCTATTTTTGGAAACACCCAAAATGGTGCTGGAGAGCAATGTGTTTTTTTTTTGCAAAAAAAATGTCTTTTGAACGCTTCTTGTCCAAGAATCATCTAATGAAGGTTGTGGATCCTCATTTCGAGTTTAGACCCAATGGGTGTCGTTCCAAGAGTACCAGCTTCAATGGTCTCAGTTTTTTTTAGGTATAAGATCATTTGTCAGGAATGTCAAACTTCATTCACACCTTCATTGTACATATAAGTTATATGATCCATGATATTAATGAATCATAATCAATGTATCTATGCATAAATTATCATTTCTCGGTAAATTTCCAATTCCATATCTATATTGTTGCTCCATATTTTCCGTCCCGGAAAAGGATGCTAAGTGAAACTCAATGGAACTTTTTTCCCAATTTCTGTAGGGGTCAACCACCTGGTTGGTCGTTCGAGATTTCCTGGGCATCTTCGCCAACCCTCTCAGGTGACTTAGCACGTTGTGGCGACGTGGAATCCGCGGAGTTGGGGGAGGAGATCTTGCGTTACATGTTGCGGAGCTTGGCGCCTGGGACTCAATGTGTTACTGTTGATGGTTCAGAAATCTGGGATTCACCAGTTGAGTTTGGTGATTTGTCCCATTATTTCGCAGGGTTTTTGTACATCCCCTCGTGGTTTGCCGGATTTCTTCCATCAACAGTAGTAAGTGGTAGGCAATTTATAGCAACCTCAGCTGAGGTCACCAGAACACAAAGTAGTGATTGTAAGGGAATCCTACACATTTTGGGCCTTGATTCGGGTTAAGGATTTATGATAGATTGCCCAGAACCATGGTTAGTAAGTCCCCTAAGTAGGATTGATCTAGTTATAAATGGCCTTTGAAACCCCCGTAACGAACCACTTACCAAGTTGGGGTGATTTCTCAAGCAAGGGGGTTCGACACCCCTAGGAGAAGACAGACATCTCTGATTATGGGGAAGATTGTTTTTGAGTAACCTCTACATATAAAGTAAAGTATGGTAGGAAAGATTGCAATCATGGCATTAGGGATTTATTCAGTGCCTTAGATGAGCCTTGTAGGGTAAAATCCCATGGCACCCGGAAAGATGGATGGATTTTTGCAGGTTCAGAATTCAGAGTAACACGTGTTGTTGTTGTTGTTGTTGTTGTTGTTGTTGTTGTTGTTGTTGTTGTTGTTGTTGCTGTTGTTGCTGTTGTTGTTCTCTCATGGCCTATGGTCCGGTGTAGTGTTGGGATGTCCATCAGCACCTGAATGGTTTGAAACAAAGATGTAAGTCAGATATGTTTCAGTATCATTTTGTTGGACCATCATGGGAATCGAAGGGTACTTGTGAAACCCCATGGTTCACCACCTTTCAGCATGGCGAAAAAACCACCTACCCGGACCCGAGGTCTCCCCAGATGTACTTCATTGCAATGCCCTGCTGGATGTGTTTCAACAGAGTTTCGAATGGCAGACGCTTGGAATGGAAACCACCAATCACCAAAACCGTGGGAGCTTCAACCCTGGCATTGGCTCGAAAGGACAGCGCTTTGATTTGGAGATCTGATCCTGACTGACCATGACTGTTTTAACAAAAATCTTAAGTGGATGTGGCCAAGAAGTGTCTTGATTTTTGGGAGCCCTTTTGGATCTTTGAGGTACGGAGATTGGATTTGGCGTTGCCATCAGCCACCCCGATTTTCTTTTTGGTACCTCTCAGAAACACCTGAAGCCTATGGGCCAACAAGACTGAACTTCGAATGAACATATGGAAGTACCTTTGATGGTAGAAATCAACTTTTGAACCAATTGAGTCATGGAGAATCCCCTGTCGATTTTTTTTGGTAGCAACAGTTTCATGACTTCATTTTGGCAATGGGAATTCTTGCGTTTGAGTTATTCTAGTGCTAACAGGTACAGTATCCTATTTTAACAACTGAATAATCTGAAAGAGATCGCCCAACTGGCGACTTGGGCAAAAAGAGTGCATTTTGCTTGAGCGAAATTTTCCGCTGAGAGGGATGTTCAGTCTGAATTTGAAGTAAGGCTAAGTAAGGGTCAAGAACACACAAGATGAGCAGACTTTAATATGAGGATTCCTTTGCGCATCCTACCTTCTTTGATTCAAAAAATCATCAATGTTGCCGAGTTCTTGTGAAATTGGGGCCATGAAGTTGAGGCATCATTGAAAAAAACGGGGTGGCACTACCCTTCCTCCCACAATCATGGTTCAGCGGAAAATCACCCTATCCATGAAAGGAAACGATCATATTGGAGGTACACCCATTTTTCACGGAACCCTCATGATGGCAGGGAGGGTAAGTGGATCTGAATGACCTCTCAGGAAAGCTCTTGGCATGTTGGACACGATGCGAGTGATAGGCCGCCGGGAAAAGTTTCAAGCATGTTTACTGTTGATGGAAGAAATCCCAAACAACCTCCTGGGAGGTGTAAAACCCTATAAATAATGGGATAGATTACCAAACTCAACTGGTGAATCCATGGTGAATCCCAAATTTCTGAACCATCAACAGTATGTTAAGACATGGGTGCTCTCACTACTGGAAATGTGCTTTTCACATTTCAGTGGGCTAACTTCCTGGTGCAGGTGTTCCTCCAGACACCACCAGCATCAACACAGTGATGGGTGCATGTAACATGGCACCAAGGGGGAAATTATGGCTTGAAGTTGTGTGTGCTAGTGGGGCAAGAGAGGTCAGAACATATGTTTTTTTCCAGATAAAAACCTAGGATCTCAAGGTTTTTTCAACCCTCGGATCTATAAAGCTGTGTACAGTACATGAAAAGAAGGATGAGATATCATGATATTATTGATATCATGGCAAGGCATCAGCTTCAAACATGATATGGTACCGCATTTGAAGTGTGACCTGTACCCCAAACATTTTGAAGACCATTGGAGATGTAAGCGGTGTATTCTGGTGCATTTTGTGTCGCAGTCTTCCATGTTTTCACTTAATCTCCAAAGTTATCGCTGCAGACTTCCAGGATGAACTGGCACCAGAAACTACTCTGGATTTTCAAACATCTTTTGATTTAGACCTTGTTTCTTTACAAACAGCAGATCTGTTGGGAAATTGAGGGTGAATTTTCAGGGGCAGTTTTTCGACGGTCGGTAAAGACCATGTTCATGACACCATAGTTTGGATGATGAACCTGTTTCGACAAGTAGCCAGCCTTCATGGGTACTTGGAACCACGGAAATTTTGGGTTGTTATCCCTATGAATGGATCATTGTAATAGTGGGGATTACAGTTTAATGTGATTAATTGCTAATAAGCCAGTTTTTGGTAAATTATGTTTGGGATCCAAAAATAATGGCTTATAATTAATCCCTCGTATAACGTACGGTAGTACGGTAGTACTCTCCCCAAAACTAACAACAATAGCACCTGGTAGGAGGCCGCAGGCCCCCAAAGCAAAGGATCATCTTTTTATCCCATCCATTTTCAGGGGCGAAACTGGTAGTTTCAGGGAGGGTATGCCTAGACAAGCAGCCAATGGGGGATTTTTTTGAAATAGGCTTGTCAAAGAGATTACCCATCAGTAAACTAATATATAGATGGCTGGTTCCTCATCTTCAAATTTGACAAAATACATCTACAGATGATGGGAAGTTGAATTCCTATGTTAGTTTACCAGAGCGCTCAATAGAGATTCCATGCGGAAAATCTGTCTCAAAGTATGCGTCCTGTTGGAAGTTATATCTATATATACATGCATCCCACATATGGTTATCCTGTGCCCTTTCCTAACCTACCGACCTTGGAAGTAACACTTCATTTTGCCATGTTTTGCGTTCATTCGGAAACTCCTATGATACCTTGAATTACCAAACACCTCGGAAAAAAACACCCCCCAAAAAACACCCCTCCAACCATTTTGAGGTGTTTTTTCCTATTTTTTTTTCTCCCAATGGTTAGAAACTGGAGGGATGGCAGTGGAACACAACAAAACCAACCCCAGGTGTCAAAGCCGGTGAATGTGCTCCGGCCATCAATTTGCTGTATGATATGCCAGGTGCGGCTGATCAGTGGAAGAAGAATGATTTCGACCTACCACAACAGTCACAAATGAAGGTTTACACAAATTCCCCTATAACAAATGGAAGAATCCTGGTGGTGACTGTTTCTGGGGGGGTAGTTCCAAATGATAATAGTGGTTGATTTCAGGAAGCCTTGCTGGGATTGGCTTCTGGGGTCGACTTTGAGATCTAGGTGGTCAAGTGGAAATTATGAGACTTGGGCATGTATGTAATCAAAATGCCCACAGAGTAGGGTTTCTGAGCATCCTAATGAAGCAACTGGAGTTTCGACTATGGTGCCTAGTAACAATAGGCCATACCATGAAAAGTCCACTTCCAAACCTGCTGCAAGATGTTGGAAATCTTGTAGGGGTGCAACATGTTGGGACAGTTCATCCAACAGATGTTTCCAATGAGGGATGTCACCTCTGCTAGGATGGATGCTGAGCGTTAACCCCAAATCCAGAAATCTATAAGATGCTTGCAAACCCAACACATCCCAAAAGGAAAAAATCATGACAACTTCTCATCTTTCGCTACTTGGGTGACCATGTCGCATATAAGGTCTTCCAAAAAACACCATTATTAGATCAACCATAATCAACCATAATCAACCATTATTAGTTAATCTTCCCAAAAACATGTTAAAAAAATCAAGCATACTCTACACCGAAA
Source organism: Breviolum minutum Mf 1.05b.01 (assembly GCA_000507305.1). Taxonomy (NCBI): domain Eukaryota; class Dinophyceae; order Suessiales; family Symbiodiniaceae; genus Breviolum; species Breviolum minutum. The sequence continues at coordinate 186,546 of DF239476.1, read as the reverse complement.
AAAACACTGGATGAATTTAACCAACGGATCCAACTGGTGGTAAGTCCATCGCCGAGGTTTGAAGCTGGTACCTGACACGGTGAGTTTCTGGACAAATCTTGGGGGAGTTGGAAAGAGCTTTTAGTAGATAGTGGTTGCTAGATACAAGTACCATGCTTTGTTTTTATTTGTATATACAAGTAGATGCATCTCTGGGCATGAAAGCACAGCTTGCGCTGGGCCGTTCATGGCCACTAGCAAGTCACCTTCCAGGTGCACCAGCCTCGGGCCTCACGGAAAAAATGTATGACTATATATCTCCATTTACTGTACAGTAGTAAAAACAAAACTACATACATATACATCTTCTGAGAAATACTAGAACATACTGAAGGACAACTGAAATTAGCAAAACATCGTTTTCAATGGATGTTTTTCTTTTTTTCCCCGCCAATTGCTTGTTTGAATCATTGGAGTTCAGTTTACTCACAGAACCTGGGGAAAACACCCGCAAAGTGCGGGGAAGAATTACATAGTTCAGAACTAGACCCAAATCAGCAGAATCTGAAGACTTCCAAAATTACATGAAGAACTTTTTTTTGAACACCCCACCCTTGGAGAGATTCTTGTAAAAACCTCCCATCCCCTGTAAAATCCACAAGTTTTAATTGGAATAATAGCTGAAATTCCAGATATTTTTTGAGATGCGGTCAGAGATCTCGATGTCCCTTTCCAATCAATTTCAAGGGTTTCAACTCTTCAGGTATTTCGATGATCCCTGAAAGTCATTGGTGAGCAAGTGGTTTATAACATTCTGTGTATATTTACACCTTTTTCAAGACTTACAGCCACTTATCCAAGAATCAATTGGATCAGTACAGGGAAAGGTCTTCTCTTCACCTGACCATTGATCGGAAATTGCCAACCTGAGGTTTTAATCAAGCAATGAGTGCAGTGGATACTTGGACAGCTCCTCTGACAAAATCTTGGAAAATGGAAAACCAAAACTGCCAACAGAAAATGTCCAGGTCTTCGTGGTTTTTGTTTTTTCAAGGAATCCTTAGGAAATGATCTTAGTCATTCAGGTTGATGAAGGATTTGGAGATAAATCTACAGGTAGATTTGTTGGAGTCAAGTTATGACCCTGAGCGGCAATTCCAAAGCAACCTGTGAAAAGCTTGGAAAATCACTTGGAATTCTTAGAATTCGAGACAGGATGTATCTTCCCCCGAAAACTAACATGACTGGCTGGAAAAGCAACCATTTTTAACAGCATTTACATCTTCAACTGGTTGGATTTTTTCATTGTCATGTTAGTTTTCGGGGGGGGGGGAGTAATACCAGCAGTTTTTTTGTTTTTTCCAAGTTTCGGTTAAGACGCCTGACCTTGGATTTCAGGAATGACTTGAGAGAAACCCAGGACGTGACTGCCGGCAGCGTCTAGATTGTATCATGTAGTTTCAACTTCTCTCCCGCCCCCGAACAAAATGACTGAAACCTTCCAAAACTACTGGGGGTTCTGAATCTCAAACCTTTTCGAATGGTAGCTCTCGATTCGTGAGAAACATGCTATCCCAAGAAGATACCCAGGGGTCAGCCCCCGTTAACGGTGACAGCGTTGGTAGCCGGTGGGTTGAGTTTTAGATGTTGAAGGCAAGTAACCCAGCTTTGGAGAGTTCTTGAGTCTCCTCTAGAATGTCCGAAAACGGGTGTTTGCTTATTCCCTCTAGCGAGTAATATGTGTTTTAATTTCCTTAGATTTCACTATAAATGTTTATACTTCATTCCGAATAAAACTATCTTAAATGGAACGGCCTTTAAGCACATGTTTTTTTCTCCCCTTAATAACTCGGGGACTGGGTGGTTGCAGATCCAACCATAACCAGCATTCGTTTTTCTTTTTAAACCACATTTGTTCCAGATTTTCACCCACTATTCAACACTATCAGAACAACTTTCGGTTCAATGATTTTCGGGTGTCTTAAACAACAAAAACAAACATCTAATATGTGTTTCCCAAAGGTTTTTTTTTCCACCAAACAAAACTTCCTCCAAGGATGCCTTGGTACTCTTGGATTATATGTGCAAGGCCAAAGTGGCTTGGTTTGGTTTGATGCTTCGAAAAGGGGGATTTTTCCGAATTTTTTCCCGTTTTTCTTTTGTGGATAACTCGGAGTTGTTGTTTTTTTTTTGTTTCCTTTTTAAAGGGGCGGTTTTGGTTGGTTGGTTGGTTTTAATTTTGGAGGGTACCAAAAGTTTTGTAAAAAGTAACAGCTTGAAGCTGAGAATGCTGGGTTTTCAAAAGGAAACTCCTTTTCCAAAAAGCCATGTTCAGGTTGCTATCTTAATCTTCGGCGGTGTACGGTTCGGTTTTCTTTGTTTAAAGGGGCGTTTTGGTTAATTTTTGTTTTGGAGGGTACCAAACATTTTTCATCTCAGAATTTTATGTGTTTTTCTTGGTGCAATTTTTTGAAATTCAGCCGAACATCCGGAAAGATGAAGGGATAATCTATGGAAACTGAAGCCTTTGGGCGGGCCTGACCTTGTGTTGAGGCCCAGAAGGAAAATGTGTTGGGGGAGGTTTCTGAAAACGAGCGTCCCCCCGACCTCCGTACAACAATCCAGGTTTAGTAGGAATGCATTAATTTTTATCATTTTTAGGGCACTGGCAACTTTTTCCTGACAGGAGTTTCGAGCACAACATATCAACGAAGTCAAAAACGTGCAATTTGGTATCATATTGCATCAAAATACAACGTTTTTCTATCAATCGAAAAATTGGCAAGCTATATTTTGGACTTCTGGGGATGTGGGCAAATTACCCCAGAGGGTAAATGGATGGATTTTCATCGACTTCCAAAGTTGATTTCATCGACTTGCACCAGCGATGGTTGGCCAGGTTTTAATTTAATCCATGATTTATGACAGGCTTTCAATGGTTTTTGTACCTCCCCGGTTGTGGTTTATATTGTCAGCGTTGGTACCTTCTCGATTCCAGTTGGGTGTGTTTCTGCGCTTGTCGATCGACCATCCCAGCGGTGAGTTTATGATATTCAATGCAGCCCTGAGTCATGAGGTACATTTCATATACACATACTGCTCTCCAATTCGTTACATAAATCTCGTGAAATTGCAGTAGAGTCCACATAACATCGCACCAACACCCTTGTTATTGACATGTAGATTTTTCCCCGTTTCTCCCGACTTCATCCATTAGCAGATACCCTTCTGGGAACTAACAGTTCGGTTCTGAAAATAGGCCGGGCCCCAAACAGAAATGATTTCCAACCATCCATTTCCAGGTGTTTCAGGGAGGTCAGCTGAACAATGTTCCACTGGGCCATCCCAGGTGCCCCGCAATGCAGTGAGTTTTGGAACGGTGTTGGATGCCTTGGGCGAGGTGCTTTCGGTTTTGAACAGTGGAAGACGATCAGCAGTGAAACAAAAGGACAAAGAAGTAGTCATCATTACAAATGTATATATTAATGATATAATATAGATATATGAGCCAAATGGATACATGTTTTTTGAAGAAATCATGGATTCATTATCAATCATATTTTCTTAGTGAGTAACATGAATGTTTGCTTTGTCAAAAAGGTGCATACAATAAAACCTGTTTAGTTGGGATGGGAAATCTTGGAGTCGACAGGGAATTTTTGTTGAAGGATGGGAGGACTCCAGTGAAGACACAGGTCAGTAAAGAAACGAAGCAATGCGAAAAGGACACCACAAAGAAGGGAAGAAAGCAAACAATGGATCCTGTTCGGCCAGACCTTCGGAATGTATTAAGCCCATCCTATGGAGGGATAAATTTAGACAAACGTAGAGCCCGTGCAGCCCGTTTTGTTTCAAAATCACAGCTGTGTGTCTCTCTTTTGGAGCTTTTTGTTTTGAAAGACTCGTAAAACATATGTACATATATATATATATATACGTATACCAGTATGTGTCTTAGTCTTGTGACCGCGGTGCACGAGCACGAAGCGTCTTCTTTTGGCGTGGAATGTACCGTTTATTACAGTTATTACAAGCGCTTTTATCATACAATACGTATCTTGATATTTGTTTCGGATTAAGACTATATAATAGATGGACATTAACATCTGCCATGCTTTCTCTTGTTCTTGAACATAGTATGTTGTTCCATGGTGAAAACACTCTTTATCTACACTCCCTAAAACTGACATAGCACCTGAAAATAGCCCATCCAAAAAGGAAACTAGTATTCCAAACATTCATTTTCAGGTGCTTTTGCTGTTAGTTTCAGGGAGGGTGCATAAGTAGCGCTATCAGCCACTAAAATTTCGTCAGGATTGGCCCTGGGCGTTGCACCTCTTAGACCAAATTCAGGCCAGAAGGGAGAGGTGGATCAGTGTATTAACGTCGGTGGTCTGTTGGTGAATCTGATTACTTGGAGATGTAGACTCCTAAAAACATACAGGTAACGCAGTTGCTGTTTTTGCAGTGTCTTTTTGGAGGTTTTTTGCGCAATACTCCTTTGACACATGAAATCCATAGTGTTTCTGAGTGGCTTATGCTGTGAAGCTCGCATGGGGATAAGGATCTAGGAACGTGACTCCAGAGTGTGTTGAATCATATGTTGATACAAAGCTGGAACCGAAGCTAGGCCGACCAAAAGAAATCTCGAAAGAACTGACGACAAATAGATTTATGATAGGCGTCGTATGGCGTCGTATGGCGTCGTATGGTGTCGTATGGTGTTGTTGTTGTTGTTGTTGTTGCTGTTGTTGTTGTTGTTGTTGTTGCTGTTGTTGTTGTTGTTGTTGCTGTTGCTGTTGTTGCTGTTGCTGTTGCTGTTGCTGTTGCTGTTGCTGTTGCTGTTGCTGTTGCTGTTGCTGTTGCTGTTGCTGTTGCTGTTGCTGTTGCTGTTGCTGTTGTGTGTGTGTGTG